>CM077672.1:53752373-54242373 GCA_039707655.1 Elymus sibiricus
TACCTTTTTCCTTCATACACTTCTTTGCTTCTTGCATATCTTCAGGACTGAGAAACAAAATACCCCTCTTCTTCGGAGTAGGTTTAGGCGGTGGTTCAGGAAGTGTCCAATCATTATCATTCTTCAATATATTAGTCAATAATTCCTCAGCTTGTTCAATAGTTAGTTCCCTGAAAACACAACCAGCACAACTATCTAGGTAGTCCCTAGAAGCATCAGTTAGTCCATTATACAAGATATCAAGTATTTCATTTTTCTTAAGAGGATGATCAGGCAAAGCATTAAGTAATTGGAGAAGCCTCCCCCAAGCTTGAGGGAGATTCTCTTCTTCATTTTGCACAAAGTTAAATATTTCCTGTAAGGCAGCTTGTTTCTTATGGGCAAGAAAATATTTTTCAGAGAAGTGATAAATCATATCCTGGGGACTACGCACACAACCAGGAGCAAGAGTATTATACCATTCTTTAGCATCACCCTTTAATGAGAAAGGAAATAACTTAAGAATATAGTAATAGTGAATTTTTTCCTTATGAGCAAATAGGGTGGCTATATCATTTAATTTAGTAAGACATGCCACAACGGTTTCAGTTTCATAACCATGGAAAGGATCAGATTCAACCAAAGTAATTAACTCAGGATCGATAGAGAATTCATAATCCTTATCAGTAACAAATATGGGAGAGGTAGCAAACTTAGGATCATATTTCATTCTCTCCCTCATAGATTTTTCTTTCATTTCAGCAAGCAATTTTATAACTTCATCTCTATCTTTACAAGGAAGAATGGCTATAGCTGTCTCCCTATCAAAGCAATGTTCATCAGGTATTTCAACTCTAGTAGGAGAGCTAGGCATAATAGGTGAATCATAATTCTCAAGAGTTTCAACATTTTCAATTTCTTTAGCTTTAGCAAGTTGTTCATTAAGAAATTCACCAAGTGGCACAGCATTATCAAGCATAGTACTAGCATCATCATAAGTATCATTCATAGCAGAAGTAGTATCATCAATAACTTGTGACATATCAGAATTAATAGCATGTGGTGGTGTTGCAAGTTTACTCAAAACAGAAGGTGAATCAAGTGCAGAGCTAGATGGCAGTTCCTTACCTCCCCTCGTCTTAGAGGGAACGATCTTGGTCTTAGCATCTTTCAGATTCTTCATAGTGATCAACAGATATAAATCCCAAGTAACTCTGCAAATATAGCTATGCTCCCCAACAACGGCGCCAGAAAAAGGTCTTGATAACCCACAAGTATAGGGGATCGCAACAGTTTTCGAGGGTAGAGTATTCAACCCAAATTTATTGATTCGACACAAGGAGAGCCAAAGAATATTTGCATTAGCAGTTGAGTTGTCAATTCAACCACACCTAGAGACTAAATATCTGCAGCAGAGTGATCAGTAGCACAGTAATATGACAGTTTGGTAGCAGTAGCAATAAGAGTAACGGTAACAGTAACGATAGCAGCAATAGTAGTAGCAATTGTGACAGCAGTAGCAACAGTAGTAACTTAGCAAGAACAATGTCTGAAAAGCTTGTAGGAATTGGATCGGTGATTATGTTGGATAACAATCATCATGTAACAGTTATAACCTAGGGCGCCAAAGAACTAGCTCCAATTCATCAATGTAATGTAGGCATGTATTCCGTATATAGTCATACGTGCTTATGGAAAAGAACTTGCATGACATCTTTTGTCCTACACTCCCGTGGCAGCAGGGTCCATAAGGAAACTAAGGGATATTAAGGCCTCCTTTTAATAGAGAACCGGAACAAAGCATTAACACTAAGTGAATACATGAACTCCTCAAACTACGGCAATCACCGGAAAGAATCCCAATTATTGTCACCTTGGGGTATGCGGATCATAACACATAGCAGGTGCATATAACTTGCAAGATCGGATCAAGAACACAAACATATTCATGAAAACATAGAGGGTTTAGATCTGAAATCATGGCACTCGGGCCCTAGTGACAAGCATTAAGCATAGTAAAGTCATAGCAACATCAATCTTAGAACATAGTGGATACTAGGGATCAAGCCCTAACAAAACTAACTCGATTACATGATAAATCTCATCCAACTCATCACCGTCCAGCAAGCCTACGAAGGAATTACTCACTACCGGCGGTGAGCATCATGAAATTGGTGATGAAGGATGGTTGATGATGACGATGCCGGAAGATCCCCCTCTTCGGAGCCCCAAACAGACTCCAGATCTGGCCTCCCGATGAAGAACAGGAGGTGGTGGCGGCTCCGTATCGTGAAACGCTATAAAACTTCCTCTCTTATTTTTTTCTCTAAAATTGTGAATTTATAGGCCTGAGATTAGGGTCAGCGGAGCCACGTGGGCCCCACAAGCCACCAGGGCACGCCTGGGCGGGGGGGGGGGGGGGGGCGTGGCGCGCCCTGGTGCCTCGTGGGCAGCCAGTGGCCCCCCTTCAGTAGGTCTTGGCTCCAGTATTTTTTATATATTCCATAATCTCCAAAAAGTTTCATCCAATTCCAAGAACTTTAATTTCTGCACAAAAACCAACACCATGGTAGTTCTGCTGAAAACAGCGTCAGTCCGGGTTAGTTTCATTCAAATCATGCAAATTAGAGTCCAAAACAAGAGCAAAAGTGTTTGGAAAAGTAGATACGACGGAGACGTATCAGCAGTCGGCTCTGATACCAGCTTGTGACGCACCCGACTTGACCGTGCACTAATCATACACGCAAATGCGCATGATCAAGCCCAGGGACTCACGGGAAGATATCACAACCCAATTCTAGACACAAAATAAAATAATACAAGCTTTATATTACAAGCCAGGGGCCTCGAGGGCTCGAATACATAAGCTCGAGTTACACTAGCGTCAGCGGAAGCAACAATATCTGAGTACAGACATAGATAGACAAGGTTGCCTTAAGAAAGCTAAGCAAAACAATGACAACTAGATTGAAAAGGCGCATGCCTCCTGTCTGGGAGCCTCCGAACTACTCCTGGTTGTCGGTCTTCACGTAGTAGTAAGCTCCGTCGGTGTAGTAGTAGTCGTCGACGGGGTCGGCCGGCTCCGGGGCTCCGTCATCTGATCGCAGCAATCGGGTATGGGAAAAAGAGGTAGCAAAGCAACCATGAGTACTCATCCAAAGTACTCGCAAGACTTATATCAGAACTATGCTAGATATGCATCAGTATCAAAAGAGGGGATATATCTGTGGACTGGACTGCAAAATGCCAGAATAGAGGTGGAAAGCCTAGCCTATCAAAGACTAGCATCTTGCAGCATTAGAAGAGTGCAGATTAGCATATATAAAGCAATAGTTGTATAATAGCAAGGCCCAGAGATCCTTCCTCGTCTACCCCGCGAGGAAGCGATCTCGGAGTCATTATATCAGTTTAGTATCACAAGTATCCAGTTCTAGTTGCAGTAGATCGGGATACAACACTGAGCGTCCTGTTACCGTGGACACGGCTATTCGAATAGATAACTTCCCTGCAGGGGTGCACTACTGTTACACAACACACTCGATTACCTCTGGTTGGACACACTTTTCCGGGTAATGCCCGGCCTCGGATAGCCGACACGACGTAGTCCTACCTAGGCTCCGCAGAGAGGTCCCCGTCGGTCTACATCCTAAGCACTCGGGGTCTTGGGCCCATCGCCCTTTGCACTCCGGGTCGTTGTGAGGACGGTGGATACCAGTGCCACCCCTCTCCTGGATGGCATGATCCGACCGTGCCACAATGTTGAACTGGACATCTGACAGAGCTTTCGGAAGAATCGTACGACGCAGAGGGCCCCATAAATCTTATCCCGCGCGGTGGTAGTGCATATAAGCCAGTGGCCAACTCAGATCAAATAGCCGAATCCGTTAAGCGTGTTATTAGTAACTCGCGGACACGAACAGGGCTCAAGGCTCACCTCCGACACCCTGCCGCATCGACTTGGTAACCCGCGGTCCAACGACCAGGGACCAGGCCCACCTCTCTCCTAGGTGGTCTCCACCTGCCCAGTCGTTCCGCCACAATAATCTCTCGCGGCTGCCCTCATGGCTAACCCGACTTCACAAAGGACTGAGGTGAAGGTCAAGGTATCCGTGTGTCCATAACATCAAGGGGGAATCCGAGGAATCACCCTCATTGGATTCCCACTCGATGTATCCGTCAAGGTGAACTCAGAGGAATCACCCTCGATGGGTTCACACTTGAGGGGTTGCACGACAGAGGCATCATCGGAGGTGGTGAATGAGGAATCACCCTCGGTAACCCACAACCGACTAGCTACCCTACAGAGGTATCATCAGGAGTGAGGTAGGATGTATCACCCTCGGCACTCGATAGTAACTCTGCAGAGTCGTACAACTAAGGGGGTGTGCGGTGCTGTGACGGTCTCTGCACGTCGATCACATTGATCAAATCTTTCGGTAGAGAAGCCTGGCAACACGGACAAGTGTGTGGGGCCTCAGATGGATCACTAACCAGACTATACTAGGCATATAGGACAAGAGGTAAAGTATCAACAACAGGTTACAAAAATAGGCTATGCATCAGAATAGGAGCAATCAATTACAGTAGCAAAATCTAATGCAAGCATGGGAGAGAAAGAATGGGCAATATAGGAATGATCAAGGGGGTTTTGCTTGCCTGGAAGCTCTGCTGAAAGGGGCTGGTCGTCAAGAGCGTAGTCGTAACCAGCGACGTCAGTCTCAGGGTCTACCGGAGAGAAGAGGGGGGAGAAATAGTAAATATAAAGCAAACAAATGCATCACAATGCATGACATGGCAATATGCTGTGTTAGGGGTGACCTAATGCAGTGCTAAGTGTTATAGACGGAGCGGGAAAATATCCGGGAATATTTTCCCGGCTTTAGGCAATTATCGGACAGACGAACCGGAGGGGAAGGTTCCATGTTTGCTGTGTTGGGGGCATGTGACAGGTATGTGGATGGCATATTCGGATTCGTCTTATTTTTCTGATCATTTTTCATATATAAATTATTTTCATCCGAGTTACGGTTTATTTTCTATTAATTTTCAAGGTTTTAATCATTTTCTGTATTTCCTGAAATTTAATCTTATTTCGAAATTAAAACAGAAAAATACTTTGTCACCCAGTGTAGTGCCAGCCGTAGTGTATGATCAGTGGGGCCAGGCCAAAGTCAACAGTGCATAGTCAGAAGTTGACCCAGTCAACGTTGACGGGTCAAACGGGCCCGCATGTCATGGACTAATATTTTTAACAGTTTTATTTATCTATTTGATTTAGCAGTGGGGCCCAGTGTCATACACAAATTTAGGAGGGGGGTTAGCAATTAGGGGATTAGCCCCCTAACTAACAAAGGGCCGGCCCAGGTGGCAAAGGCTCAGGGCCATGGCTGGGCGTGCACGATTACACGCACGCAGCCACGGCCGAGCCATGGCCACGGCGCGGCCGACCGGCAGCAGCAGGCAGAACAAGCAGTGGCAGCAGCAGTATTAAGCAGCTGCAACGGCAAAGCAACAACAACAGCTATCAGAAACAGCAGAAGCAGCAAGCAACTAGAGGCAGTAGCAGCAGCGGCAGGAGCACAAGCAGCAGCAGAAGTAGCGCAGCAGGAGCAGAAGCGGCGGTTGCGGGCGCGCGCGAGGCAAGGCTCCAGGGCGAGGGCGGGGCGCGCGGCCGGGGCGCGCAGGGCGGCGGCGAGCAAGTGCGGCGCGCGGTGAGCAGTGGTAGTAGGGGAACGCGCAGCGCAGGGGCCGCGAGCGGCCGAGGCAGTAGCGAGGAATGAGCGGGCGCGCGCGAGAGGGCCCGGGCTCGCTAGCAGGGGCGCGTGAGCGCATGGTCACGGGCGCGCACGGACGTATTGAGCGTGAGCCCCAGTGAGTTCGGCCGCGGCGGTGTACGGCGTCTACGGCGACTGGTTCGGCGAGGGAAGGGGGAAATCGGTGGAGGTGCTCACGAGGAAGCTGTTGGCGAGCTCGAGGGGGTCGGGGATGGCCCGGAGCAGCGGCATCTGGCGATGGACGACGGTGATGTGGTGCGGCGGCCGAGTTGGGGAAGACGACGCGGGCGATGGCGGTGGCGCTCCCCGGCTCCGATCCAGTGGAGCAGACGACGTAGGGTAGGGCGATGGAGCTTCTGGACAACCTCCGGTGGCTCGGAGTGGCGCCGGTGCGCGTGGATAACGACGGTGAGGCGACGTCCGCACTCAGGCAAGCTCAGATCTGAGCAAGGGAGGCGAGGGAGAGGGGAGAATGGCGTTAGGGTTTCGGAGGGTCGCGGGGAAGGCCTTATAGGCGTCAGGGAGGTCGGTGATGGCCACCACGCACGGCATGGCGCAACCATGGCCGGCGGATGGACGCCACAATCCCCCCACCTCCTGTAGCGAGGTAGTGGATGGCCTAGGTGGGTTGGGCTGCACTGTGGCCACTAGGGCCCAGTGTAGCAGTAGTGTTATGGCCTTTTTCTTTTTCCTTTTCTGTCTTACATTTTTGCTACTGTTTTGCATTTTAATTTTGTACCGAACGATTTTTGTTACAAATGAAATTTGTTACATAAATTCTAGGGAAGGTGGTGAGCTAGCACAGAAAGTTCCAAATTATTTTGACTAGATTAATTATTTGTTTAAATTGGAATGGTAGAAATAAATGCTGCTAGATCACTTTATAATTTCCTAGGGATTAATTGGAGAGTCAAATGATGTTGGTTTATTCATGACAAATACTTAGTGAATATTTGCAACCCAACAAACATTTTTGTTTTAATGTTTGAAGAAATAACAATTTGACTTGTTATTTGAAGTTGAATTAGACTTGAGTTTTAACCAAGGGGCATTTAAGCTTAGCAAGCATGGTGACATGGCATCATTAGGGCGAGGTTTACTGTAGCATGATTATCGGGGTGTTACATGTATATAGTTCAGAAAATATCTAGGGCACGGTGGATATAATTTTACTTCGTAAAATTTGCATATGATTTACTCAATAAAATTAAGTCTGAAAGTTTTGAAGAGTTCAAAGAATTTTAGAACGGAGTAAAAGATCATTGTGACAAAAGATAATGGTTCTACAATCAGGTTGTCGAAGAATATATCTAATTCATGAGTTTAGCAAAACATCTGAGAGTGATCCTAAGATGGTTTCACAATTACCGATCTGCTTTTATCATATTGGGGACTTATAGCAAAATATATATACTAAACAGAGCACCGTCAAAATTCTGTTGCGATGACACCATATGAGTTATGGAATGGGAAGATGTCCTTTATGTCACATCTCAAAGTTTGGGGTTATTACGTAAAATGTTTACAAACAAATCTTGACCCTAAAAGCAGATAAATAATACTTTGTAGGATATCTCACAGTTGCAATGGGATATTCCTTCTACCTATAGTCTGATGACAAAAATGTTTTGTTGAATGGACACTTTATCGTAAAATGAGTTTAACGTTAAAGAAGTAAGTGGGAGGACAATACAGCTTGATGAGATTATTGAATCTCTGACAATTGTAAAATGGATTGACTGATCGAAATTTTGTTTCAAAAATTGTCCATATAACTAAATCAGAAATTACTATTGTAGAAATTCTAGTTGATGCTGTAACTAAATTGCGTAGGAAGAGTTTGAGAACCTTCTGAGTAATTTCATAATGAAATATTCATCTTAGAAGAAGATGAAAAACTACGCACAACAAAGGAAGCGATGGCGGTGCCCAGCTCAAAAGAATGGTTCTAAAACATGAAATCCAAAATGGAATCCAAACATGAGAATCTAGTTTTGAACTTGGAGGGTATTATACCCACTCAAATGTAAAATGGATATGGATTGTGATCTTATTATCTATAATGCAAGGCTGGTTGTGAAAGAGTTTTTCACAATATTGAGGGAGTTAATTATTAAAATTTCTCATCAGTAGCCATGGTTAAAAGTTTGTTCGGATAGAAGTGGTAATTGATACATGTTTTGATATAACAAGTGGATAATGATCCTAAGATAATATCGGAAAGATGTGTACATTTAAATTTGTTTAAAGCAAGCATTGAGGAGCTGGAAATAATATTTTGATGAAATTTGACTTCATTAAAATAATAAAGAAACTTGAAGTTTAGTGGAAGCTCTATAGCTCATCTGATGAGCAGGGTATCAACTGGGTTGTGCGGGGGCTATGGCCCGTTTAGCTCAGGCTTTTCTTTTATGTTTACAACATGGCAAACCCAGCTTTTTTTTAAGAATACCCAACCCAGGACAACTTGTTTTTCTCTGCCTCTTGGGCTGCAAATCTTTTAAGACGGTTGTAAATCTTAAAAGTAATACAAAATGGGCTGTAAATATAAAAAAAACAAAGCAACTTGGTAATTACTTTCAAATTTCTTATTTTTTTTCTAATTTTCAGATTTCATTGGATTTTAACCTAATTTAAATTTATTTTGAAATTAGTTTGAATCTGGCTCGACATTTCAGGGTTAAAAACAGTTTGGATCCCACTGAAATATGCTAAATTTTGTTGAAATTTTTAACCCATGTCCTGGCCAACAAAAAGAAAATGGGCTGCAATATTGCATAAGAATTTGCTAATTGGCCGTAAATTATTAAAAAAAGAAGCAAATGGGTTGTATGTTGTCCGCCACAGATTTAGAGGCTGACTTGTGGGCCTATTAAGTTGACGCGTAAGTATGGCTTTTTGTTAACTTAGTCAACATCCCTCAAAAAATGTTAACTTAGTCAACAAACGATTCTAGTAACAGTGACCGTTGGATGTCAATCCATTGGCCATCGCGCTTCTTCAATCTCTAGTCTTCTTGCTCCAGCCACCCAAGCCAGTGCCGACTAGACCGTCTGCTCCCGCCTCCCGTGGCCGGCTACTCCCACCGCTGGCCAGGCCAACCCTCTACTCACCCACACCTTCTGTTATTCTTCAGCGATGGCAGCCTCACCCCACAGCCGAACCAGTCAACCCTCGTACTCCCCTCCGCGTGGGCATCCACTGCCGCGTCTTCCCCGGCTCCGGGTCGTTCCCTTCCTAGGCCTCGCCGTCGTCCACCACCTTGGTGCTCTCGGCGTGGCATGGTCAACGTGGTCAATGAACGACAGCCATCGGAAGAGGACTATACATGGAGAGGCTGACAGCTGGGATCCACCAGCTACATCTTCGCACGCAAGGAAGTGACTCCTTATTACGCACAAAAAAATGATTCCTCCCCCTGACAGCTGGGACCCACCAGTGACATCTTCGCACGCAAGGAAGTGCCTCCTTATTACGTGAAAAAATGATTCCTCCCCCTGACTGCTGGGACCCACCAGCGACATCTTCGGACGCAAGGAAGTGCCTCCTTATTATGCGAAAAAATGATTCCTTCCCGTGACAGCTGGGACCCACCAGCGACATCTTCGCATGCAAGGAAGTGCCTCCATACTACACGCAAGAAAATGCTCCCTTTACCTGCCAGCCGGGACCCACTAGCTACATGTTCGCACGCAAGGAAGTGCCTCCTTATTACGCGCAAAAAAATGATTCCCCACTGGCAGCTGGGACCCACCAGGTCGAAGCGTACGTAGCATTATTTGTCTGGTCGCAAAACATGTACGTACATACTGGTGTGTCTCTCTGCAACGATGAAGCATGGCCGAGTAAGGAGCGTTACGTGTCATAGTAGAGCCCCCGACGTAGCATGTCACGCAGTCCCATCTCAATCGTGTACACATACGTACATACGTGCGGGGTCTTGAACGTGTAGTCACGCATACGGCGAGGACTCGTGTACATCGAGAGGCAACGTACGGCAGCACTGGACGGTGGGGGTACGCAGCAACGGTGTCCTGTTCATCGACTGCCAACCGGCTGGGTCGAAACGGATCGATGAAACAATGTCCTGTTCATCAGGAGCCAACCGGTTGGGTCAGAACAGCCAAAACGGGGTCCTGTTCATCCAGCTCCAACCGCCTACGGTCGAAACAGGGTCATGTTCATCATGTGGGGGCGTGGCGTACCGCAAAACGGATGAAACAGAGTTCTGTTCAACCGCCTACGGTCAAAACAGGGTCCTGTTCATCGGGAGGGGTGTGGCGTACCGCAAAAGGACGAAACGGACTTCTCTTCAACCGCCTACGGTCGAAACGGGGTCTTGTTCATCGTCCGGGGGTGTGGTGTACCAAAAAACGGACTCCACGGGCTACTGTTCATCCACCGTTAACTTCCTACAGCCTCCACGGGCTACTGTTCATCCCGCCAACTGCCCATGGCCTCCACAGGGTCCTGTTCATCCACCCCCAACCGGCTGGGGTGTGGCGTACCACGGCACGGCCTCCTAGATCGATCGGGGTCCTGTTCATCCGCCGCCAACCGCGTACACACGGCCAGGGTACTGTTCATCCAACCCCCACCGACTGGGGTGGGCCGTACAAGCGGGCGGCAGTGATACGTCTCCAACGTCTCTATAATTTTTTATTGTTCCATGTTGTTATATTATCAATCTTGGATGTTTTTATACACATTTACAGCAATTATATATCATTTTTGGAGACTAACCTATAAACTTAGTGCCAGTGCCAGTTGCTGTTTTCTACCCTGTTTTTGTTTTACAGAAAATCAATACCAAACGAAGTCCAAATGCCACGAAACTTTTTGGAGATTTTCTTCTGGACAAGATAAACACTAGAAGCTTCGGGAGAAGACCAGACGCCAGAGGAGGTGGCCACGAGCCACCAGGGCGCGCCTGGGGGGGGGTAGGCGCGCCCTGGTGCCTCGTGGGCCCACCTCAGCTTCGTTTGACCTAATTCCACCACTATAAATTCAGGAAAAATCAGAAACCCTCAGGGGAGTCCACAAAATACTTTTTCCGCCGCCGCAAGTTTCTGTTCTCGAGAGATCCCATCTGGAGGCCTTCTCCGGTACTCCACCGGAGGGGGCATGGCTCTACATCAACCTTGCTGCCCTTTCGATGATGCGTGAGTAGTTTACCACAGACCTTCGGGTCCATAGTTAGTAGCTAGATGGCTTCTTCTCTTTTTTTGATCTTCAATACAATGTTCTCCTCGATGTTCTTGGAGTTCTATCCGATGTAATCACTATTTGCGGTGTGTTTGTTGGGATCCGATGAATTGTGAGTTTATGATCAGATTATCCATGAATATTATTTGATTTTTCTCTGAACTCTTTTATGCATGATTATTATAGCTTCGTATTTCTTCTTCGATCTATTGATTTGGTTTGGCCAACTAGATTGATTTATCTTGCCATGGGAAGAGGTGCTTTGTAATGGGTTCGATCTTGCGGTGCTCAATCCCAGTGACAAAAAGGGACATGACACGTATGTATCATTGCTATTAAGGGTAGAAATATGGGGTTTATTCATGCGTGAGTTTATCTTGTCTACATCATGTCATCGTTCTTAAGGCGTTACTCCGTTCTTTATGGACTTAATACACTAGATGCATGCTAGATAGCGGTCGATGTGTGGAGTAATAGTTGTAGATGCAGGCAGGAGTTGGTCTACTTGTCTCGGATGTGATGCCTATATACATGATCATTGCCTTGGATATCGTCATGATTATTTGCTTTCCTATCAATTGCCCAACAGTAATTTGTCTACCCACCGTATGCTATTTTCTCGAGAGAAGCCTCTAGTGAAAACTATGGCCCCCGAGTCTATCTAAATCATATTACTAAAACCCTAAAAATATTGCTGCCATTTTCTTTTATTTATTTTATTTTGTATTTTTGTTTCAATCTATCTATCTATCACATACAATTTAATCTTGCAATTTACCGCCGAGGGATTGACAACCCCTCGTTTGCGTTGGGTGCAAGGATTTGTTGTTTGTGTGCAGGTGCTGCTAACGAGATGTTGCGTGATTCTCCTATTGGTTCGATAACCTTGGTTTCATAACTAAGGGAAATACTCATCTCTACTGTGCTGCATCATCCCTTCCTCTTCGGGGAAAATACCAACGTAAGCTGCAAGTAGCAAGAAGAATTTCTGGCGCCGTTGTCGGGGAGACATCGTCAACATCTATCAAGTACCTTTGCATAAACTCTCATCTCCTTGCATTTATTTTATTTGCCTCTTGTTTTCATCTCCCCCACTACTAAAAAGTTTTTACAAAAACACAAAAATATTTCTTTTGCCCGATTGCTTGCTTTTGTTGCCTTTATGAAAACACACAATAATAGAAAGTAAAAGCAAAAATTTAAGACCACTATGGATCCTCATCCACTTGCTAATCTTTTCAAAAGATCCAATTATAATGAACCAATTGCTAGTGATTTGAGTGCTCTTGATTTTCTGTATGAAGTTTTGCTTGAAAATCATGAATCTGAAAATTGTGATGAAGTGTTAGAAGAAGAAATTTATAAAGTGATTCATGATAGCTCCTTGATTGAAAAGCATGATTGCAATGATGTTACCATAAATTCTATTAATGTCAATTATGCTAATGATATGCAAAACTACAAGCTTGGGGATGATAATTTTGTCATATCCACTACTTATTGCAATGATCATGATTGGGGTGATAATGGTTCTTATGACCTTGAAAATTTATTTAATCCCCATGATGAATATATTATTGATAATATTTTTTGCAATAATATTAAATGTGGGTTTGGAGAGGCCATGACTTTAGTTGATGTTAATCCCACTATTTTGGAAGAGTATAAAAAATTTATGCATGTGGATCATGAAGAGAATATTTTATATGATAGTTATATTGTTGAATTTGATTATGATCCTATATGTAATTATTATGAGAGAGGAAAATATGGTTATAGAAATCTTCATGTTACTAAATTATCTCTCTTTGTGTTGGAATTATTAATTCATTCTCTTTATATGCATATGCTAGGTGTTGCTTGTCTTGATAATTTGTTTACTTATAAAATGCCTATGCATAGGAAGTATGTTATACTTAAATATGTTTGTCACATGTTTTATGATGCTCTCTTTGTGCTTCAATTCTTGTCTTTTATGTGAGCATCATTAATATCCCAAGCCTATCTTAATGGCTATAAAAAAAAGAGCTTGTTGGGAGACAACCCAATGAATAAAATAAATTATTGTGTGTTTTCACATTAATGCTACTGGTATGATTGTGTTTTTGTGTTTTTAATTAGTGTTTGTGCCAAGTAAAGCCTTTAGGATGATTTGGAAGATAATATAATTGATGCTGTCTGGAAAACAGAAAGTTTTGCATCCAGTGCCTGAATTTTTTTTCTGTACTGGAGCGTCAGAAAAATCTGAAATTTTTACACAGTATTGGTATATTAATTTCACACGCTGTCCTAATTTTTTAGAATTTCTGGAGTTACAGAAGTATGGCTTTTAAATAGATTGCTACAGACTGTTCTGTTTTTGACAGATTCTGTTTTTGATGCACTACTTGCTTGTTTTGATGAATCTATGGATTGTATCGGGGGGTATAAGCCATGGTGAAGTTAGAGTACAGTAGGTATAATGCAAAAATAAAATATGAATGGGTTTGTAACAGTACTTAGAGTAGTGATTTATTTTGTTATACTAACGGATCTCACGAAGGTTTTGTTGAGTTTTGGGTGAGATCACGATGGATGAAGGAATAAGGAGTAGCAAAAGCCTAAGCTTGGGGATGCCCGAGGCACCCCAAGGTAATATTCAAGGAATACTCAAGCGTCTAAGCTTGGGGATGCCCCGGAAGGCATCCCCTCTTTCTTCTACCAACCATCGGTAATTTTACTTGGAGCTATATTTTTATTCGTCACATGATATGAGTTTTGCTTGGAGCATCTTGTATTATATGAGTCTTTGCTTTGTTTGATTTTTAGTTTGTCACAATCATCTTTTCTGAACACACCTATCTTGAGAGAGCCACACATTCATCATCATTTGTTAGAATACTCTATGTGCTTCACTTAAATTTTTTGAGCTAGGCAGTTGCTCTAGTGCTTCACTTAAATCTTTTTGAGCACGGTGGTGGCTATATTTTGAAGAAATGAATTCTCATGCTTCACTTATATTATTTTGAGAATTTATAAGATTAAAATTTTGAAGAAATGAATTCTCATGCTTCACTTATATTCTTTTGAGAATTGATAAGATTGAAATTTTGAAGAAATATTTGCACTCTCATGCTTCACTTAAATCTATTTGAGAGTTGATGATAGTAACGGTAATTTGCACAAGATATGAATTTGGTCCCAAAGTGATGAATATTCAAGAGGGATATAATAAAAACTTTCATATAGATCATTGGATATGTTAAGTGTGATTCCTTGCAATAGTTTTGCGATATGGAAATGATAATATGTGAGTCATGTTAGTGATTAATTGTGACTTAGTAAGAATATTAGTGTTAAGGTTTGTGATTCCCTATGCATGCACATTAAGTCAATAGTTATGCAAAGAAATTATATCCTACTTATGGTGCATTATTCGGTGTTAGTTATGTTTAATGCATGTTTATGACCATTTTTGTTTTTTGGTTGGTTGCTTCTCAATCTATTTGCTAGCCTTCATTTGTACTAAGCGGAAATACTGCTTGTGCATCCAAAATCCTTAAACCCAAGTTGTGCCAAATGAGTCCACTATATCTACCTATATGCGGTATTTCAATGCCGTCCCAAGTAAATTTGCATGTGCCAACTCTAATCTTCAAAATAATTTTTCCGTTTTGTGTGCCCGTACAGCTCATGAAGCAGCAGTGGGTGGCCATTATTTTCCATGCTAGGTGTGTTATTCTCACGATGAGTGTTTATTCACTTGTCATTGCACGAGAGAATGGTTGGTAATAGGGATGCCCAGTCCCACAATGAAATCAAAAATTAATAACAACAAAATTCCTTGGAAAGTGTTGGTTTGGAGGGCACCCGTGGATACGACTAGCCATGGATTGTGAAAGAAATGGTGGAAAGGAAATAAACTTTACTTTCTATTTGGGAACCGCCTATGATGTGTCTAGCATGGAAAATAATGGGAATTCTCGGTCGTTTTCGTTGACAGGAAAAGCATGCCTCTCAAAATATTTTTATCTCTTTAATTTCAGCCTTGAGCTCTAGCACATTTGACAAATCTCTGCTTCCCTCTGCGAAGGGCCTATCTATTTACTTTTATGCAATTTTTTTTGAGTCTCCATCTTCTCTTATAAAGCACCAACTAGAGAGCACTATTGTCATACTTGTGCATTGTGTGTAGCTAATATTCGAGTGTGTTTCATGAATGGATCAATGATTGAGCATAATGGGCTAGGGATAACTTTCTTTAGTGTTGATATTTTGAAAGACATGGTTGCTTGTTAGCATGCTTGAGTATTTATAGCTTCATGTCAAATTATAGACTATTGCTTTGAATCATTCAAGTCCAATGTCCATGCTATAAAAGAAAAGAATATGTGATGAATATGACAGGCAGCATTCCACATCAAAAATTCTGTTTTTATCATTTACCTACTCGAGGACGAGCAAGAATTAAGCTTGGGGATGCTGATACGTCTCCAACGTATCTATAATTTTTGATTGTTCCATGCTGTTATATTATCAATCTTGGATGTTTTTATACACATTTACAGCAATTATATATCATTTTTGGAGACTAACCTATTAACTTAGTGCCCAGTGCCAGTTGCTATTTTCTGCCCTGTTTTTGTTTTACAGAAAATCAATACCTAACGAAGTCCAAATGCCATGAAACTTTTTGGAGATTTTTTCTAGACAAGATAAACACTAGAAGCTTCGGGAGAAGACCAGACGCCAGAGGAGGTGGCCACGAGCCACCAGGGCATGCCTGGGGGGGGGGGGCAGGCGCGCCCTGGTGCCTCATGGGCCCACCTCAGCTCCGTTTGACCTAATTCTATCACTATAAATTCAAGAAAAATCAGAAACCCTTAGGGGAGTCCATGAAATACTTTTTCCACCGCCGCAAGTTTCTATTCTCGAGAGATCCCATCTAGAGGCCTTCTCCGGTACTCTGTCGGAGGGGGGGTCGATCACGGAGGGGCTCTACATCAACCTTGCTGCCCTTCCAATGATGCGTGAGTAGTTTACCACAAACCTTCGGGTCCATAGTTTGTAGCTAGATGGCTTCTTCTTTATTTTTGATCTTCAATACAATGTTCTCCTCGATGTTCTTGGAGTTCTATCCGATGTAATCACTTTTTGCGGTGTGTTTGTTGGGATCCGATGAATAGTGAGTTTATGATCAGATTATCCATGAATATTATTTAAGTTTTCTTTGAACTCTTTTATGAATGATTATTATAGCTTCGTATTTCTTCTCCGATCTATTGATTTGGTTTGGCCAGCTAGATTGATTTATCTTGCCATGGGAAGAGGTGCTTTGTAATGGGTTTGATCTTGCGGTGCTCAATCCCAGTGACAGAAAGGGACATGACACGTATGTATCGTAGCTACTAAGGGTAAAAAGATGGGGTTTATTCATGCGTGAGTTTATCTTGTCTACATCATATCATCGTTCTTAAGGCGTTCTCCGTTCTTTATGGACTTAATACACTAGATGCATGCTGGATAGCGGTCGATGTGTGGAGTAATAGTAGTAGATGCAGGCAGGAGTCGGTCTACTTGTCTCGGACGTGATGCCTATATACATGATCATTGCCTTGGATATCGTCATGATTATTTGCTTTTCTATCAATTGCCCAACAGTAATTTGTCTACCCACCGTATGCTATTTTCTCGAGAGAAGCCTCTAGTGAAAACTATGCCCCCCGGGTCTATCTAAATCATATTACTAAAACCCTAAAAATATTGCTGCCATTTTCTTTTATTTATTTTATTTTGTATTTTTATTTCAATCTATCTATCTATCACATACAATTTAATCTTGCAATTAACCGCCGAGGGATTGACAACCCCTCGTTTGTGTTGGGTGCAAGGATTTGTTGTTTGTGTGCAGGTGCTGCTAACGAGGTGTTGCATGATTCTCCTATTGATTCGATAACCTTGGTTTCATAACTGAGGGAAATACTTATCTCTACTGTGCTGCATCATCCCTTCCTCTTTTGGGAAAATACCAATGCAAGCTAGAAGTATCATGCATCAACGGGAACTGTTCATCCACAGCCAACCAACCGGGTAGGTCAACTCACCACGTCTCGCGCAAGGGGCTCGATCGATGCAAGTCTCGACTCGATCTACGTATCGCGCGCGGGGCAGCAACGGGCACTGTTCATCGAGAGGCAACCAGCCGGCTAGCTCAACTCACGTCTTGCGTGGGGGCTCAATGCAACGCATCGATCGATCGGCTTCAGTATGCAGCAGCAGCGAAGGGATCGATCACCCGGGTTCAGTTAGCAGCGAAGGGATCGATCGGCTTCATTTAGCAGCGAAGGAATCGCTCGGGTTCAGTTAGCAGTGAAGGGATCGATCACTCGTGTTCAGTACATAGTGGGATCAATCGCTCTTGTTCAGTACGTAATGCGAGGGATCGATCGATCACACGGGTTCAGTAAGTGAACGCCTCGCTCGGGTTGAGTTAGTGAACACCTCGCACACATGCGCGTACAAGAGAAATGCGCAAACCACACTACATCGCTCGGCCCCGACCACCCACCGATTGCCCACCGTAACCGGGAACTTCCCGAAAATTTCCTCGCCCTCACTTCTACCACGATTTTTATGTCATGGACGGCCCAAAGAATGTCATGCAGGTGCGCCTCCGGGCCGCCCAGGACGAAAAGGCCATTTTCTGTCATAATTTTTTGTCATAGAAGTAGGAGCCGACCACATCTATGATGGTACGTGTTTTTGTCACAATTATTGTCATGGAAGTGTCACATCCATGACAGAAAAAGTTTTCGTTCGGGCCATAATGTCACATATGTGTCTTTTTTTTGTTGTGCTTTAGTGATGCTTTGGCCTCCGGGTCCATTCAATTTATATTTACTAAAACCCTAAAAATACTTGCTGCAATTTATTTAGTTTTATTTTCCCTTTTATTTTATCTATCTACCACTATCAGATTTAATCCTTGTAATCGGCGAGAACAAGGGGATTGACAACCCTCTTACCTTCGTTGGGTACAAGTATTTGCTTTATGTGTGTGCAGGTACCGCTTATCTTTTTCTCGTGGAGTCTCCTATTGGTTCGATAAACCTTGGTTCTTAACTGAGGGAAATACTTTTCGCTACTTTACTACATCACCCTTCCTCTTCAAGGAAAGCCCAACGATATCACAAGTAGTAGAAGAATTTCTGGCGCCGTTGCCGGGGAGACATCACGTGAAGGAGTTCAGGTTCCTTCGCTCACATTTATCATTTACTTGTTTTACTTTCTTTCCTTTTGCCTTTTTTATTTGCCTTTTTATTTGCCTCTCTTTTTTATCTCCCCCAACTTCTCTAAAAAATTAAAAATACAAAAATATTTTGTGTGCTTGCTTTGTTTGAATCGCTATCATGTCTACTCAAGAAAATACTAAGTTGTGTGATTTTTTGAATACTAATAATAATGATTTTATTAGTACAACAATTGCTCCTCCCGCCACTAGTGCGGAGTCATATGATATAAATACCGATTTGCTGAATCTTGTTACGAAAGAACAATTTGCTGGAAATCCAGATGAAGATGCTGCATCCCATCTTAATACATTCATTGAATTATGTGATATGCAAAAGAAAAAAGATATGGATAATGATATTATTAAACTGAAATTATTTCATTTCTCACTTAGAGATAGAGCTAAAACATGGTTTTCATCTTTACCACGAAATAGTATTGATTCATGGGATAAGTGTAAAGATGCTTTTATTACCAAATATTTTCTTGCCGCTAAGATAATATCTCTTAGAAATCAAATTTTGAATTTTAAACAACATGAGTAAGAAGATGTTGCACAATCATGGGAGAGGATGAAATTAATGATTATAAATTGTCCCACGCATGGATTAAGTTTATGGATGATAGTACAAATTTTTTATGTGGGACTAAACTTTGTTTCAAGAAACCTTTTAGATTCAGTTGCAGGTGGGACATTCATGGGAATAACACTTGGAGAAGCCATGAAGCTTCTCAACAACATGACTGCAAACTATTCCCAATGGCACACCGAACACACTCCAATTGGTAAGAAGGTAAACTCTGTCGAGGAAGTGTCCTCCCTAAGTGAGAAAATGGATGCTATTATGAATATGCTTGCTACTAAGAATGCTCCTATAGATTTAAACGATGTGCCTTTATCTACTTTAATTGAGCAAAACAATGATGCTATAGATATGAATTTTATTTCGAGGGGCAATTTCAATAACAATGCTTATATAGGGAATTTCAATAATCCTAGGTCATATCCCGGTAACCCCTGTAATAATAATGCCACTCATGACAATTCTTATGATAAAAGATTATTTGAAATTGAAAAGGCTACCAAGAATTTTATGCATTCTCAGTATGAACAAAATGAAATATTTGCGAAGGAGGTTAAAGAACATTCTTCTATGCTTAATGATTAGCAAACAACTTGATGAGATTAATAAAGAAGTAGCTAATGTCCAACTACAACTTGTTCAAACTGAAAATATGATAGGAAAAATATCCGATAAACAAACTAAGCTAGTAAATAAAATGGCTGCTAAATCGGAATCATATATTCTAGCTACTGATGATGAGGATGTTAAAACTATAGGAGTCTCTACAATATCTTTATTTACAAATATGAAACTTGATGATAAAGGGACTGGAGATGAGTCAACTTTAGCTAGAAGGCGTCCCAATTGTTTTGGAGGGTGAAAATCATGATGCTGAAAATGAAAAAAGAGGGTTTGGAGAGGTTAAGACTTTAGATAGTGATGTGCCCACTACTTTGGATTACAATGACATGAATTTTGATAGCTGCTCATTAATTGAATGTATTTCCTTGTTGCAATCCATGACTAATTCACCAAATGCTTATGAACAAAATAAAGCATTTACCAAACACATTGTAGAAGCTCTTATGAAAGCTAGTGAAGAGATAACTTGAGTTAGAAGTGTATATTCCAAGAAAGATGCATGATGAATGGGAACCAACAATTAAAATTAAAATTAAAGATTATGAGTGCAATGCCCTACGTGATCTAGGAGCTAGTGTTTCTACCATGCCAAAAGCTTTATATGATGTCCTAGGTTTCACTAACATGGATGAATGCTCTTTAAATTTACACTTAGTGGGTTCTACTATAAAAAACCATTGGGTAGAGTAAATTATGTACTCATTCTTGCTAATAGGAATTATGTACTTGTGGATATCATTGTGCTAGATATTGAATGTAATCCTTCGTGTCCCATTATACTTGGAAGACCTTTCTTGAGAACCATAGGGGCGATAATTGATATGAAGGAGGGTAATATAAGATTTCAATTTCTATTAAAGAAAGTTATGGATCACTTCCCTAGAAATAAAATTAAACCTTCATATGATTCCATAATGAGGGCCGCCTATGGATCACTTCCCTAGAAATAAAATCAAACACTTGAAACTATGCATTATGCCTAGCTAGGGGCATTAAACAATAGCGCTTGTTGGGAGGCAACCCAATAGTTATCTTTATTTTCATTTTTTCTTTTCTTTTTTTGTGTACCAACATGATATTTGCTACTGTAAGGATCATGTTTTTATATTTTCTTTTGAGTTTATGCCAAGTAAAGCCGTTGGGATAATTTAGATAATTGTTGAATTGATTCTGTGCAAAACCAGAACATTTTGCACCCAGTATTTGAATTTAAGTTTTTCACTGGAATGTGAGAATGGTCTGAAATTTTTCAAAGTATTGGGATACAAATTACCTATGCTTTCCTATTTTTTAAGATTTTTTTGAGTTACAGAAGTATCATTTTAGTTCAGATCATTACAGACTGTTCTGTTTTAGACAGATTCTGTTTTTATTACATAGTGTGCTTATTTTGAAGTATCTATGGATTGTATCAGGGGGTATAAGTCATAGAGATGTTATAATACAGTAGGTATTATGCAAGAACAATTATGAATCTATTTATAACTGTACCTAAGTTAATGTTTTATCGAATATACTAATGGATCTCATGAGGTTTTGTTACGTTTTGTGTGGCTGAAGTTATCAAGTTTTGGGTGATATGACGATGGGTGAAAGAATAAGGAGCGGCAAGACCCTAAGCTTGGGGATGCCAAAGGCACCCCAAGGTAATATTCAAGGAAGATCCAAGCATCTAAGCTTGGGGATGCCCCGAAAGGCATCCCCTCTTTCGCCTCCAATCCATCGGTAATGTTACTCGGAGGTATATTTTTATTCATCACATGATATGTGTTTTGCTTGGAGCATGGTGTATTATATTTTGTTTTGCTTGCTGGTATCCACAATCATTTTTTTCTGAACACACCTTTATGAGAGACACACATTCATCACAATTTGTTAGAATGCTCATTGTGCTTCACTTATATCTGTTGAGTTATGCAGTTGCTCATGTGCTTCACTTATATCTTTAGAGCATGGTGGTGTTTATATATTTTATAGAAATAAATAACATTATCATGCTTCACTTATATCTTTTTGAGAGTTCAAGAATAGAATGTGGTAATTTGCATGAGTTATATGTTTAGTCCAAAAATGATGGGTATACAAGAGTGGTATAATAAAAACTTTCATGTAGATCACTGAATATGATGCATGTGATTTAATTGATGTTGAGGTTATCATATGAAAGAGTACAAATCAATAATCATTGGTTTGTAGAAATATCAATATTAAAGTTCGTTATGTACTACTCATTTAAGTGTCGGTCATGGCATGGCCGGGAAGTTGGAGCATAACTTATCCTTGATTGAAATCCTTTGTGTTGTCTGAATCGGGGGCGTGCGATGGTTAACTCCTCCCAACCTCCTCCCTAGGGGCCTGTGAGATTACTTTGCTTTGAGGGTTTTGAAATTTTCATGATAAGTATATGAGTTCTTTATGACTAATGTGAACTTGTGGACTTAAGCATTCCCACCTATCCATATTTTGCTAGCCTCTCCGATACCATGCATTGCCCATTTTCACCTTGAGAATTGGTGCAAACTTCGGAGGTGCATCCAAATCCCATGATATGACACGCTCTATCACAGATAAACCTTATATATCCTTCTTCAAAACAGCCACCATACCTGCCTATTATGGCATTTCCATAGCCATTCCGAGATATATTGTCATGCAACTTCCACCATTACTATTCACATGACTTGAGTGTTCATTGTCATATTGCTTTGCATGATCATATAGAGCTGACATGATATTTGTGGCAAATCCACCATTCATCATTCTAATACATGTTACGCTAGATCATTGCACATCCTGGTACACTGCCAGAGGCATTTATATGTAGTCATAATCTTTCAGTTTATTGAGTTGTAACTAATTAAAAGTGTGATGACCATTATTAGTGCATTGTCCCAGTGAGGTAAAGAATGAGGGAGACTAATGAGTCCTCAAAAAATTGGGGATGAAGTTCATGATATTGTTCTAAAAAAGAAAAAAATGAAAAAATGAGAGAAAAAGAGAGAAGGGGCAATGCTACTATCCTTTTTGCACAATTGTGCTTCAAAGTAGCACCATGTTCTTCATATAGAGAGTCTCCATGATTTGTCACTTTCGTATACTAGTGGGAATTTTTACATTATAGAACTTGGCTTATATATTCCGATGACGAGCTTCCTCAAATGCTCGAGGTATTCATGAGCAAGCAAGTTGGATGCACACCCACTTAGTTTCATATAGAGAGCTTTCATACACTTATAGCTCTAGTGCATCCATTTCATGGCAATCCCCACTCGCATTGATATCGACTATATATATATATATATATATATATATATATATATATATATATATATATATATATATATATATATATATATATATATATATATATATATATATATATATATATATATATATATATATATCTGTACCGAGTCCATGCAAGACTTTCACCGAGTCGATGCGAGACTTTCTCCAATTTTGTCTTGCCTTATATATATATCTGTACCATCATTCTCTCTGCCACCTGTAGTGCTAAGTCCATGACTCACGCTCATATATTGAGTGAAATTGAAAAGCCGAAGCGAGAAAAAGTATGATACAATTTCTTGGTTTGGCACTAGGGTACTCATGATTTATGTGTTATGTTAGGAAGACAGATTTATGCCATGCTTACATAATTCAATGAGTAGGGATAACATTCGTTAAGCATCGTATATTTTGAAGAGTAATGATTATTTTCTAGCATTCATGGATATTATCATGTTGATATAAAATAGATCAACGCTTCCCAATATTCATACCGTAAAAGAATTACATGATAGTGCATGTTACGTAGCATTCGACATCAATTTTTTTGTTTTTATCATTTACCTACTCGAGGACGAGCATGAATTAAGCTTGGGGATGCTGATATGTCTCTGACATATCTATAATTTTTGATGTTTTCATGCTATTATATTATCAATCTTGTATGCTTTATATGCCATTTTATATTGTTTTTATGGACTAACCTATTAATTCAGTGCCTAGTGCCAACTGCTGTTTTCTGCATGTTTTTGGTTTTACAGAAAATCCATACCAAATGGAGTCCAAATACGATGAAACTTTTTGACAATTTTTTCTGGACCAGAAGGGGCCCTAGAAGCTTCGGGGGGGGGGGGGGGGGAGAGACCAAACACCGCACGAGGAAGCCACAAGGCAGTAGGGCGCCCCCATGGGGGGAGGCACGCCCTACCTCCTTGTGGGCCCCCTGTGGCTCCAATCGCCCTACTTCCTGGCCTATAAATTCACATATATTAAGAAACCCTCAGGGGTGGTCCCGAAACAATTTTTTCACTGCCGCAAATCTCTGTTCTTCCGCGATCCTTGCTACTTGTGAGTTGCGTTGGGATTTTCCCCGAAGAGGAAGGGTGAAGCAATATAGTAGCGATAAGTATTTCCCTCAGTGAGAACCAAGGTTACCGAACTAGTAGGAGAATCACACAAGTACTTCTTTAGCAGCACCTACACACACAAGAGCAAATACTTGCACCCAACGCGGGCAAGAGGGTTGTCAATCCCCTTGACTCATTAGTTGCAAGGATCAAATCTGATAGTTGTAGATATATAAATTGCAAAATAAAATAAAAAGAGTAAAATGGCAGCAAGGAAATTAGGGTTTTAGTAATATGATAAAAGTAGACCCGGGGGACATAGTTTTCACTAGAGGCTTCTCTCTCATTAAGATAACATACGAAGGGTAGACAAATTACTGTTGGGCAATTGATAGAATAGCGCATAGTTATGATGTTATTCATGGCAATGATCATGTATATAGGCATCACGTCCGTGACAAGTAGACCGAAACGATTTTGCATCTACTACTATTACTCCACTTCGAGAGCGCTTCTATGCTTGCCTCTCTACGTATTAAGTTCATAACAAACAGAGTAATGCATGAAGTATGGTGACATGATGTAGACAAAGTAAACTCAAGCAATATGAATAAACCCCATCGTTTTATCCTTAATGGCAGCAATACAATATGTGCCTCGCTACCCCTTCTGTCACGAGGTGAGGACACCGCAAGATTGAACCCACTACAAAGCACCTCTCCCGCTGAAGATAAATCAATCTAGTTGGCCAAACCAAATGGATAGATCAGAGAGAAATACAAAGCTATAACAATCATGCATAATAAAGTTCAGTAAAGACTCAATTACTTTCAATGAATAATCTGATCATAAACTCACAATTCATTGGATACCAACAAACACACCGCAAAAGAAGATTACATCGGATAGAACTCCAAGAGGATCAAGGAGAACATTGTATTGAAGATCAGAGAGAGAGAAAAAGCCATCTAGCTACTAGCTATGGACCCATAGGTCTATGGTAAACTACTCACACATGATCAGAAGGGTAGCAAGGTTGATGAAGAGGCCCTCCTTCATCGATTCCTCCTCCGGCAGATTACCGGAGAAGGCATCCAGATGGGATCTTGGGAGAACAGAAGCTTGCAGCGGCGGAAAAGTTATTTCGGGTGTCTCTGTTGGTTTTGGGGTATTTGAGAATATATAGAAGTGGAATTAGGTCAAACGGAGTTGCGTGGGAGTCACAAGCTCAGGAACTGTGAGCTTGTGGCTCTCCTGTAAGGCTTCTGGCCACCTCCCGAACCTTCTAGGGTCTCTTCTGGTCCAAAAATAACCCCTGTAAAGTTTCATCGTGTTTGTACTTCGTTTGGCACTGTTTCTCTAAAAAGGAAAAAAACACGCAAAAAACAGGAACTGGCACTTGGCACTGAGTTAATAGGTTAGTCCCCAAAACTGATATAAAATTGCATAAAAGGTAGCTGAGATTGATAATATAATAGCATGAAACAATCAAAAATTATAGATACATTGGAGACGTAACAAGTATCCCCAAGCTTAATTCCTGCTCGTCCTTGAGTAGGTAAATGATAAAAATAGAATTTTTGATGTTGAATGCTACCTAGCATGTTTATCATGTAATCTCTCTTATGGTATAAATATTGAGAAACGATGAATCAATTGATATCAACATAATAATATCCATGAATATAAGAACATAATTATTATTTTTTCAAAATATACGATGCTCAACGAATGTTATCCCTACTCATTGAATTATGTAAGCATGGCATGATTCCGCCCTCACCGCATAAATATAAATCTTGAGCACCCCGGTGTCAAACCAGGCAATTGTATCATACTTTTTAACGCGCTTCAGCATTTTCAACTCCACTCAATACATGAGCGTGAGACATGGACATTAGCACTACGGGTGGAATAGAATGCGGTGGTAGAGATATATAGGAGAAGTCAAAAAGGAAGAAAGGCTCGCATCAACTCGGTGGATCAATAGGCAATGGAGAGGCCCATCAATCGATATCAATGCGAGGAGTAGGGATTGCCATGCAACAGATGCACTAGAGCTATAAGTGTATGAAAGCTCGAATGAAACTAAGTGGGTGTGCATCCAACTTGCTTGCTCATGAAGACCTCGGGCATTTGAGGAAGCCCATCATCGGAATATACAAGCCAAGTTCTATAATGAAAAATTCCCACTAGTATATGGAAGTGATAACTCTGGAGACTCTCTATATGAAGAACATGGTGCTACTTTGAAGCACAAGTGTGGTAAAAGGACAGTACCATTGCCCCTTTTCTCCTTTTCTCTCATTTTTCTCTCATTTTTCTCTTTTTTCATTTTTTTTCATTTTTTAGAACAATATCATGAACCTCATCCCCACTTTTGCAAGGACTCATTAGTCTCCGTCATTCTTTACCTCACTGGGACAATGCTCTAATAATGATGATCATCACACTTTTATTTACTTACAACTCAATATTACAACTTGATAACTGGAACAATACGACTCTATATGAATGCCTCTGGCAGTGTACCAGGATGTGCAATGATCTAGCATAAAATGTATAACAATGATGAACAGTGGCTTTGCCACAAATATCATGTCAGCTCTATATGATCATGCAAAGCAATATGATGATGGACACACATGTCATAGGACGGAACGGTGGAAGTTGCATGGCAATATATCTTGGAATGGCTATGGAAATGCCATGATAGGTAGGTATGGTGGCTGTTTTGAGGAAGATATAAGGAGGCTTATGTGTGATAGAGCGCATCATATCATGGGGTTTGGATGCACCGGTGAAGTATGCACCGACTCTCGAGGTGAGAAAGGGCAATGCATGGTACCAAAGAGGCTAGCAATATGCGGAAAGGTTGGAGTGCGTAATTGTCCATGAACTCACATTAGTCATAAAGAACTCATATACTTATTATGAAAGTTTGATTAGCCCTCGAAGTAAAGTACTACTCGCATGCCCCTAGGGAGGAGGTTGGTAGGAGTTAACCATCGCGCGCCCCCGATTCAAACAGCACAAAGGATTTCAATCAGACATAAAAATACTCACGCATCCCCATCATGCCATGTTGGACACTTAAATGAGTAGTAAATAACAAACTTTAAATATCGATATTCTTACTAACCAATGATCATGAACCAATACCCCTTCATATTATTACACCAATATAATTAAGTCACACATTTCATATTTAGTGATCTACATGAAAGTTTTTATTATATCACTCTTAGATACCTATCCTTTTCCGACTAGTCTTATAACCCTTGCTCATTACCACTTCCTATTTAAGACTCTCAAAAAGATTTAAGTGAAGCTTGAGAGTGTAATCATTTCTATAAAATATAACCACCGCCGTGCTCTAACAAGTATAAGTGAAGCACATGAGCAACTGCCTAGCTCAAAACATATAAGTGAAGCACATAAAGTATTTTAACAAATTATGATGAATGTGTGTCTCTCTCAAAAAGTGTGTCCAGCAAACAATGATTGTGGCAAAATAACAAGCAAAAAAAACTATAGAACAAGACGCTCCAAGTAAAACTCATATCATGTGATGAATATAAATATAGCTCCAAGTAACATACTGATGAATTGTGGACGAAAGAGGGGATGCCATCCGGGGCATCCCCAAGCTTAGACGCTTGGGTCTTCCTTGAATACTACCTTGGGGTGCCTTGGGCATCCCCAAGCTTAGGGTCTTGCCGCTCCTTATTCCTTTACTCATCGTAATCTCACCCAAAACTTGAAAACTTCAGCACACAAAACTCAACAGAAATCTCGTGATATCCGTTAGTACAATAGACAAATAATAAATTTTAGGTACTGTTGCAAACTCATTCATAATTATTCTTGCATAACACCTACTGTATTCTAACTTCTCCTTGACTTATACCCCCTGATATAATCCATAGCATCATTAAAATAAGCACACTATGCAATATAAAACCGAATCTGTCTAAAACAGAACAGTCTGTAATGATCTAAATAAAAACCATACTTTTGTAATCTTAAAATTCTGAAAAATTAGGACAACGTAAACAATTTGTATATCAATCATGTGTAAAAGTTTCAGCCAAGTCGCATGTTCTAGTAGTTTATAGTATTTTCTGTACTGGAAGCAAAACTTTCTATTTTTGCACAGAATCAAGTCAACTATCATCCAAATCATCCCAAAGGCTTTACTTGGCACAAACACTAATTAAAATATAAAAAAACACAATCATTACAGTAGCAATAATTGTGTGAACACACATAACAGAAAGTAAAAGCAAAAATTTAAGATAACTATTGGGTTGCCTTCCAACAAGCGCTATTGTTTTATGCCCCTAGCTAGGCATAATGCATTGTTTCAAGTATTATCATCCTTCAAATTCTTTTGGACCAAGTCTTCAAAAACTTTTCTCATTAATTCCCTATTCTCATATTCTACTTTTCTGGTAGGTGAGCTTAAATAGTTGAAGGGACTTTATTTGGTAATTTTAACGTTCATGATCTCAAACTCCGAATCATCACCATAAAGATCCTCATATAAAACATGGATTTCATCATCAATAGGATCTCCAGCGGTATTTTCAAACCACTCTTCACTAAATCCCTCATCAATTCCTTTGGTGATCCATTCAAATTTATCACAAGCATTGTGGTATAAGGTTTTAATTAATTCTGATTGAGGAACTTTCCTCCTAATTTTGTCACCATAAGCATGATAATCATTAGACTCCAACCTACGCATAGTGTGTTTGTCATGAAGGATTTATTCTATGGGAGGATTCTCTAGATCTATTTTATAGAAGGCAAAAATGTCCCTAGCCTCTCTGATTATGAAATCAAATTCATGCATAAGAATGATAGTAGCAATCTTTTTAGTTCTTGGATCATGAATATTGGTAAACTCAAGGAACATTTTTTGTAAGACGGGATGAATATGCAAAAACTTCCTTTCTAATTTAACCACAAGCATAGCAATAGCATCCACATAGAAATTTGTTTTATCAAGGATAGATCCTTTAACTAATGGTATAAATCTCGTGCAATTAAAGAATTCTTGGATGACATTCTTTCCAATTATGTTCCCGCTACCCACACGATAAGTTTTAGTTTTTAAGATGGTGGGAGCTTCATCATGATGAACTTCATTTTCAGGAGGATCATGGTTAAGATCAACCAATTTAGGCTTTTCCTCATGAGATTCACTAGCACTATCTTTGCTAGCACTTTCAACAACAACTTTCTCAAACTCAGACATGATAGCAATTTTAAGCAAGCAAGCAAACTAGCAAGGTAAAATATTTTTGTGTTTTTGATTTTTTTATAACGAGACTAATAAAAGTAAATAAAAGCAAATGCAAGTAAATGATAATTTGTATGAAGGAACCTCTAAAGTATTTGATGATGTCTCCCCGGCAACGGCACCAGAAATTCTTTCTGCTACTTGTGAGCTGCGTTGGGATTTCCCCCGAAGAGGAAGGGTGAAGCAATATAGTAGCGATACGTATTTCCCTCAGTGAGAACCAAGGTTATTGAACTAGTAGGAGAATCACACAAGAACTAGCAAGAGGGTTGTCAATCCCCTTGGACTCGTTACTTGCAAGGATCAAATCTGATAGTTGTAGATATATAAATTACAAAATAAATAAAAAGAGTAAAATAGCAGCAAGGAAATTAGGGTTTTATTAATATGATAAAAGTAGACCCGGGGGCTGATATGTCTCCAACGTATCTATAATTTATGAAGTATTCATGCCAAGTTTATTATAGTTTTGTATGATTTTGGTGCACTTTTATATGATTATTATGGACTAACACATTAACCTAGTGCCTAGTGCCAGTTACTATTTTCAGCTTGTTTTTGGTTTTCTAGAAAATCCATATCAAATGAAGTCCAAATGCAGCGAAACTTTTTGATGATTTTTCTGGAAGGAAACAGACCCAGGAAGCTTCGGGGGAGCAGCAGAAGAGCCACAGGGGCCCCACAACCAACCAGGGCACGCCACCCCCCCAGGCGTGCCCTGGTGCCTAATGGGCCCCCTGTGGCACCTCTTTGCGTGACTCCAACGCTGAAAAATCATATATATTCAGAAACCCCCGAAAGTTAACCTAGATGAGTTTTTACGCCGCCGCAAGCCTCTGTTCCGAAGCGATCTCATCTGGAGCCCTTTTTCGGCACCCTGCCAGAGGGGGGAATCATCACCGGAGGCCATCTTCATCATCCCAGCGGTCTCCATGATGAGGAGGGAGTAGTTCACCCTCGGGGCTGAGGGTATGTACTAGTAGCTATGTGTTTGATCTCTCTCTCTCTCTCTCTCTCTCTCGTGTTCTTGATATGGAACGATCTTGATGTATCGCGAGCTTGTTAATATAGTTGGATCATATGGTGTTTCCTCCCTCTCTATCCTTGTTGTGATGAATCCAATCTTTTCCCTTTGAGGTTTCGGTATTGTCGGATTGAATATTTCAGATTTGAGAACACTTGATGTATGTCTTGCATATGAATACCCGTGGTGACAATGGGGTATTATATTGATTCACTTGATATATGTTTTGGCACTCAACTCGCGGATTCCCGAGGTGACATTGGGGTAATCTATGCATAGGGGTTGATGCACGTTTTCCTTATCTTTTCTCCGATAGAAACTTTGGGGTGCTCCTTGGAGTTCTTTGTGTGGATTGAATATTATGATTATGAAGTTGTTTGATGCATATCATATAATCAACTCACGGATACTTGTGGTGACATTGGAGTATCTAGGTGACATTAGAGTTGGTTGATGTGTATCATATGGTGTTATTTTAGTACGAACTCTAGGGCTGTTTGTGACACTTATAGGAATAGCTCAATAGATCAACCGGAAAGGATAACTTTGAGGTGGTTTCATACCCAACAAAAAAATTCTATCTTATGTTCTCCGCTAATAGGAACTTGGGAGTGATTCTTTATCGCACGTTGAGGGATGGTTATATGATCCAACTATGTTAGCATTGTTGAGAGATTGCATTAGTGAAAGTATGAACCCTAGGCCTTGTTTTCAAGCATTGCAATACCGTTTGTTCTCACTTTTGTTACTTGCTACCTTGCTGTTTTTATATTTTCAGATTACAAAAACCTATATCCACTATCCATACTACACTTGTATCACCGTCTCTTCGCCGAACTAGTGCACCTATACAATTTACCATTGTATTTGGTGTGTTGGGGACACAAGAGATTTCTTGTATTTGATTGCAGGGTTGTTTGAGAGAGACCATCTTCAACCTATGCCTCCCACGGATTGATAAACCTTAGGTCATCCACTTGAGGGAAAATTGCTACTGTCCTACAAAACTTTGCGCTTGGAGGCCCAACACGAGTCTACAAGAATAAGTTGTGTAGTAGACATCAAGCTCTTTTCTGGCGCCGTTGCCGGGGAGGTGAGTGCTTGAAGGTATATCTTTAGATCTTGCAATCGAATCTTTTAGTTTCTGTTTTTATCACTAGTTTGGTTTATAAAATAAAACTACAAAAAATGGAATTGAGGTTGCCTCATATTATTCATCTTTATAATGTCTTTCTTGAAAATGATGGATCGGAAAATTGTGCTCAATTGATAAAAGAAGAATTCAATAAAATGTTTGGCATAAAATCCATGAATGATGAGCATGATTGCAATGTTGCTAGTATGAATTCTTTGAATATCCATGATGCTAGTGATATGCAAAGCCATAAGCTTGGGGATGCTATGTTTGATGAAGATGAAATTTTTAGTCCCCCAAGTTTTGATGAGAAAATTTGTTATAATGATAACCATGAAACTTTTCATCATGATTTTAATATTCAATTTGGTTATGTCAATCAAGTATCTCTTGATAGCTATTTTGTTGAGTTTTCTCCCACTATTATGAATGAGAAGAAATTTGCTTGTGTGGAGAGTAATAAAAATTCTATGCTTATGTATCATGACAAGAATGCTTTGTGTGATGGATATATTGTTGAATTTATTCATGATCCTACTGAAAATTATTATGAGAGAGGATCATATGCTTGTAGGTGTTGCAATAATATCAAGTTTCCTCTCTATGTGTTGAAAGTTTTGAAGTTATGCTTGTTTTGCCTTCCTGTGCCAGTTGATTCTTGCTCCCATAAACTATTTGCTCACAAAATCCATATGCATAGGAAGTGGGTTAGGCTTAAATGTGCTAGTCATATGCTTCATGATGCTCTCTTTGTGTTTCAATTCTTTACTTTTATGTGAGCATCATTGAAATCATCATGCCTAGTTAAAAAGGCATTAAAGAAAAGCGCTTGTTGGGAGACAACCCAATGTTTATACCTACTGTTTTCGTGTGTTCACATGATTAATATACTGTAGTAATCATTTTTATATGTTTTCTTTCAATAATGTGCCAAGTATAGCCTTTGGGATAGTGTGGATACTTGTTGATTCGATTCTGTGCAAAACAGAAACTTTTGCGTCCAGTGCTCGAATTTCTATTCTGTACTGAAGCGTGAGAAAATTCTGAAATTTTTACACAGTATTGTATTACAAATTTTTTTATTTTTTCCTAATTTTTTAGAATTTTTGGAGGTACAAAAGTATGGTTTTTAAATCGCTCACTACACGCTGTTCTGTTTTTGACAGATTCTGTTTTCGGTGCATAGTTTGTTTGTTTTAGTGTTTCCATAGCTTATATTGAGTAATATAAATTGTGGAAATGATATAATACAGTAGGAATTATGTGAAAACAATTATTAATCTTGTCTTGACAGTACCTAAGTGGATGATTTATTTTTATCATACTAACCTATCTCACGAAGTTCCGTTAAGTTTTGTGTGATTGAAGTTTTCATGTTTTGGGCCAGATAACGATATGAGGAGAATAAGGAGCGGCAAGACCCTAAGGTTGGGTAAGCCCAAGGCACCCCAAGGTAATATTCAAGTATGACACAAGCAACTAAGCTTGGGGATGTCCCGGAAGGCATCTCCTCTTTCGTCTTCAACACTATCGGTAACCTCACTCGAAGCTATATTTTTATTCGTCACATAATATGAGTTTTGCTTGGAGCATCATTTTCTTTCATTGAGGTTTTCTTGCTGTTATCAATAATCTTGTTTTGTATCTTTTAGTTCAATAAAATGCCAATTATAGCCTTTACCATGCTCAGTTGGCAAGTTTATGTGTTGCTGTTTGAAAACAGAAAGTTTTCTGTTATGTCCTGAATTTTTGTAATATGTCAGAACATGATAAAAATCTGAAATTTTTACAGAGTAAGAATTCATGATTTCTATGTCACGTGGTAATTTTTCAGAATTTTTGGACCTAGGGAAATATGGATTCTTATTCCCCTTTTACAGACTGTTCTGTTTTGGCAGATTGCTGTTATAGTTGCATTGTTTGCATATGTTTTCGTGTTTAATGTTTCTATTTGTGGATAGGAGTATTAAATATGAAGAGGCATTTACTATGCAATGTTTAATTATAATTTTTGTGATTTGCTACAGTAGAGAATGTTAAGGTTTTGAGTTGATTTATACTAACTTATCTCGCGAGTTCTTGTTGAGTTTTGTGTGGATGAAGTTTTTTAAGATTTAGGAGAAGCCATGATATGAGAGGAATTAAGGAGACACAAGAGCTCAAGCTTGGGGATGCCCAAGGCATCCCAAGTTAATATTTCAAGAAGTCTCAAGCAACTAAGCTTGGGGATGCCCCGGTTGGCATCCCACCTTTCTTCATCAAAACCTATCGGTTAGCCTAAGTTTTTGCTTCTTCACATGAGATGTGCTATTCTTGGAATGTCATTTTATTTTGTTTTCTTTGCTGTTTGAATAAAATACTTAAGATCTGAAATTTTTAAATGAGAGAGAGTCCTCACATAGCTACTTATTTACTTAACTACTCATTTGGTCTTCACTTATATCTTTTTGTAGTTGTTTGTCATTTACTCTTGTTCTTCACTTATATCCTATGAGTAAATTGTTGAAATGAATTGAATATCATAAAGTTGAAATTTATATGCTTCAATTGCTTGTCCCATGGGGAGTAGTGACTTAATATACAAGAAGGATAAGTGGTAAAATTTATTGAAAGTTAACAAACATAGCATTGGTCACTTGAACAATTCATGAAAGAATTTTGAAGGAAGAGAAATTTCACATATAAATATACTATCTTGGACATCTTCTATGATTGTGAGCCCCCATTAATTATTTTCAAGCTTGATCAAGTAGTTGACATTGGACAAGGAAGACAATGATACGTCTCCAACGTATCTATAATTTTTGATTGTTCCATGCTGTTATATTATCAATCTTGGATGTTTTTATATACATTTACAGCAATTATATATCATTTTTGGAGACTAACCTATTAACTTAGTGCCCAGTGCCAGTTGCTATTTTCTGCCCTGTTTTTGTTTTATAGAAAATCAATACCAAACGAAGTCCAAATGCCACGAAACTTTTTGGAGATTTTTTTCTGGACAAGATAAACACTAGAAGCTTCGGGAGAGGACCAGACGCCAGAGGAGGTGGCCACGAGCCACCAGGGGGGGAAGGCGCGCCCTGGTGCCTCGTGGGCCCACCTCAGCTCCGTTTGACCTAATTCCACCACTATAAATTCAGGAAAAATCAGAAACCCGCAGGGGAGTCCACGAAATACTTTTTCCGCCGCCGCAAGTTTCTGTTCTCGAGAGATCCCATCTGGAGTTTATTAATTCGTGAGTTTATTAATTCGTGAGTTTGTCTTGTCTACATCATGTCATCGTTCTTAAGGCATTACTCCGTTCTTTATTGGACTTAATACACTAGATGCATGCTGGATAGTGGTCGATGTGTGGAGTAATAGTAGTAGATGCAGGCAGGAGTTGGTCTACTAATCCTGGATGTGATGCCTATATACATGATCATTGCCTTGGATATCGTCATGATTATTTGCTTTTCTATCAATTGCCCAACAGTAATTTGTCTACCCACCGTATGCTATTTTCTCGAGAGAAGCCTCTAGTGAAAACTATGGCCCCCGGGTCTATCTAAATCATATTACTAAAACCCTAAAAATATTGCTGCCATTTTCTTTTATTTATTTTATTTTGTATTTTTATTTCAATCTATCTATCTATCATATACAATTTAATCTTGCAATTGACCGCCGAGGGATTGACAACCCCTCGTTTGCGTTGGGTGCAAGGATTTGTTGTTTGTGTGCAGGTGCTGCTAATGAGGTGTTGCGTGATTCTCCTACTAGTTCAATAACCTTGGTTTCATAACCGAGGGAAATACTTATCTCTACTGTGCTGCATCATCCCTTCCTCTTCGGGGAAAATACCAACGCAAGCTACAAGTAGCAGGAAGAATTTCTGGCGCCGTTGCCGGGGAGACATCATCAACATCTATCAAGTACCTTTGCACAAACTCTCATCTCCTTGCATTTATTTTATTTGCCATTTGCCTCTCGTTTTCATCTCCCCCACTTCTAAAACGTTTTTACAAAAATACAAAAATATTTTCCGTTTGCCTTTTTCTCGTTTGCTTGCTTGCTTGTTATCTTGTTTGCGTAGTCACGATGTCTCAAGAAAATACAAAATTGTGTGATTTTTCCAATACTAATAATAATGATTTTATTAGTACTCCGATTGCTCCTCCCGCCGCTAGTGCGGAGACTTGTGATATTAATGCCGCTTTGCTAAATCCAATTATGAAAGAACAATTTTCTGGTAGTCCTAATGAAGATGTTGCATCCCATCTTAACACTTTCGTAGAATTGTGTGACATGCAAAAGTAAAAAAGATGTGGATAATTAAAGCACATTTGCTCCCTTGGTGGATTTGGTAATTCATAACAACATATATCTCCTTGAACTAATGTCCATTCAAGTTAAAGATTTCAGGATGTTCAATGATTGGCATGGCATGGACTAGAGATGTGGACCCCTCAAAATGCTAAGGACAAGGATTGGCAAAAGCTCAAGACTCTACATTTTTGGTTTAGTGATCCAAGATCACATTGAGTCCATAGGAAAGCCAATACTATTAAAAGGGGATGAGGTCTTGCTTAATGGTCTTTTTGCTCAAGTGCTTAGTGACAGTACTCCTAAACCCTCAACCACTCTCTCTACCCAAATATGTCCAAAACCTACATTCCAACTCGGCCCCACCGAAATTCTCTATCCTGCCCCACCGAGTTCATCCAAGACTTAGCCACTGCCAAAACCCTAACAAATCGGATCCACCGAAATGGATCTCGGTCTCACCGAGATGGCCTTGCCAACTCTCTGTAATCGTTTGCACTTACTTCGGTCTCACCGACTTTTGCAAATCGGTCTCACTGAGATGGCTTGCCAACTCTCTGTTGCCTTATTGCTTAACTTCGGTCCTACCGAGTTGATGCAATCGATGCCACCGAAATGAGAATTGCCCTAGCCATTGCACTTCGGTCCATCCGAGTTGTTTGTATCGGTCCCACCGAGATTCCTAAAGTTCATATCTTTTACATAGTTCGGTGCTACCGAGATGATCGTTTCGGTGCAACCGAATTGGGTCAAAAGTGTGTAACGGTTGGATTTTGTGTGGAGGCTATATATACCCCTCCACCACCTCCTTCTCTGCAAGGAGAGCCATCAGAACGTGCCTACACTTCCACCATACATTTTCTGAGAGAGATCCACCTACTCATGTGTTGAGATCAAGCTATTCCATTCCTACCATTTGAACCTTGATCTTTAGCCTTTCCCAAGTTGCTTTCCACTCAAATCCTTCTTCCACCATAGCCAAACCCGTGAGGAGTTGTTTGAGTGCTGGGAAGACTATCATTTGAAGCACAAGAGCAAGGAGTTCATCAAAAACACACCGTCTATTACCTTTTGGAGTGTGGTGTCTCCTAGATTGGTTAGGTGTCACTTGGGAGCCTCCAACATGATGTGGAGTTGAACCAAGCAGTTTGTAAGGGCAAGGAGATCGCCTACTTCGTGAAGATCTACCCCGAGTGAGGCTAGTCCTTCGTGGACGTAAGCCATGGTGGAATAGACAAGGTTGCTTCTTCGTGGACCCTTCATGGGTGGAGCCCTCCGTGGACTCGCGCAGCCGTTACCCTTCGTGGGTTGAAGTCTCCATCAACGTGGACGTACGATAGCACCACCTATCGGAACCATGCCAAAAACCACCGTGTCTTCATTGCGTTTGAAATCTTCGATTCCCTCCTTTACTTACATATGCGATTATCTACTTTCCGCTGCTATACTCTTAGAATTGCATGTGTAGGGTGATGCTTGACATGTACTATTGCTAAAATCTGCCCACAATTAAAATCCGGGAAAAGGTTAGGTTTTATTTGGTCAAGTAGTCTAATCACCCCCCCTCTAGACATACTTTCGATCTTACAAGTCGTATCAGAGCTTTGGTCTCCTTAAGCTTTGATTTCCATTGCTTTGGTGATCATAGCCTTGGTTTCACAACCTAGGAGAGTATGGCATCTAGTGAGGGTAACTATCACCGTAGAGGTCCATATTTTGATGGTACAAACTTTGCTAGTTGGAAACATAAGATGAAAATGCATATTCTTGTCATAACCCTGCCGTTTGGGCTGTTGTTCGTGGTGGCTTGCAAGGTGACTTCTTTGAGGATGGCAAGGAACCGGATCGTAAAGCAACCCCGGAAGAATTGAAGATGTTGCAATACAATGCTCAAGCTTGTGATATTCTATTCAACGGTTTATGTCCCGAAGAATTCAACAAAATCAGCCGCCTCAAGAATGCAAAGGAAATTTGGGATACTTTGGTTGATATGCATGAGGGTACCGAGTCCGTCAAGGAATCTAAGTTGTATGTGCTTCAAAGTCAACTTGACAAGTTCAAGATGAAGGATGGTGAAGGAGTCGCTGAGATGTACTCTAGGCTTGCTCTCATCACAAATGAGTTTCCGGCTTAGGAAGTGAAGAGATGGCCGACAAATTCATCATCAAGAAGATACTTAGAGCTTTGGATGGAAAATATGATACCGTTTGCACATTGATCCAAATGATGCCAAATTACAAAGATCTCAAGCCCACGGAAGTCATTGGAAGGATTGTTGCTCATGAAATGTCACTCAAGGACAAAGAGGAGCTGCACAACAAATCAAGTGGTGCTTACAAGGCCTCAACCGATGCTCCAACAACTTCAAGTGACAAGCTAGTATCAAATGAAGAGATAAGCCTAATGGTGAAAAGGTTCAACAAGTTCTACAAGAACAAAGGGAAAGAAAGACGCTCTAGCTCAAGACACTATGAGAGAAGATCATCAAGTCGTGACCGCAATTGCTACAATTGTGGGAAGCCCGGACACTACTCAAATGAGTGTACGGCTCCCTACAAGAAAAGAGACGAATCACCAAGAGGAAGACATAGAAGAGATGAATCACCTCATAAGGAGAGAAGGAGTAGAGATGATCGTTATGAACGAAGACACTCTCGAAGAAGCAAGGATTCGGAGAGGAAGGACAATCATCCAAGAGCTACACAAGAAGAAGACATCAAGCTCATGTTGGTGAATGGGTTTCCGGCTCCGACTCCGACAACCACTCCGAGAGAAGTTATCACTCCAACTCCGACTATAGTCAAGATGAAGGTGTTGCCAGACTTGCACTTGTGTCATCCAACTCCTACGATTTATTTGACTCACCAAATGAAGGAATTGGAAGATGCTTCATGGCAAAAGGCCCCAAGGTATCACACCCCGAGTATCTTGATTTCAATAGTGATGAAGATGATTTTCTTGGTGATGATGATTTACTTGTTGATAGGGCTAGTGATGTGAGCTATAATGATAATGCTAGTAATCATGATAGTCAAGAGGAAACGAGTGACAATGCTATGAAGGAGATTGAGCGTCTAACTAAAGAACTAAATGCTCTTAAGTTAGCTCATGAAACAACTCAAGAGGATCATAGAGAACTTCTAAGAACTCATGAGAAGCTACGCTTCGAGAAGCTAAATTTAGAGCAAGAGCATGAGTTTCTTAAAGCTATCAATGACGATCTTCGAAAGAAGAGTTCTTCATATCTTGCCAAACATTTACTCTTGTCTACCTTTATGCCACAAGTTAAACCTAAGCAAACTAGCAACAAGGGTAAAAATGGTTCTACCTCTAGTAGTAACAATAACAATACTAAATCCAATGTTGTTGCTTCTAGTAGTTCTATTGATTCCACTAATGATTCTCTTAGCCAAGTTACACTTGAGCAAGAAAATATGCTATTGAAAGGAATTATAGAAAAAGGTGTCTACAAGAGTCTTGCCGGGAGTAAACAATTTGAGGAAATTGTACGCAAGCAAGGAAGGCACCGGAAGAACCAAGGTGTTGGTTTTGAACAAAAGTTCAATGCCAATGGAGTTGAGTGGGAAGAAGATCAATACTCCAAGACGAAGTTTGTTCCTCAACAAGTGAAGTATGATCCTACTTCCTCCAAGGGAACACAAGCTCAAGAAGATCTTCCACCACAAGACCACAAGCTAAAAGGCAAGGACAAGCTTCAAGAAGAGATTGATTCATTTGAAGAAGCTCCTCAAGCCATAGTCAAGTGGGTTCCCAAGACTTCATCAAGTTCTACTTCATCAAGTGCTACTACAACTCCAAGGATTCCCATCAAGTTGATGTGGGTCTAAAAGAAGAAGAACTAGAGAGTTCTTGAGGGTGACTCCGCCAACAAACTTCACTCATATTCTTTATGGCAAGAACTTGTGCAACCAACTTCCACATTTTGCACTAGTTCATGGAGTCACAAACCCTCTTGTTGGTAAGTCAAGGGACAAGGTATTCAATGCATTCATGGACATCATCATATGTGTATTTCACTCTATGTCTATGGATATCCTTGTATGTTCCTTGTGTGGGACTAACCCATGTAGGTATTGAAAGCACAAAACTCCAAAGGATTGCTCCCAACTCTTGATGGTCTACATCAACATTGAGCATCCACACCTTCAACATCTACATGAAGTCATCATCAACAAAACCCAAGATTAGTTCATCCCTCTTAGGGGGAATATCACATCTAGGGGGAGCTTTGCTCTAAGCAATTGAGCTAAAGCAACTCTAATGGTGTGAACACATTAATGCTTTATGTAAAAGTGGTAACCCCACTTGTGCTTAAACGATGAGTATGACCTATGATCAAATGTTCTCATTTGGCTCCTAAGTCAATATACTCATATATAGATGACCTAGTCATCGCCATTGCTTGATAGATGCTAGAATTGGTTGTGCATGTTTGACACATATTTCATTTGCTATCTTATTGTGTGAGCATGTTGGTTTGCATGTTTTCATCATTTGAGGACATCCATTTGTTGTTTTGATTGTCTTGGTTTTTCTGGCCAAGTGGATGTACAAGAATGCCTAAGTACCTTCTCTAGCTATCTATGCTTTCTTGTCTCAAGTTCTATTCTTGTTGCATCACAAAAATTGAACTAGTCATTTTCGGACCCTCCGGGTGAGGAGCACTCGGAGCCACCGATCTGAAAGGGCTGAACCTCCAAAACCTTCTAAATGATTTCGGCCGAACCAATTCACTCAAACTCGGTCCAACCGAAATCACTTAGATTGATCTAGGTTTTCCATCTCGGTGCTACCGAGTTCAACCATTTCGGAGCCACCGATGTGCTAAACTGCGAGCAGTTACACATATCGGTGCCACCGAGTTGTTCAACTCGATGCCACCGACAGCGTACGGGTATATATATCGTGCGGACCAAATGGTTGAAATTTCTCGACCCCACTCGTTCCTGCTCCCCGTCGCTGCCGTCACCCTCGTCTCCGGACATCGCCGTCGTCTCCAGCGCGCTCTCGCCGCCGGATTCTGTCACCATCAACGGGAATCTGCTCCGCCGTTGCCGTCGTAGAGGATCTCCACCAAGTTAGGGTGAGATTCGATCCCTCTCGTGCTCCCATTTCCGATTCAATGCACGATTAGACTGCCTGAATTCATGCCACGGATTGAGAACTCCTATTACACTGCAAACTCCGTAGATTAGATGCGAGTAAAATTTTTAGGTTTAAGTTTCCGCCGAATGCATCTCGGACCGACCGATTCGAAATTTTCGGTACCACCGATTTGGTCTCTGACCATAGCACAAGTACGTCTCGGTGCCACCGAGTTGTACGAATCGGTGAGACTGAAAGTAAAATCTCAGTGAAACCCTAGCATCTCGGAGCCACCGAACCCCATCTCGGTCTGACCAAAATGGCGTGTAAGGTTTCTGTAGTGTGCTTCGGTATCACCGAAATGATCAACTCGGTCCATCCGATATGCATCCTGTGAAAACTTGAAACTATGAGTTGAACTCAAATTTTATGAAAAATCTCTGCTTTTTGTGATGACTCATCTACTCTGCCCATACCCATCTATTCACAGGGATAGCTCAGCAAGATGTCAAGTGGCAGTGACAGTCAGAACAGGTCAGAGCAGCAGGCAGAAATGAGAGAAGGGTCAAGCCCTGATGAAAGTTTCTATGAGGGAGAGAGGAGCTCTCTCTCCAGATCTTCCAAAGGCAGCAACCAGAACAAGGAAGAAGAAAACCTCAGACAGTGAGGATGATGATTTTGTTGCAAGTGAAGCTGCAACTAAGAAAAAGAGAGTAGTGCTTGCTAAGGAGTATAGCACCAAACCATCAGTTGTCAAAGATAAAACTGCTATGAGGAAAGTGCCAAAGCAGACTATGCAATTCACTCTTGAAGAGCCTAGTAACTCTGAACCAGCTACAAGTGGCAAGAAGAAGCGAGTAAGAAAAACTACTGCCCGTGTGATTGGCAGACCCTCCATGATGATTGATGAGGAAGAAGAAGAGGAGGAACCAGCAGCCACTGCACCCCCAGCAAAAGCTCAGAAACTTATGTCTGATGCAATCATGACTGCTGCCCCCAAGTCCAAACCAATGGCACCTGCACCCAAGAGGTCAACCAGGAACATATCAGCTGCTGAGAAGAACAAGGCCCCAGTGCCTGAGTCAAATGTTGATGAAGAGCCTCTAGTGCTCAGAAAATTGAAGCCTAAGATTCCAGACCATGACAATGCACACCCAGTTGTGGAGAACATGATGCCGAGGAAGGATAAAGGATTGCGTCAATGGAGGACATCAGATCCTTATGCTATAAGGAGGAAAACAGCTTGTGACTATCGCTTTCACACTCGAGAACAGTAGGACTTTTATGAGACTGTTTTGCTTGATAAGAAGCCCATAGTCAGTGACATGAAATGGGTGGACTGAGAATACATTGATGAGAACGAGGACTATTTTCCCCACGTCCATGAAAGCTTCAGAATTGCAGGAGTTGACGAGTTTGTTGGAAAGAAGTTGACCAAGTGGAACGATGAGATGGTCATACAATTCTACTCTACTGCTCACTTCTATCCAGATGGCAGAATAGTGTGGATGACTGAAGGTATCAGGTATCAGTCAACCATCTCTGAGTGGGCAAGTCTTCTTGGTGCACCCAAGGAAGAGGATGATGATTATGATGTTTATGCCAAACTCAAGATGGATCACAACTCCATGAAGAACATGTACACAGCTATTCCCCAGGAGGACATTGAGACTCAAAAACTTGGATCAGTGAAGCATCTGCTCCCAGGACTGGCCACCACGAACACCATATTGCGGTACACTTTGCTACCCAAGTCAGGAGATGACAAAATGATTCGTGGCCACTCCATCAATTTGCTGCCTTTGTTTGATACACCTCGGAAATTCAAGGTGATGAGCCTGATAGTGGAAACTATCAAGAGGACTGCAGCTGATCAGAAGAGATCGTGCGGATATGCTCCACACATTCAGCTATTGATCAATTCCAAGGTTGGAACCAGCACATACCTTCTTGATCGAGTGCACTTGCCACTCCGTCCAGAGTTTGAGGACAATGTGATTGTGATGGATCCTTCGCATCCCACTTCAGCACAAGCCCAAGAGAAGACCCACAAAGCCAAAGAAGAAAAAGCAGCTCAGGAGGCATCTGCTCCAAATGCTCAAATTGCCAATCTCAAGACACCCAAGGACCAAATGACATATCTGCTTGAAGCCACTCTGAGGATTGAGCAAAGTTTGGCCAACCTCACCCAGACCCAGGCTAGTTTTGAGCGGATTATTGAGACTAAATTTCATGATCTAGATGTCAAGGTGACAGAGATTCAGACTACAGTAGAGCAGCTGCAGAATGATGTTGATGCTGTCAAGACAGCCCCATCAGATGACAGTGGAGATGACACACCAACCACAGAGCGTTTTCAGACAGTGCCTAGGGCAGCCAGGTCTGCTGCAATACCAGTTGTGGATCCACGGACCGCAGTATCTGCACCAGCTGCTACAGCCACAGTGCCACCTCAGGTCTCCACTCCACTAGCCCAGCAAACATCCGCAGAAGTCTTCGCGGATGCTCTCCTCTCCACGCCGTCTACACACACTGGAGCAGCCAGCAGAAGATCACCTTCAGGAGCTTCGGAGGATCGTGCTTAGAGTGACGACTAGTCTTATACAATTTGATCTTTTTGGTACTTGTTGCCAAAGGGGGAGAATTTGTATAGATCATAGGCTTCGAGAGAGAGTGCTCTGCTTTGATTTGCTCGGGTTCTTTTGCTACTGCTTGTTTGATGCTACTTTGTTATGTGTGTGTGCTTGCTACAGTGTCTGCGAGATACTCTATTGTTTATGCTTGTGATTGGTCATACTATGCTTATTATGATGATCAATGCTTATCCTTATCATTATCTTGTATGAATCAATTACTTATGTTGGTGATGCGTGCTTACTATTTCAATCATATCATTTTGCGCGCTCCACCAAGATGTATGTGACATGGAAGAGTGACCCATGAGCCTAATCGATTGTGCATTTGCATTCAAACGCAAATATTTAATAATGCACAAATTTAGGGGCAGCTCTTGCTTATCACATACTTCTCAAAGCGACGATGTATTTCATTCATTTAATCATTTGTTGAAGCTTTGATCTATATGTTGTCATCAATTACCAAAAAGGGGGAGATTGAAAGCACATTTGCTCCCTTGGTGGTTTTGGTAATTCATAACAACATATATCTCATTGAACTAATGTCCATTCATGTTAACGATTTCAGGATGTTCAATGATTGGCATGGCATGGACTAGAGATGTGGACCCCTCAAAATGCTAAGGACAAGGATTGGCAAAAGCGCAAGACTCTACATTTTTGGTTTAGTGATCCAAGATCACATTGAGTCCATAGGAAAGCCAATACTATTAAAAGGGGATGAGGTGTTGCTTAATGGTCTTTTTGCTCAAGTGCTTAGTGACAGTACTCCTAAACCCTCAACCACTCTCTCTACCCAAATATGTCCAAAACCTACATTCCAACTCGGCCCCACCGAAATTCTCTATCCGGCCCCATCGAGTTCATCCAAGACTTAGCCACTGCCAAAACCCTAACAAATCGGATCCACCGAAATGGATCTCGGTCTCACTGAGATGGCCTTGCCAACTCTCTGTAATCGTTTGCATTTACTTCGGTCTCACCGAGTTTTGCAAATCGGTCTCACCGAGATGGCTTGCCAACTCTCTGTTGCCTTATTGCTTCACTTCGGTCCTACCGAGTTGATGCAATCGGTGCCACCGAGATGAGGATTGCCCTAGCCATTGCACTTCGGTCCATCCGAGTTGTTTGTATCGGTCCCACCGAGATTCCTAAAGTTCATATCTTTTACACAGTTCGGTGCTACCGAGATGATCGTTTCGGTGCAACCGAGTTGGGTCAAAAGTGTGTAACGGTTGGATTTTGTGTCGATGCTATATATACCCCTCCACCACCTCCTTCTCTGCAAGGAGAGCCATCAGAACGTGCCTACACTTCCACCATACATTTTCTGAGAGAGAACCACCTACTCATGTGTTGAGATCAAGCTATTCCATTCCTACCATTTGAACCTTGATCTCTAGCCTTTCCCAAGTTGCTTTCCACTCAAATCCTTCTTCCACCATAGCCAAACCTGTGAGGAGTTGTTTGAGTGCTGGGAAGACAATCATTTGAAGCAAGGAGTTCATCAACAACACACCGTCTATTACCTTTTGGAGAGTGGTGTCTCCAAGATTGGTTAGGTGTCACTTGGGAGCCTCCAACATGATGTGGAGTTGAACCAAGCAGTTTGTAAGGGCAAGGAGATCGCCTACTTCGTGAAGATCTACCCCGAGTGAGGCTAGTCCTTCGTGGACGTAAGCCATGGTGGAATAGACAAGGTTGCTTCTTCGTGGACCCTTCGTGGGTGGAGCCCTCCGTGGACTCGCGCAGCCGTTACCCTTCGTGGGTTGAAGTCTCCATCAACGTGGATGTACGATAGCACCACCTATCGGAACCACGCCAAAAACCACCGTGTCTTCATTGCGTTTGAAATCTCCGATTCCCTCCTTTACTTACATATGCAATTATCTACTTTCTGCTGCTATACTCTTAGAATTGCATGTGTAGGGTGATGCTTGACATGTACTATTGCTAAAATCTGCCCACAATTAAAATCTGGGAAAAGGTTAGGTTTTATTTTGTCAAGTAGGCTAATCACCCCCCCTCTATACATACTTTTGATCCTATTGATAATGATATTGTGAAATTAAAATTATTCCCATTCTCATTACAGGATCGTGCAAAAATTTGGTTTTCATCTTTACCACGAAATAGTATCGATTCTTGGGATAGGTGTAAAGATGCTTTTATTACTAAGTATTTTCCTCCCGCGAAAATTATTTATCTTAGAAATCAAATTATGAATTTTAAGCAACTTGATCATGAACATGTTGCCCAATCTTGGGAGAGGATGAAATTAATGATAAGAAATTGCCCTACTCATGGTTTAAATTTATGGATGATCATACAAATTTTTTATGCGAGATTGAATTTTGTTTCTAGAAATCTTTTAGATTCCACCGCGGGTGGTACTTTTATGGAAATTACTTTGGGGGAAGCGACTAAATTGCTTGATAATATTATGGCAAATTATTCACAATGGCATACTGAAAGAACTCCTACTAGTAAAAAAATTGAATTCTATTGAAAAAATTAGTACTTTGAGTGATAAAGTTGATGCGCTTATTAAATTGATTGCTAGTAAAAATGCTCATATTGATCCTAATGATGTGCCATTGTCCACTTTGATTGAGCAAAATAATGATCCCGTAGATGTGAATTTTGTCTCGCGAAACAATTTCAATAATAATGCTTATAGAGGTAATTTCAACGCTAGACCGTTTCCTGGAAATTCCTCTAATAATTAGGGAAATCCTTATGGAAATTCCTATAATAATAATAATAGTATGCCCTCTGATCTTGAAAGTAATATTAAAGAATTTATTAATGCTCTAAAAGTTTTCAACACTACGATAGAAGAAAAATTGAGTAAAATTGATGATATGTCTAGGAGCATTGATAGAATTATTCATGATGTGGAAAATCTTAAGACTAAAATTTTGCCACCCAAAATTGATATTTGTGAATCAATTAAAGCTTTATATGTCTCCGTGGATGAGTGTAAGAAAAGAACCGCCATGCTAAAAGCTAAACGAGAATTTCTAGCAAAAGAGATTCCTGCTGGTTTTTATCGTAGTAATGATGAAGATATTAAAATGATTGGTGTTTCATCTATTGATTATTTGTTTAGCAATATAAAACTTGATGAAAAGGGGACTGAAGAATAGTCAACTTTAGCTAAAGAGCGTCCCCATAATTCGGAGGGTGAAAAGCTTAATGAAAAAATTGCTAAAAGTGGGTTTGGAGAGGTAAAAACTTTAAATAGCGATGTGCCCACTCTCTTGGATTATAAAGATTTTAATTAAGATAGTTGTTCTTTGATTAAGTGCATTTCTTTGTTACAATCCATGTTAAATTCACCCAACGCTTATGAGCAAAACAAGGCTTTTAATAAACACATCGTAGAAGCAATGATGAAAGCGATACAAGAAAAGTTAGAACTAGAGATTTCAATTCTTAGAAAATTATATGATGAATGGGAACCCACCATTAAAGTTCAAATTAAAAATTATGAGTGCAATGCTTTATGTGATTTGGGTGCTACCGTTTCCACAATTCCAAAATCTCTATGTGATGTGCTAGGTTTTACCAATATAGATGAATGTTCTCTTAATTTGCATCTTGCGAATTCTACTATTAAAAAACCAATGGGTAGAATTAATGATGTTATTATTCTTGCAAATATAAATTATGTGCCCGTTGATTTTATTATTCTTGACATTGAATGCAATTCTTCTTGCCCAATAATACTTGGTAGACCGTTCTTACGAACCATAGGTGCCGTTATTGATATGAAAGAAGGGAATATAAAATTTCAATTTCCACTAAAAAAGGGTATGGAACATTTCGCTAGGAAGAAAATTAAAGAACCATATGAATCCATCATGAGGGCCACTTATGGAATTAACTTGAAAGATGACAATACTTGAAATTATGCATTATGCCTAACTAGGGGCATAAAACAATAGCGCTTGTTGGGAGGCAACCCGATGAATAAAATAATTTTTTTCTGTTATTCTGTGTTTTCACAATTATGCTACTGGTATGATTGTGTTTTTGTGTTTTTAATTAGTGTTTGTTCCAAGTAAAGCCTTTAGGATGATTTGGAAGATAGTATAATTGATGCTGTTTGGAAAACAGAAAGTTTTGTGTCCAGTGCCCGAATTGTTTTTATGTACTGGATCATCAGAAATATCTGAAATTTTTACACAGTATTGGTATATGAATTTCCCAAGTTTTTCTAATTTTTCAGAATTTTTGGAGTTAAAAAAGTATGACTTTTAAATAGATTGCTACAGACTGTTCTGTTTTTGACAGATTCTGTTTTTGATGCACTACTTGCTTGTTTTGATGAATCTATGGATGGTATCGGGGGGTATAAGCCATGGTGAAGTTAGAGTACAGTAGGTATAATGCAAAAATAAAATATGAATGGGTTTGCAACAGTACTTAGAGTAGTGATTTATTTTGTTATACTAACGGATCTCAGGAAGGTTTTGTTGAGTTTTGTGTGATTGAAGTTTTCAAGTTTTGGGTGAGATCACGATGGATGAAGGAATAAGAAGTAGCAAAATGATAATATGTGAGTCATGTTAGTGAGTAATTGTGATTTAGTAAGAATCTTAGTGTTAAGGTTTGTGATTCCCTATGCATGCACATTAAGTCAATAGTTATGCGAAGAAATTATATCCTACTTATGGTGCATTATTCGGTGTTAGTTATGTTTAATGCATGTTTATGACCATTTTTGTTTTTTGGTTGGTTGCTTCTCAATCTATTTGCTAGCCTTCATTTGTACTAAGCGGAAATACTGCTTGTGCATCCAAAATCCTTAAACCCAAGTTGTGCCAAATGAGTCCACTATATCTACCTATATGCGGTATTTCAATGTCGTTCCAAGTAAATTTGCGTGTGCCAACTCTAATTTTCAAAATAATTTTTCTGTTTTGTGTGCTCGTACCGCTCATGAAGCGGCAGGGGGTGGCCATTATTTTCCATGCTAGGTATGTTATTCTCACGATGAGTGTTTATTCACTTGTCATTGCACGAGAGAGTGGCTGGTAATAGGGATGCCTAGTCCCACAATGAAATCAAAAATTAATAACAACAAAATTCCTTGGAAAGTGTTGGTATGGACGGCACCCGTGGATACGGCTAGCCATGGATTGTGAAAGAATGGTGGAAAGGAAATGAACTTTACTTTCTGTTTGGGAACCGCCTATGATGTGTCTAGCATGGAAAATATTGGGAATTCTCGGTCGTTTTCGTTGACAGGAAAATCATTCCTCTCAAAATATTTTATCTCTTTAATTTTAGCCTTGAGCTCTGGCACATTTGACAAATCTCTGCTTCCCTCTGCAAAGGGCCTATCTATTTACTTTTATGCAAATTTTATTTTATTTGAGTTTCCATCTTATCTTACAAAAGCACCAACTAGAGAGCACTATTGTCATACTAGTGCATTAGATGTAGCTAATATTTGAGTGTCCTTGATGAATGGACCAATGATTGAGCATAATGGCCTAGGGATAACTTTCTTTAGCGTTGATATTTTGAAAGACATGGTTACTTGTTAGCATGCTTGAGTATTTATATCTTCATGTCAAATTATAGACTATTGCTTTGAATCATTCAAGTCCAATGTCCATGCTATAAAAGAAAAGAATATGTGATGAATATGATTGGCAGCATTCCACATCAAAAATTCTGTTTTTATCATTTACCTACTCGATGACGAGCAGGAATTAAGCTTGGGGATGCTGATACGTCTCCAACGTATCTATAATTTTTGATTGTTCCATGCTATTATATTATCAATCTTGGATGTTTTTATATACATTTACAGCAATTATATATAATTTTTGGAGACTTACCTATTAACTTAGTGCCCAGTGCCAGTTGCTGTTTTCTGCCCTGTTTTTGTTTTACAGAAAATCAATACCAAACGAAGTCCAAATGCCACAAAACTTTTTGGAGATTTTTTTCTGGACAAGATAAACACTAGAAGCTTTGGGAGAGGACTAGACGCCAGAGGAGGTGGCCACGAGCCACCAGGGCGCGCCTGGGGGGGGCAGGCGCGCCCTGGTGCCTCGTGGGCCCACCTCAGCTCCTTTTGACCTAATTCCACCACTATAAATTCAGGAAAAATCAGAAACCCTCAGGGGAGTCCACGAAATACTTTTTCCAGCGCCGCAAGTTTCTGTTCTCGAGAGATCCCATCTGGAGGACTTCTCCGATACTCCGCCGGAGGGGGAATCAATCACGGAGGGGCTCTACATCAACCTTGCTGCCCTTCCGATGATGCGTGAGTAGTTTACCACAGACCTTCAGGTCCATAGTTAGTAGCTAGATGGTTTCTTCTCTCTTTTTGATCTTGAATACAATGTTTTTCTCGATATTCTTGGAGTTCTATCTGATGTAATCACTTTTTGCGGTGTGTTTGTTGGGGTCCGATGAATTGTGAGTTTATGACCAGATTATATATGAATATATTTGAGTCTTTGCTGCACTCTTTTATGCATGATTATTATCGCCTCGTATTTATTCTCCGATCTATTGATTTGGTTTCGCCAACTGACTTGATTTATCTTGCCATGGGAAGAGGTGCTTTGTAATGGGTTCGATCTTGCGGTGCTCAATCCCAGTGACAGAAAGGGACATGACACGTATGTATCGTTGCTATTAAGGGTAAAAAGATGGGGTTTATTCATACGTGAGTTTATCTTGTCTACATCATGTCATCGTTCTTAAGGCGTTACTCCGTTCTTTATGGACTTAATACACTAGATGCATACTGGATAGCGGTCGATGTGTGGAGTAATAGTAGTAGATGCAGGCAGGAGTCGGTCTACTTGTCTCGGACGTGATGCCTATATACATGATCATTGCCTTGGATATCGTCATGATTATTTGCTTTTCTATCAATTGCCCAACAGTAATTTGTCTACCCACCATATGCTATTTTCTCGAGAGAAGCCTCTAGTGAAAACTATGGCCCCCGGGTCTATCTAAATCATATTACTAAAACCCTCAAAATATTGCTGCCATTTTCTTTTATTTATTTTATTTTGTATTTTTATTTCAATCTATCTATCTATCATATACAATTTAATCTTGCAATTGACCGCCGAGGGATTGACAACCCCTCGTTTGTGTTGGGTGCAAGGATTTGTCGTTTGTGTGCAGGTGCTGCTAACGAGGTGTTGCGTGATTCTCCTACTAGTTCGATAACCTTGGTTTCATAACTGAGGGAAATACTTATCTCTACTGTGCTGCATCATCCCTTCCTCTTCGGGGAAAATACCATCGCAAGCTACAAGTAGCAGACAACGTAATGAGTTATGTTTGTTTATATTCACATAGAAGTTATATTGTCATGGATCCTCTAACATGTGGTGCTTGCTTAGGATCTTTTGCTAGCCAAAAATTCATAATAAGTAGAAATACTACTTGTGCATCCAAAAACCCTTAAACCCAGTTTCTTGCCATGAGAGTTCACTATATCTACCTATGGATTGAATAAGATCCTTCAAGTAAGTTGTCATCGATGCAAAAAGCAATAAAAATTTCTCCTAAAATATGTATGATCTTTTATTGCAAGAGAACATAAGTGTTGTATGAACTTGTGATGGTAAAGAAATAAAAGCGACGGACTGCATAATAAAGGTTGCTATCACAAGGGGCAATATAACGTGACGTTCCTTTGCATTAAGGGCTTGTGCATCCAACAACAAAAAGCGCATGACAACCTCTGCTTCCCTCTGCGAAGGGCCTATCTTTTACTTTTCTGTATTCACTTTTATGCAAGAGTCATTAATGTTCATCCCTATTCCGCTCTATTTATTCTTTAGTTGGCAAGCATTATGTGGTAGGGAAAGATCCAGGCACATATATCCAGTTGAATATAGGTGATCATGAGTTATTATTGTTGACATTATCCCTGAGATAAATAAGTTGGGAGGTGAAAAATTAAGCCCCTATCTTCCTATGTGTTTGACTGAAACGGTTTGTTCTAAAAATATGCTTTGATTGTCAGCAATCATGGAAGACTAAATGATGGTTGAGTATGTGGAATTTGCTAGATCAAAGCTCTTACATAGACCCTTCCTGAAAATAAGATGAATTGCAATTTTTTGATGACTGAGAACATAGTTTGTTTGTTTTCAAGAAAGTTTATGGCCTATACTTTAAACATGTGAATAGCTTACTACTTGATCATGACAAGTTTTATGAGTTGAGCTACTGATTATGATATATATTGATGCTAGAAAAAGTGATTGAAATTATCATTGATCAAACTTATGCACTATGCTAGCATTCACACTTCATAAATTATTTCTTTTATCATTTACCTACTCGAGGACGAGCAGGAATTAAGCTTGGGGATGCTGATACGTCTCCAACGTATCTATAATTTATGAAGTATTCATGCCATGTTTATTATAGTTTTGTTTGATTTTGGTGCACTTTTATATGGCTTTTATATGATTTTTATGGACTAACATATTGACGTAGTGCCCAGTGCTAGTTGCTGTTTTCTGCTTGTTTTTGGTTTTCCAGAAAAAACCATATCAAATGAAGTCCAAATGCAGCGAAACTTTTTGATGATTTTTTCTGGAAGGAAACAGACCCAGGAAGCTTCGAGGGAGCAGCAGAAGAGCCACAGGAGCCCTAGAAGCCACCAGGGCGCGCCACCCCCCAGGCTCGCCTTGGTGCCTCGTGGGCCCCCTGTGGCACCTCTTTGCGTGATTCCAACGCTGAAAAATCATATATATTCAGAAACCCCCGAAAGTTAACCTAGATGAGTTTTTACGCCGCCGCAAGCCTCTGTTCCGAAGCAATCTCATATGCAGCCATTTTTCGGCACCCTGCCAGAGGGGGAATCATCATCGGAGGCCATCTTCATCATCCCGGCGGTCTCCATGACGAGGAGGGAGTAGTTCACTGATACGTCTCCAACGTATCTATAATTTATGAAGTATTCATGCCATGTTTATTATAGTTTTGTATGATTTTGGTGCTCTTTTATATGGATTTTATATGATTCTTATGGTCTAACATATTGACCTAGTGCCCAGTGCCAGTTGCTGTTTTCTTCTTGTTTTTGGTTTTGCAGAAAATCCATATCAAATGAAGTCCAAATGCAGCGAAACTTTTTGACGATTTTTTCTGGAAGGAAACAGACCCAGGAAGCTTCAGGGGAGCAGCAGAAGAGCCACAGGGGCCCCACAAGCCACCAGGGCGCGCCACCCCCCTAGGCGTGCCCTGGTGCCTCGTGGCCCCCCTGTGGCACCTCTTTGCGTGATTCCAACACTGAAAAATCATATATGTTCAGAAACCCCCAAAAGTTAACCTAGATGAGTTTTTACACCGCCGCAAGCCTCTGTACCTCCACGATCTCGTCCACAACCCTTTTCCGGCACCCTGCTGGAGGGAGGAATCATCATCGGAGGCCATCTTCATCATCCCGGCGGTCTCCATGACGAGGAGGGAGTAGTTCACCCTCGGAGCTAAGGGTTTGTACCAGTAGCTATGTGTTTTATCTCTCTCTCTCTCTCTCGTGTTCTTGATTTGGCATGATCTTGATGTACCGCGAGCTTTGTTAATATAGTTGGATCATATGGTGTTTTCCCCCTCTCTATCTTGTTGTGATGAATTGAGTTTTTACCTTTGAGGTTTCACTATTATCGGATTGAATACTTTTATGGATTTGAGAACACTTGATGTATGTCTTGCATATGAATACCCGTGGTGACAATGGGGTATTATATTTATTCACTTGATGTATGTTTTGGCACTCAACTCGCGGATTCCCGAGGTGACATTGGGGTAATCTATGCATAGGGGTTGATGCACGTTTTCGTCCTACTTTCTCCGGTAGAAATCTTGGGGCACTCTTTGAAGTTCTTTGTGTGGATTGAATATTATGAATTTGAAGTTGTTTGATGCATATCGAATAATCAACTCACGGATACTTGTGGTGACATTGGAGTATCTAGGTGACATTATAGTTGGTTGATGCGTATCATATGGTGTTATTTTAGTACGAACTCTAGGGCTGTTTGTGACACCTATAGGAATAGCTCAATAGATTGATCGGAAAGAATAACTTTGAGGTGGTTTCGTACCCTACAACAATTTATGTCTTATGTTCTCCACTAATAGGAACTTTGGAGTGATTCTTTATCGCACGTTGAGGGATTGTTATATGATCCAATTATCTTAGCATTGTTGAGAGATTGCACTAGTGAAAGTATGAACCCTAGGCCTTGTTTTCAAGCATTGCAATACCATGTGTGCTCACTTTTGTTACTTGCTACCTTGCTGTTTTTATATTTTCAGATTACAAAAACCTATATCTACTATCGATAATACACTTTTATCACCACCTCTTCACCGAACTAGCGCACCTATACAATTTACCATTGTATTGGGTGTGTTGGGGACACAAGAGATTTCTTGTATTTGGTTGCAGGATTGTTTGAGAGATACCATCTTCAACCTACGCCTCGCACGGATTGATAAACCTGAGGTCATCCACTTGAGGGAAAATTGCTACTGTCCTACAAAACTCTGTGCTTGGAGGCTCAACACGAGTCTACAAGAATAAGTTGTGTAGTAGACGTCAAGCTCTTTTCTGGCGCCGTTGCCGCGGAGGTGAGTGCTTGAAGGTATATCTTTAGATCTTGCAATTGAATCTTTTAGTTTCTTGTTTTATCACTAGTTTGGTTTATAAAAGAAAACTACAAAAAATATGGAATTGAGGTTGCCTCATATTATTCATCTTTATAATGTCTTTCTTAAAAATGATGGAGCGGAAAATTGTGCTCAATTGATAGAAGAAGAATGCAATAAAATGTTTGGCATAAAATCTTTGAATGATGAGCATGATTGGAATGTTGTTTGTATGAATTCTATGAGTATCCATGATGCTAATGATATGCAAAGCCACAAGCTTGGGGATGCTATGTTTGATGAAGATGATATTTTTAGTCCCCCAAGTTTTGATGAGAAAATTTATTATGATTGCATGCCTACTATCTATGATGATTATTGTGATGACATGTATGCTATAACGAATAATGATAAATATGAAACTTGTCATCATGATTTTAATTTTCAATTGGATTATGCCAATCAAGTATCTCATGATAGTTATTTTGTTGAGTTTGCTCCCACTATTATGAATGAGAAGAAAATTGCTTATGTGGAGAGTAGTAAAATTCTATGCTTGTGGATCATAAAAAGAATGCTTTATGTGATAGCTATATTGTTGAATTCATTCATGATGCTACTGAAAATTATTATGAGAGAGGATCATATGCTTGTAGGTGTTGCAATAATATCAAGTTTCCTCTCTATGTGTTGAAAGTTTTGAAGTTATGCTTGTTTTGCCTTCCTATGCTAGTTGATTCTTGCTCCCATAAATTGTTTGCTCACAAAATCCCTATGCATAGGAAGTGGGTTAGGCTTAAATGTGCTAGTCATATGCTTCATGATGCTCTCTTTGTGTTTCAATTCTTTACTTTTATGTGAGCATCATTGAAATCATCATGCCTAGCTAAAAAGGTATTAAAGAAAAGCGCTTGTTGGGAGACAAAGAAATATTTATACCTACTGTTTTTGTGTTTCCACATTATTAAGATACTGTATTAATCATGTTTTATATGTTTTCTTTCAATAATGTGCCAAGTAAAGCCTTTGGGATAGTGTGGATGCTTGTTGATTTGATTATGTGCAAAAACAGAAACTTTTGCGTCCAGTGCTGGAATTTATATTCTGTACTGGACAGTGATAAAATTCTGAAATTTTTACACAGTATTGGGTTAAAAATAGTTTACGTTTTCCTAATTTTTCAGAATTTTTGGAGGTACAAAAGTATGGTTTTTAAATCGCTCACTACATGCTGTTCTGTTTTTGACAGATTCTGTTTTCGGTGCATAGTTTGCTTGTTTTAATGTTTCCATAGCTTATATTATGAGATATAAATTTTGGAAATGATAGAATATAGTAGGAATTATGTGATAGCAATTATTAATCTTGTCTTGACAGTACCTAAGTGGATGATTTATTTTTATCATACTAGCCTATCTCACGAAGTTCCGTTAAGTTTTGTGTGATTGAAGTTTTCAAGTTTTAGGTGAGATAACTATATGAGGAGAATAAGGAGTGGCAAGACCCTAAGCTTGTGGATGCCGAAGGCACCCGAAGTTAATATTCAAGGAAGACTCAAGCGTCTAAGCTTGGGGATGCCCCGGAAGGCATGTCCTCTTTCGTCTTCAACATTATCGGTAACCTCACTTGGAGCTATATTTTTATTCGTCACATAATATGAGTTTTGCTTGGAACGTCATTTTCTTTTTTTGATATTTTCTTGGTGTTATAAATAATCCTGTTTTGTATCTTTTAGTTCAATAAAATGCCAATTATAGCCTTTACCATGCTCAGTCTGCAAGTTCATGTGTTGTTGTTTAAAAACAGAAAGTTTTCTGTTATGTCCAGAATATTTCTGAATTGTCAGAACATGATAAAAATCTGAAATTTTTACACAGTAAGCATGCATGAGTTCTCTGTTATGTGGTCATTTTTTCAGAATTTTTGGAGTTAGGGAAGTATGGATTCTTATTCCCCTTTTCCAACTGATCTGTTTCGGCAGATTGCTGTTATAGTTGCATTGTTTGCATATGTTTGCGTGTTTAATGTTTCTATTTGTGGATAGGAGTATTAAATATGAAGAGGCATTTAGTATGCAATGTTTAATTATAATTTTAGTGATTTGCTACAGTAGAGAATGTTAAGGTTTTGAGTTGATTTATACTAACTTATCTCGCGAGTTCTTGTTGAGTTTTGTGTGGATGAAGTTTTTTTTGAGATTTAGGAAAAGCCATGATATGAGAGGAATTAAGGAGACGCAAAAGATCAAGCTTGGGGATGCCCAAGGCACCCCAAGTTAATATTTCAAGAAGTCTCAAGCAACTAAGCTTGGGGATGCCCCGGTTGACATCCCACCTTTCTTCATCAACACCTATCGGTTAGCCTAAGTTTTTGCTTCTTCACATGAGATGTGCTATTCTTGGAATGACATTTTATTTTCTTTTCTTTTCTGTTTGAATAAAATACTTAAGATCTGAAATTTTTAAATGAGAGAGAGTCCTCACATAGCTACCTATTTACTTAACTACTCATTTGGTCTTCACTTATATCTTTTTGGAGTAGTTTGTCATTTACTCTTGTTCTTAACTTATATCCTATGAGTAAATTGTTGAAATGAATTGAATATCATAAATTTGAAATTTATTTGCTTCATATGCATGTCTCATGGGGAGTAGTGACTTCACATACAAGAAGTGTAAGTGGTAAAATTTATTGAAAGTTAACAAACATAGCATTGGTCACTTGAACAATTCATGAAAGAATTTTGAAGGAAGGGAAATTTCACATATAAATATACTATCTTGGACATCTTCTATGATTGTGAGCCCCCATTAATTATTTTCAAGCTTGATCAAGTAGTTGATGTTGGACAAGGAAGACAACGTATTGAGTTATGTTTGTTTATATTCACATAGAAGTTATATTGTCATGGATCCTCTAACATGTGGTGCTTGCTTAGGATCTTTTGGTAGCCAAAAATTCATACTAAGTAGAGATACTACTTGTGCATCCAAAAACCCTTAAACCCAGTTTCTTGCCATGTGAGTCCACTATATCTACCTATGGATTGAATGAGATCCTTCAAGTAAGTTGTCATCGGTGCAAAAAGCAATAAAAATTGCTCTTAAAATATCTATGATCTTTTATTGCAAGAGAAAATAAGCGTTGTACGAACTTGTGATGGTAAAGAAATAAAAGCGATGGACTGCATAATAAAGGTTGCTATCACAAGGAGCAATATAACGTGATGTTCCTTTGCATTAAGGGCTTGTGCATCCAACAACAAAAAGCGCATGACAACCTCTGCTTCCCTCTACGAAGGGCCTATCTTTTACTTTTTTGTATTTCCTTTTATGCAAGAGTCATTAATGTTCATCCCTATTCCGCTCTATTTATTCTTTAGTTGGCAAGCATTATGTGGTAGGGAAAGATCCAGGCACATATATCCAGTTGAATATAGGTGATCATGAGTTATTATTGTTGACATTATCTGTGAGATAAATAAGTTGGGAGGCAAAACATTAAGCCCCTATCTTCCTATGTGCTTGACTGGAACGGTTTGTTCTAAAAATATGCTTTGAGTGTCAGCAATCATGAAAGACTAAATGATGGTTGAGTATGTGGAATTTGCTAGATCAAAGCTCTTACATAGACCCTTCCTGAAAATAAGATGAATTGCAATTGTTTGATGACTGAGAACATAGTTTGTTGGTTTTCAAGAAAGTTTATGGCCTTTACTTTAAGCATGTGAATAGCTTGCTACTTGATCATGAGAAGTTTTATAAGTTGAGCTACTGATTATGATATATATTGATGCTAGAAAAAGTGATTGAAATTATCATTGATCAAACTTATGCACTATGCTAGCATTCACACTTCATAAATTATTTCTTTTATCATTTACCTACTCGAGGACGAGCAGGAATTAAGTTTGGGGATGCTGATACGTCTCCAACGTATCTATAATTTATGAAGTATTCATGCCATGTTTATTATAGTTTTGTATGATTTTGGTGCACTTTTATATGGCTTTTATATGATTTTTATGGACTAACATATTGACCTAGTGCCCAGTGCCAGTTGTTGTTTTCTGCTTGTTTTTGGTTTTCCAGAAATCCATATCAAATGAAGTCCAAATGCAGCGAAACTTTTTGATGATTTTTTCTGGAAGGAAACAGACCCAGGAAGCTTCGGGGGAGCAGCAGAAGAGCCACAGGGGCCCCACAAGCCACCAGGGCGCGCCACCCCCCAGGCGCGCCCTGGTGCCTCGTGGCCCCCCCTGTGGCACCTCTTTGCGTGATTCCAACGCTGAAAAATCATATATATTCAGAAACCCCCGAAAGTTAACCTAGATGAGTTTTTACGTCGCTGCAAGCCTCTGTACCTCCATGATCTCATCTACAGCCCTTTTCCGGCACCCTGCCGGAGGGGGGAATCATCACCGGAGGCCATCTTCATCATCCCAGCGGTCTCCATGACGAGGAGGGAGTAGTTCACCCTCGGGGCTGAGGGTTTGTACCAGTAGCTATGTGTTTTATCTCTCCCTCTCGTGTTCTTGATTTGGCACGATCTTGATGTACCACAGGTGTAATGTGTATTAGCATTGACTAGATTATTGACTCTAGTGCAAGTGGGAGTCCGTAGGAGATATGCCCTAGAGGCAATAATAAATGTTATTGTTTATCTCCATGTTCCTGATTATGTTTATATTCCGTGCTATAACTGCTATGGTTCTCGAGTCTGCAATAACAACGAGGCTCGAAGGAAGACTCATATGCACGTGTGGAATAATAAACGGTAAAATGTATTCCTAGTCTGGCCTCTAAGACTAGCTCAAGTGTTGCATGATGGTTCTGTTTTCCTGATCATGGGCATGACTATGCCGGCAACTTTGAGGGCACAATGTTAGGAGAACACTTGTGTTGAATCGACCCGATTGATGTTATGCTATGAGATTCATTCATCACAAGTTAATGGTAACTAACACAGAGGAAGTTAACGTTTGCATAATTCCTTAGACCATGAGAGTGTCGAGTTTCTTCATACTTGCTTCATGAACTTTGGGGTTTGTTAAACGTCATTCGTAAATGGGTGGCTATTACGGCGGCTTACGGGTTCATGGGAAAGTATGTCAAGTAACTTGATAGCTCAAGATTGGGATTTGCTCCTCCGATGATGGAGAGATATCTCTAGGCCCTCTCGGTGTTACGGTATCCATCATCGTCTGGCCAGACACAATGTGATTTGATCACGGGGATGCCGGAACACGGGAACGAGAAAAGAGAACAAAACCGGTAATGAGGTAACTGGCATTGTGGACAAGTGTTGATCCACGGGGATGCCGATGTTTCTCACCTCCGGTTGTTGTAACATATCGTGAAGCAACATGAATAGCACACGGCAACTGGAGGTTCACTCGAATATTCATTCGTATGGGTATAGGGGTCAATATGGGTGTCCACGGCTCCGATGTTGATCATTGATCGGAAAGAGTTCCGGTCATGTCTATAGTTCACCGAACCTATAGGGTCACACACTTAAGGGTCATCTATCTGCTGAATACTAGACAGGGGGTCTGAGAGAAAATCACCGGAAAAGTTTCGGACGAAACGGAAACGTTCCGGAGAGAATACCGGAATAGTTTCGGTGAAACTGAAAAGTTGTTTCAGGGTATTCCATTAAGTCATATTGGTTCCGGCACACGCCTGGAAATTCTTGGAGGGTGCCAGAATTGTTCTGGTAACTTCTGGAATTTTTCCAAACAGAAAAACCGGAAATGTTCTGGAGCAGCCGGAACCGCTATGGTAGCTTTTCGCTGAAGAAAAACATTGTTCCGGAATTGTTTCAGAATGCGTTCAAAATTGTTTTAGTGGCTACTGGAATTATTCTAGGCACATAGAAATAATTTGGGATTTATCGGACGCAGAAAAATGTCTTCATGAATAGTGAAAGTGCTTTTTGGTTTACTTTATGGAAAGCTACCTTTTAGGGCTTTTTGGAAAGTCTTCTGGAAGGACTTGGGGGCGAAGAAACCCCCCTTGGGGGGCCCCCAAGAGGGTTGGCCGGCCACATGAGGGGCTCCTCCATGGGGCCCCACTTGCTCCACTACTTCCTCTTTATGCCCTTGTGGAGGACTCCATACATGGGCATTTTTGGGTTTTTGGAAGTGCCCATCCTACCCCTTGGTTTTCCTATAAATAGAGGTGGAGAGGTGCTCTCCACACTCGTCCCTTGCTCTCATACACATGCCCTGCTTTGTCTGGCTCTCTCTCTCTGCCTCCCACGAAAAGAGTTTCATAGAGCCGAAAGGCTGTCTGGGTTCCGGTGGGAACTAGTTCTGGACGGCGAAGCCCTGCCGGATAGATGACACTGTATGTGTGCAACTCTATAGAGAGATCGTAGTTTCGGTCTTAGTTCGAGAGTGCCTCCCGAAGGGCTATCCGAGTGATTGTCTGAGTTTCGAGGGTCCTCCCGAAGGGCTGTCCGAGTGACCGTCCGAGTTTCGAAGGTCCTCCCGGAGGGCTGTCCGTGACACCGTCCGAGGGACTGTCCGACCACGTCCCGGAGGACTGTCCGAGGGGCAGACAAGGGAGTACATCCTCACGGTTGGGAGGTTGTAAATCCTAGCTGCAAGGATCTGCACCGCCGATCGTCATCGACTCTATTTCCACTGCGCTACGAGTCGGTAACGAAAAAGATCAAACCTTGTATGCAGTCTCCATAGTGGTCCTGGGCTGGTGCGTAGGTCAGAAATTTTTTGTTTTCTGCTGCGTTACCCTACAGTGGCATCATGAGCCGTGCTATGCGTAGATGCAGGTTATGATCTAGAATACATAGAGATGTATGGGTGTTGCACAATATAATTTGTAGTAGATGAGTTCTACTACTGATAATTATATGTGTGGGTAGCAGATGAAATCTGTTACCCGATGTTCTTGTTGCTTCCCTGGAATTTGCATATTTCTGATCTTGATAACAGTATGGTGGAGTTTCAAAGTTCTGGCAATCCGCGATCCTGATTGATCAACGAAGTGCTAACAGTTCTTTGAATTCCACCATAGTTAAAAAGAAAGATGAAATTTCGCAGACGAAAGGGCAATGCAGATATGATCTGCACGGGGGTCATGCGTATGACGAAGTTCAGTATGGGGCTCGAGATTTTATTATCTCGTGTTTCGTACACCCCGTAAATTTAATCTAGCGACTTGAATAATCATACTTGATGATGGACGTTGGTAGCTGCGGTTTGTTCGAAACCTTAGAAGCCACGTAAAATGAATTTTTGCATAAACTGATTAGAGGCGTCTAACTTGGTTTTGCAGGATGGTTTGCATGTGCATATGATGTGGTATAGCAGTGCTCATATTAATTTGATTATGTATGAGATGACTATATGATGTAAATTAACATGACCTGCGTGTCATGATTCGGCATGATGGCTGGAGCCATATGATTGTCACTTTAATGACCCGCGTGTCAACCTTTTGTAATGCACTTATTTTATTAGCTATAGAGATAGCAATATTATCAGGTGCATCGACAAGGTGGTGGCAATCTTTGCGAAGGTGAACACCGACGCGAATGCCGAAGAGGAAGAAATGCAAGACTTCTCTGTCAGAAAGGGCTATACCATATCATGCTATTATGAATTTCCTGAGATGTTTATCCCTTATGATGCACCCTTCTTGATTGCGCGGTAGTCGCTTTTTATTAGGGTGATCTCTCACAAAAATATCAAGTAGTTAGTGTTCTCCCAAGTGTAGCACCGTCACGGCACCTAACTTCTCGGAGTGCGTCATGTCTCCATGAGTACAAATGATTAGGGAAGTGTGAGGCGGGTGAGGTCAGACCTCGCAGCGAGATCACTTGGTTGTCTTGACATTCTGGCTTGATCGTCCTGAGCTCGGAACACTCCCATCGAAAGATGAACAAGAATCACATAGAGATGTGATTGGCAAGTTGGCCTACCGATTAAAATTCTCGTCCTCAGTGATGTCCACATCAATGGCGTTGAATTGAAATGCGGGTCTTGTATCACTCACAATCAATTATGAGAGATATTGATTTGAGTGGGAGCGCACTTTAGAATTAATTCTTTTAATTCTTAGTGCAATTAATTATGAACCTTGTCTAAGTGAAAATTGCATAATAGTTGTAGAATAATGGCTCGCATTTCCACCTTCCCTATTAATTTTGAATAGCTGTTAAATATCTGGTTAAAATTTTACGGTTGGTAACGTAATGTGAGGATTGTCCTCAAAAGTGCCGAGAAGGACTTTGTCCTATCGCATGCTTTTGATATTCTCCCGCTAATGCTATAGATAATGTGACTCTCGTCCTTCGATCCAAAAGCTAGAATTCCGTTACGGTCAAGTGCAATATGTTTGCTTCCATGAGACCCGAACTTCAAAAGTTTGGGATAGCTATGTGATATTCATGGAACTAAAAATCATTTTCAGACACAAACAAAGGCAAAAAGATATCGGATATCCAAAGCAATGTTTGTTTTGCAAACTATTAGTAAAAGTGTTTACTATGCATTTGACTAATAACAGAGGGATCCAGTAGAACGCCTGGCATATGATGATGGTGAATAAAACAACAACTTAAAGAGAAAGGAAATGTCCAAAGGGTGTTAGTGTGATTTACACACGTAGGAAGTCCGGGGTTGATGCCACTCTTCAAGTCGGTGCTTCTTCTGAGAGTAGGAGAATTATTGGAAGTAAAACTGTTAGAAGTATAAAGGCAAAAAGAAAGAAGACTGGAATGTCCAGATCATGTATGAAAAACATACAAGCTATTGATGTATAGATGGCTGGTCAAAGAAATAGTTCTTGGGAATTGTGATTAAATTGTTAGTCACTAATTCTTGGGTATTGTGAGTTGATCACAGAAATACCTGCTCGATTGCTTTCCGTTGCAATTCGATGCAAGAACTACTACGACCTAAAAGACTGGCCGGAGTGAGGTTCAGATACGCGCTGGGAATATAGTAAATGTTACTATACCTTCCATCGGTGTATTACCCTCTGTATTTATTTTCATAATTCATTTTAGAGTTTTACACACTCTAGTCCATTGCATAAGGTATCTTGCAAGAAGGTTGTTCATAAGAGAACTTTTAAATGTTCAGTGTTATGAATAACATAAGGGCCATACTTTCATTATGAATGAGATGTATGTTATGAATATTGATAATAATACATTACCTCTGTATTTACTTTTGTAAATCATTTTAGAGTTTTATACACTCTAGCCCATCTGCATAATGTTTGTTGCAAGAGTGTTATTCATGAAAGAACAATTGTTGTTTGGAATCATGAATAACATAAGGGCCATGCTTCCATCGTGGATGGGATGTATGTTATGAATATTGATGGTAATATGATACATCCGTAACACTGACGCTAAATGTCGCAAGACTAAAAGAATACCACACATGTGTGGCACTGCATTTGGTCACATTGGAGAAACCCGCATGGAGAAATTCCATAATGATGGATTTTGAAGTCGTTTGATTATAAATCATCTGACACTTGCAACTTTCCTCCGAAAAGTGAAGTGACTGAAATACCGTTCATAGGCTATAAGGAACGACCAACAAACTTATTGGTGATCATACATTTTGATGTGTGTAGTCCAATAAATGTTGTTGCTGGCAGTGGATTTGTCTATCTTCAGAAATGACTCAAGTAGATATAATGGATATTTACTTGATGAGACATAAGTCTGGATCTTTTTGAAATCATTCATAAGGTTTTCAAAATGAAGTAGAAATTATTGTAACAAGAAAATTATGTTTCTGCAATTTGATTGCGGAAAGGAATATTTTGAGTTACAAGTTTAGCGAATGTCTGATGAGTTGTGAAAAGAGTCTCATAACTTACACCTCCCGGAACACCACTGTGAGTGGAATGCCCATGAAGATGTAATCAAACCATTTATGACATGGTAAGATCAAAGATGACATAAATCAATTTGCCATTATCCCTTTTAAAGCAATGCTTTAGAGACTGCGGCTTTTACACTGAAAAGAGCGCCATCAGGTCTGTTGAAATGACGCCATGGTATGGTACGCCCAACCATGCTTTGTCTTTTCTTAACATTTGGAATATGGGGCTTGTGTAAAATATTTACAAACCTATTCCAAATCAGACAGGTACTACTTTGTAGGTTATCCCAAGTAATTGGGAATTCCTCCACCACTATACGAGGCAAAAAGGTTTTGTCACCAAGAACGGTATGCTTTTAAAGAGAATGGTTCTTGCAAAAAGGTGAGTGGGAGAACAGTGCAACTCGACGAGATAACAGTATCTTCGTCATTAGATCAAAGGAAAGAAACCTTGGAAGTAATTCCAGAGTTTCCTACTGCGACTGATACGGAAGCCTCTACATGAGATGTATGGACTTCGGTCGAACTTGCAACTGAACCACGTAGGCAAAACTCGTGCAAACCTCTCAGGTGCGCAAGCGAGGTATTGTTGTTAGACAACAGTATACCTACGATACACAAGGAAGCGTTGATGGGCCCTGACTCCGGAATTGGCTAAATGCCAATATAATCCGAGATAGTTTCCATAAATGATTCAAGATTATATCTTGATAAACCCTTCGGAAGACTTAGAGTCTAACGAACATTAATGGAACTATAAACTGATGTGGATAAAATGTTTTATCCATAAAGCTCGACTTTTTGCAATAACAAGTTCAAGGAGTTGACTACGATGAGGTTGTCTCACCGTAGCGATGCTTAAAGTCAGATCGGGTTAAACTAGCAATTAATAGATATTTCAATCTTGAGATATGATACATGGATGCCAAAAGGATTTCCATGTGATGAAAATGCAACCTAGGACTTGCATGTGGTACAGTCCAAGGTATTTTGTCAATCCAGAGGATGCTAGTAAGTATGCAAACTTCAGAGTTCCAGCAATGGACAGAAGAGATAAAATGGAGTTGGAATCTTTGTTTTTGATGAAATAGTCAAAAGAGTTTGTTTTCATCAATGGGTAACGAAGATGCTTGTGGTTACAAGAAAGTAAGTGGAAGCATAATAATATTTTTTCTAAAAACTTTGTGTGCTTGACACATTGTTGATTGGAAATAATATAAATTTCTTAACACGAATTAGGACTTCATTCAAAATAGTTTTCGATGAAGTGCTTAGGCTAAATAGCCTTGACATTAGGCATATTTATCTGCGAAATAGAATTGCCTAATAGGCTAAAGCCAAAAATACATATTGACAAGATGCTAAAACTTTTTAGCATTAAAACGCCAAGGAGTGATTCTTGCCGAAGTCACATGGAAAGGGTTTTTGCAAGACTCGGTGTCCCAAAACACTGATGAGCAAAATACATGATGGAGATTCCACACACTTTCATGTTTGGATTAATCATGTATTCCATGGTATGTAAAACAACCAGATATGTCCGATACTTCCAAAGCGGTTGCGAGTATAGATACCAAAGTGATCAAAGTACTGATCATGGGACAACAGTGAAAAATGTCATTAAGTACTAAAGTAGCACTGATGACATGTTTTCTCGCAAGCAGAGATTATGAAGTGCTCGTTGTAAGTAATTACATCGATACAGTCTTCATCAATGCTCCATGCGATTTTCGATTTAAGTTAAGGGTTTTGTGTAATACACGATATGGTGGCACGGTGTTTGGAAATCGTTCCAAACAGGTTACTGTGGCGAATTCTATAACAAAGGCTAAGTATGTTGCCGCTTTCAAAGTGACATAGAAGATGTTGAATCGTATAGTTCATTCATGAACTTAGTATGTTTCCAAGATGGCTTTGGTCAATGGAACACTATTGAAGATAGTTGCTCCATAGCTCAGTCTGAGGAATCAAGGTTTGACCAGTGATTCACATATATACGAAGCCAAGTCCACACAAAATATGAATTTTGTGAAAGCGTGAAAACGCGAGGACATGCAAAGATACACACGGAACTGAAGTTGTCATCTCCGTTGGACATCAGGCTATACCACATGCGAAGCATTTTTACACCGGTATGCCACAGGTGTAATGTGTATTAGCATTGACTAGATTATTGACTCTAGTGCAAGTGGGAGTCTGTAGGAGATATGCCCTAGAGGCAATAATAAATGTTATTGTTTATCTCCATGTTCCTGATTATGTTTATATTCCGTGCTATAACTGCTATGGTTCTCGAGTCTGCAATAACAACGAGGCTCGAAGGAAGACTCATATGCACGTGTGGAATAATAAACGGTAAAATGTATTCCTAGTCTGGCCTCTAAGACTAGCTCAAGTGTTGCATGATGGTTCTGTTTTCCTGATCATGGGCATGACTATGCCGGCAACTTTGAGGGCACAATGTTAGGAGAACACTTGTGTTGAATCGACCCGATTGATGTTATGCTATGAGATTCATTCGTCACAAGTTAATGGTAAATAACACAGAGGAAGTTAACATTTGCATAATTCCTTAGACCATGAGAGTGTCGAGTTTCTTCATGCTTGCTTCATGAACTTTGGGGTTTGTTAAACGTCATCCGTAAATGGGTGGCTATTACGGTGGCTTACGGGTTCATGGGAAAGTATGTCAAGTAACTTGATAGCTCAAGATTGGGATTTGCTCCTCTGACGATGGAGAGATATATCTGGGCCCTCTCGGTGTTACGGTATCCATCATCGTCTAGCCAGACATAATGTGATTTGATCACGGGGATGCCGGAACACGGGAACGAGAAAAGAGAACAAAACCGGTAACGAGGTAACTGGCATTGTGGACAAGTGTTGATCCACGGGGATGCCGATGTTTCTCACCTTGGGTTTTTGTAACATATCGCGAAGGAACAGGAATAGCACACGGCAACTGGAGGTTCACTCGAATATTCATTCGTATGGGTATAGGGGTCAATATGGGTGTCCACGGCTCCGATGTTGATCATTGATCGGAAAGAGTTCCGGTCATGTCTATACTTCACCGAATCTATAGGGTCACACACTTAAGGGTCATCTATCTGCTGAATACTAGACAGGGAGTCTGAGAGAAAATCACCGGAAAAGTTTCGGACGAAACGGAAACGTTCCGGAGAGAACACCGGAATAGTTTCGGTGAAACTGAAAAGTTGTTTCAGGGTATTCCATTAAGTCATATTGGTTCCGGCACATGCCTGGAAATTCTTGGAGGGTGCCAGAATTGTTCTGGTAACTTCTGGAATTTTTCCGGACAGAAAAACCGGAAATGTTCTGGAGCAGCCGGAACCGCTATGGTAGCTTTTCGCTGAAGAAAAACATTGTTCCGGAATTCTTTTGGAATGCGTTCAAAATTGTTTTACTGGGTACTGGAATTATTCTAGGCACACAGAAATAATTTGGGATTTATCGGACGCAGAAAAATGCCTTCGTGAATAGTGAAAGTGCTTTTTGGTTTACTTTATGGAAAGCCACCTTTTAGGGCTTTTTGGAAAGGCTTCTAGAAGGACTTGGGGCTAAGAAACCCCCCTTGGGGGGCCCCCAAAAGGGTTGGCCGGCCACATGAGGGGCTCCTCCATGGGGCCCCACTTGCTCCACTACTTCCCCTTTATGCCCTTGTGGAGGACTCCATACATGGGCATTTTTGGGTTTTTGGAAGTGCCCATCCTACCCCTTGGTTTTCCTATAAATAGAGGTGGAGAGGTGCTCTCCACACTCATCCCTAGCTCTCATACACATGCCATGCTTTGTCTGGCTCTCTCTCTCCCTCCCATGAAAAGAGTTTCGTAGAGCCGAAAGGCTCTCTGGGTTCCGGTGGGAACTAGTTCTGGACGGCGAAGCCCTGCCGGATAGATGACACCGTATGTGTGCAACTCTGTAGAGAGATCGTATTTTCGGTCTTAGTTTGAGAGTGCCTCCCGAAGGGCTGTCCGAGTGATCGTCTGAGTTTCGAGGGTCCTCCCGAAGGGCTGTCCGAGTGACCGTCCGAGTTTCGAAGGTCCTCCCGGAGGGCTGTCCGTGACACCGTCCGAGGGACTGTCCGACCGCCTCCCGGAGGGCTGTCCGAGGGGCAGACGAGGGAGTACATCCTCGCGGTTGGGAGGTTGTAAATCCTAGCTACGGGGATCTGCACCGCCGATTGTCATTGACCCTATTTCCGCTGCGCTACGAGTCGGTAACGAAAAAGATCAAACCTTGTCTGCAGTCTCCATAGTGGTCCTGGGCTGGTGTGTAGGTCGGAATTTTTTTGTTTTCTGCTGCGTTACCCTACACAGAGGAGTCCACGAAATACTTTTTCCGCCGCCGCAAGTTTCTGTTCTCGAGAGATGCCATCTGGAGGCCTTCTCCGGTACTCCGCCGGAGGGGGAATCGATCACGGAGGGGCTCTACATCAACCTTGCTGCCATTCCGATGATGCGTGAGTAGTTTACCACAGAACTTCGGGTCCATAGTTAGTAGCTAGATGGCTTCTTCTCTCTTTTTGATCTTCATTACAATGTTCTCCTCGATGTTCTTGGAGTTCTATCCGATGTAATCACTTTTTGCGGTGTGTTTGTTGGGATCCGATGAATTGTGAGTTTATGATCAGATTATCCATGAATATTATTTGAGTCTTCTCTGATATCTTTTATGCATGATTATTATAGCTTCGTATTTCTTCTCCGATCTATTGATTTGGTTTGGCCAACTAGATTGATTTATCTTGCCATGGGAAGAGGTGCTTTGTAATGGGTTCAATCTTGCGGTGCTCAATCCCAGTGACAGAAAGGGACATGACACATATGTATCGTTGCTATTAAGGGTAAAAAGATGGGGTTTATTCATATGTGAGTTTACTTTGTCTACATCATGTCATCTTGCTTAAGGCGTTACTCCGTTCTTTATGGACTTAATATACTAGATGCATGCTGGATAGTGGTCGTTGTATGGAGTAATAGTAGTAGATGCAGAATCGTTTCGGTCTACTTGTCTCGGACGTGATGCCTATATACATGATCATTGCCTTGGATATCGTCATGATTATTTGCTCTTCTATCAATTGCCCAACAATAATTTGTTTACCCACCGTATGCTATTTTCTTGAGAGAATCCTCTAGTGAAAACTATGGCCCCCGGGTGTATCCAAATCATTTACTAAAACCCTAAAAATACTTGCTGCAATTTTCTTTTATTTAATTTATTTTGTATTTTTGTTTCAATCTATCTATCTATCACATACAATTTAATCTTGCAATTTACCGCCGAGGGATTGACAACCCCTCATTTGCGTTGGGTGCAAGGGTTTGTTGTTTTGTGTGCAGGTGCTGTTAACAAGGTGTTGCGTGATTCTCCTACTGGATTGATAACCTTGGTTTCATAACTGAGGGAAATACTTATCTCTAATGTACTGCATCTCCCTTCCTCTTTAGAGAATTAGCAACGCAGCTCACAAGTAGCAGGAAGAATTTCTGGCGTCGTTGCCGGGGAGACATCATCAACATCTATCAAGTACCTTCGCATAAAACTTACATCTCCTTGCATTTACTTTATTTACCTTTTATTTGCATTTGCCTCTTGTTTTCATCTCCCCCACTTCTAATTTTTTTTTACAAAAATATAAAAATATTTTCCGTTTGCCTTTTTCTTGCTTGCTCATTTTATCGTTATGGCTAGTTCTATTCCCGTTATGCCTTTCCCTCCGTACTTAGGAGACGATCCAGGAATTTTAAACTTTAAATATTTGAGTGACGAATCTTTAAAAGAAGCATGGGATAGATTAGTAAAAATACAAGTAAGTGCTAGGCATCAGTTTCACCTTAAATTGTTCCTTAAAGGTTTTTATGTTGGTTTACCCCTTGCTCATAGACGTGTCTTGGATTCTATATTTGAAAATGATTTTCTTGGGTGTGACGCCTTTGCAACCTACGAAAAGATGAAAAGCATATTTGGACAGCCAAAAGTTGAAACTATCGAACCTACCACTCTAGAATGCTTTCGTCAAACTGAGCAAATAAAGGAAACAAAAGCTAGTATGGATTCTAACTTTCGAGGAATATTTAATCTTGCCTCTAAATTAAATAGCAATGTGGTGTCACAAAATAGGAGGGTTGATGCTTTAGATCAAAAGATCTCTTTTTATGTTTTGAAAGAAATAAAAACCCTTTGCACTAAGCTTGATCATCTAGTGTACATCATTGATAATGTCAAAGAGAGTGAAATAGGAGTTGCAAGGGTTAAGAACAAGGATGACAATACTTGAAACTATGCATTCTGCCTAGCCAGGGGCATAAAACAATAGCGCTTGTTGGGAGGCAACCCAATGAATAAAATAAATTTTTCTTTTTATTTCTGTTATTATCTGTTTTCCTACTGTTATGAGTGTGTTTTTGTGTTTTTAATTAGTGTTTGTGCCAAGTAAAGCCTTTGGGATGATTTGGAAGATAGTATAATTGATGCTGTTTGGAAAACAGAAAGTTTTGCGTCCAGTGCCAGAATTTTTTTTCGGTACTGGAACGTCGAAAAAATCTGAAATTTTTACAAAGTATTGATATATGAATTGGACACGTTGTCCTAATTTTTCAGAATTTTTGGACTTCCATAAGTATGGCTTTTAAATAGATTACTACAGACTGTTCTGTTTTTGACAGATTCTGTTTTTGATGTGTTGCTTGCTTGTTTTGATGAAACAATGGATTGTATCGGGGGGTACAAGCCATGGAGAAGTTAGAATACAGTAGGTAAAATGCAAAAATAAAATATGAATGGGTTTTCGACAGTACTTAAAGTAGTGATTTTTTTTGTTATACTAACGGATCTCACGAAGGTTTTGTTGAGTTTTGTGTGATTGAAGTTTTCAAGTTTTGGGTGAGATCACAATGGATGAAGGAATAAGGAGTAGCAAGAGCCTAAGCTTGGGGATGCCCGAGGCACTCCAAGGTAATATTCAAGGAAGACTCAAACGTCTAAGCTTGGGGATGCCCCGGAAGGCATCCCCTCTTTCTTCTACCAACCATCGGTAATTTTACTTGGAGCTATATTTTTATTCGTCACATGATATATGTTTTGCTTGGAGCGTCGTGTATTATATGAGTCTTTTTTTGTTTGCTTTTTAGTATGTCACAATCATCTTTGCTGGACACACCTATTTGAGAGAGCCACACGTTCCTCATAATTTGCTAGAATACTCTATGTGCTTCACTTAAATTTTTTGAGCTAGGCAGTTGCTCTAGTGCTTCACTTAAATCTTTTCGAGCACGGTGGTGGCTATATTTTGAAGAAATGAACTCTCATGCTTCACTTATATTATTTTGAGAGTTGATAATTTTTTTTGAAGAAATATGTGCACTCTCATGCTTCACTTATATCTTTTTGAGAGTTGATAAAAGTAACGGTAATTTGCACAAGATATGAATTTGGTCCCAAAGTGATGAATATTCAAGAGGGATATAATAAAAACTTTCATATAGATCATTGGATATGATAAGTGTGATTCCTTGCAATAGTTTTGCGATATGGAGATGATAATATGTGAGTCATGTTAGTGAGTAATTGTGATTTAGTAAGAATATTAGTGTTAAGGTTTGTGATTCCCTATGCATGCACAATAAGTCAATAGTTATGCAACGAAATTATATCCTACTTATGGTGCATTATTCAGTGTTAGTTGTGTTCAATGCATGTTTACGACCATTTTCGTTTTTTGGTTGGTTGCTTCTCAATCTATTTGCTAGCCTTCATTTGTACTAAGCGGAAATACTGCTTGTGCATCCAAACTCTTTAAACCCAAATTGTGCCAAATGAGTCCACCATATCTACCTATATGCGGTATTTCCATGCCGTTCCAAGTAAATTTGCGTGTGCCAACTCTAATTTTCAAAATAATTTTTCCGTTTTGTGTGCCTGTACCGCTCATGAAGCGGCGGGGGGTGGCCAATATTTTCCATGCTAGGTGTGTTATTCTCACGATGAGTGTTTATTCACTTGTCATTGCACGAGAGAGTGGCTGGTAGTAGGGATGCCCAGTACCACAATGAAATCAAAAATTAATAATAAAAAAATTCCTTGGAAAGTGTTGGTATGGAGGGCACCCGTGGATACGGCTAGCCATGGATTGTGAAAGAATGGTGGAAAGTAAATAAACTTTACTTTCTGTTTGGGAACCGCCTATGATGTGTCTAGCATGGAAGATATTGGGAATTCTTGGTCGTTTTTGTTGACAGGAAAGCATGCCCCTCAAAATAATTTTATCTCTCTAATTTAAGCTTTGAGCTCTGGCACATTAGCAAATCTCTGCTTCCCTCTGCGAAGGGCCTATCTATTTACATTTATGCAATTTTTATTTTTATTTTGAGTCTCCATCTTCTCTTATAAAGCACCAACTAGAGAGCACTATTGTCATACTTGTGCATTGTGTGTAGCTAATATCGAGTGTGTTTCATGCATGGATCAATGATTGAGCATAATGGGCTAGGGATAACTTTCTTTAGCGTTGATATTTTGAAAGACAAGGTTGCTTGTTAGCATGGTTGAGTATTTATATCTTCATGTCAAATTATAGACTATTGCTTTGAATCATTCAAGTCAAAATGTCCATGCTACAAAAGAAAAGAATATATGATGAATATGATGGGTAGCATTCCACATCAAAAATTCTGTTTTTATCATTTACCTACTCAAGGACGAGCAGGAATTAAGCTTGGGGATGTTGATACGTCTCCAACGTATCTATAATTTTTTATTGTTCCATGCTATTATATTATCAATCTTGGATGTTTTTATATGCATTTACAGCAATTATATATCATTTTTTGGGACTAACCTATTAACTTAGTGCCCAGTGCCAGTTGCTGTTTTCTGCCTGTTTTTGGTTTTCCAGAAAATCAGTACCAAACGAAGTCCAAATGCCACGAAACTTTTTGGAGATTTTTTATCGGACCAGAGAAACACTAGAAGCTTTGGGAGAAGACCAGACGCCAGAGGAGGTGGCCACGAGCCACCAGGGCGCGCCTAGGGGGGGCAGGCGCGCCCTGGTGCCTCGTGGGCCCACCTCAGCTCCGTTTGAACTAATTCCACCACTATAAATTCTCTAAAATTGGGAAACCAACAGAGGAGTCCCCGAAATACTTTTTCCGCCGCTGCAAGTTTCTGTTCTCGAGAGATCCCATCTGGAGGCCTCTCCGGTACTCCGCCAGAGGGAGAATCGATCACGGAGGGTCTCTACATCAACCTTGTTGCCCTTCCGATGATGCGTGAGTAGTTTACCACAGACCTTCGGGTCCATAGTTATTAGCTAGATGGCTTCTTCTCTCTTTTTTGTCTTCAATACAATGTTCTCCTCGATGTTCTTGGAGTTCTATCCGATGTAATCACTTTTTGCAGTGTGTTTGTTGGGATCCGATGAATTGTGAGTTTATGAACAGATTATCCATGAATATTATTTGAGTCTTCTCTGACCTCTTTTATGCATGATTATTATAGCTTCGTATTTCTTCTCCGATCTATTTATTTGGTTTGGCCAACTAGATTGATTTATCTTGCCATGGGAAGAGGTGCTTTGTAATGGGTTCGATCTTGCGGTGCTCAATCCCAGTGACAGAAAGGGACATGACACGTATGTATCGTTGCTATTAAGGGTAAAAAGATGGGGTTTTTTCATGCGTGAGTTCACTTTGTCTACATCATGTCATCTTGCTTAAGGCGTTACTCCGTTCTTTATGGACTTAATATACTAGATGCATGCTGGATAGTGGTCGATGTATGGAGTAATAGTAGTAGATGCAGAATCGTTTCGGTCTACTTGTCTCGGACGTGATGCCTATATACATGATCATTGCCTTGGATATGATCATGATTATTTGCTTTTCTATCAATTGCCCAACAGTAATTTGTTTACCCATCGTATGCTATTTTCTTGAGAGAAGCCTCTAGTGAAAACAATGGCCCCCGGGTCTATCCAAATCATTTACTAAAACCCTAAAAATACTTGCTGCAATTTTCTTTTATTTATTTTATTTTTTATTTTTGTTTCAATCTATCTATCTATCACATACAATTTAATCTTGCAATTTACCGCCGAGGGATTGACAACCCCTCGTTTGCGTTGGGTGCAAGGGTTTGTTGTTTTGTGTGCAGGTGCTGTTAACGAGGTGTTGCGTGATTCTCCTACTGGATTGATAACCTTGGTTTCATAACTGAGGGAAATACTTATCTCTACTGTACTGCATCTCCCTTCCTCTTCAGGGAATTACAAACGCAGCTCACAAGTAGCACTAGGTGACATTAGAGTTGGTTGATGTGTATCATATGGTGTTATTTTAGTGCGAACTCTAGGGCTGTTTGTGACACTTATAGGAATAGCTCAATAGATCGATCGGAAAGGATAACTTTGAGGTGGTTTCATACCCTACAAACAATTTCTATCTTATGTTCTCCGCTAATAGGAACTTGGGAGTGATTCTTTATCGCACGTTGAGGGATGGTTATATGATCCAATTATGTTAGCATTGTTGAGAGATTGCACTAGCGAAAGTATGAACCCTAGGCCTTGTTTTCAAGCATTGCAATACCGTTTGTGCTCACTTTTGTTACTTGCTACCTTGCTGTTTTTATATTTTCAGATTACAAAAACCTATATCCACTATCCATACTACACTTGTATCACCATCTCTTCGCCGAACTAGTGCACCTATACAATTTACCATTGTATTTGGTGTGTTGGGGACATAAAATATTTCTTGTATTTGATTGCAGGGTTGTTTGAGAGAGACCATCTTCATCCAATGCCTCCCTCGGATTGATAAACCTTAGGTCATCCACTTGAGGGAAAATTGCTACTGTCCTACAAAACTCTGCACTTGGAGGCCCAACACGAGTCTACAAGAATAAGTTGTGTAGTAGACATCAGGGGCCATAGTTTTCACTAGAGGTTTCTCTCTCTTTAAGATAGCATACGGTGGGTAGACAAATTACTATTGGGCAATTGATAAAATAACGCATAGTTATGATGTTATTCATGGCAATGATCATGTATATAGGCATCACGTCCGTGACAAGTAGACCGAAACGATTTTGCATCTACTACTATTACTCCACTTCGAGAGCGCTTCTATGCTTGCCTCTCTACGTATTAAGTTCATAACAAACAGAGTAATGCATGAAGTATGGTGACATGATGTAGACAAAGTAAACTCAAGCAATATGAATAAACCCCATCGTTTTATCCTTAATGGCAGCAATACAATGCGTGCCTCGCTACCCCTTCTGTCACGAGGTGAGGACACCGCAAGATTGAACCCACTACAAAGCACCTCTCCCGCTGAAGATAAATCAATCTAGTTGGCCAAACCAAATGGATAGATCGGAGAGAAATACAAAGCTATAACAATCATGCATAATAAAGTTCAGTAAAGACTCAATTACTTTCAATGAATAATCTGATCATAAACCCACAATTCATCGGATCCCAACAAACATACTACAAAAGAAGATTACATCGGATAGAACTCCGAGAGGATCAAGGAGAACATTGTATTGAAGATCGGAGAGAGAAAAAAAGCCATCTAGCTACTAGCTATGGACCCGTAGGTCTGTGGTAAACTACTCACACATGATTGGAAGGGCAGCAAGGTTGATGAAGAGGCCCTCCGTGCTTGATTCCTCCTCTGACAGATTACTGGAGAAGGCCTCCAGATGGGATCGTGGGAGAACAGAAGCTTGCGGCTGCAGAAAAGTTATTTTGGGTGTCTCTCTGTTGGTTTTGGGGTATTTGAGAATATATAGAAGTGGAATTAGGTCAAACAGAGTTGCGTGGGAGTCACGAGCTCAGGGGGCGCGCCTACCCCCCCTGGGGCGCGCCCTGTGAGCTCGTGGCTCTCCCGTAAGGCTTCTGGACACCTCCCAAACCTTCTAGGGTCTCTTCTGGTCCAAAAATAACCCCCGTAAAGTTTCATCGTGTTTGGACTTCATTTGGTACTGTTTCTGTAAAAAGGAAAAAATAGGCAAAAAACAGGAACTGGCACTTGGCACTGAGTTAATAGGTTAGTCCCCAAAAATGATATAAAATTGCATAAAAGGTAGCTAAGATTGATAATATAATAGCATGAAACAATAAAAAATTATAGATACGTTGGAGACATATCAATCCCATCTGGAGGACTTTTCCGGTACTCTGCCGGTGGGGGGATCGATCACCGAGGCCTTCTTCATCAACCTTGATGCCTCCATGATGATGTGTGAGTAGTTCCCACGGGACTTACGGGTCCATAGCAGTAGCTAGATGGATCTCTCTCTCTCTCTCTCTCTCTCTCTGATCTTCAATACAACGATCTCTTTGGAGATCTATTCGATGTAATCTTTTTACGGTGCATTTGTGGGGATCTGATGAATTGTGGGTTTATGATCAGATTATTCATTAAAAGTAATTGAGTCTTTTCTGAACTTTATTATGTGTGATTTTGTAGTCTTCTATTTCTCTCTGATCTATCTATCTCTTTTGGCCAATTTGATCCGTTGATCTTCAGTGGGAAAGATGCTTGGTGGTAGGTTCAATCTTGCGGTGTCCTTACTCTGTGACAGGAGGGGTTACAAGGCACGTATTGTATTGTTGCTACTAAGGGTAAAATGATGGGGTTTGAACATATTGTTTGGTCTTACTTTGTCTATATTAGGTCATCATGCTCCAAGCATTACTCCGTTTGTTATGAACTTAATACCTGAAGATGCATGCTAGATAGCGGTCGAGGGGTGGAGTAATAGTAGTAGATGCAGATGGATGTTAGTCTACTTGTCACGGACGTTATGCCTATATATTGATCATGCCATGAAGAATCATCATAACAATGTGCTATTCTATCCCCAACAGTAGTTTGTTTACCCACCGTTACTACGCTCATGAGAGAGATGCCTCTAGTGATGCTATGGCCCCTGGGTCCATTCACTTTATATTTACTAAAACCCTAAAAATACTTCCTGCAATTTATTTAGTTTTATTTCCCCTTTTATTTTAGCTATCTACCACTATCAGATTTAATCCTTGTAATCAGCGAGAACAAGGGGATTGACAACCCTCTTGCCTTCGTTGGGTACAAGTATTTGCTTTGTGTGTGTGTGTGTGTGTGCAGGTACCGCTTACCTTGGTTCTTAACTGAGGGAAATACGTTTTGCTACTGTATTACATTACCCTTCCTCTTCAGGGAAAGCCCAACAATATGACAAGTAGTAGTCCGCCACTTGTGGGCTAGGTCGAGGACCCCCCGATAACTGGTGGGTGGGCCATGTAGGCCCTGATTCTCGACGTAATCAAGAAGAAGATCTTCTGAAGACTTGGCGTACAATTCAAGGCATATTCAAACTGACGGCATGTATATCCCTAGATTGTAACCGACTATCTATAAACCCTAGATAACCCCGGCGCCTATATAAGCCATGGTGTTTAGACTGTAGCGGCACAATTACAAGGTTTTAGAGCTTAGAACTCCTTCATACGATCTCGAGGTAGATCATACTGTACTCTGTACCCCATCACAATCAATATATCAGAAGCAGGACATAGGGTTTTACCTCTTTGGGAGGTCCTGAACCTGGGTAAACGTTGTGTCCCTACTTTCTCCTGTTACCATCTAGCTTAGATCACCAAGCTTGGGACCCCCTACCCGAGATCTGCCGGTTTTAGCACCGACAGGCGCCAACTATCATGGGGTTGTCACAGTAAGTGTCCTCATAGGATAACTTAGTTGTGAGGCCATAGCTACGAGGTGAAGCCTTGGATGGGGTTGATCGAAAAAGTGAGACGCGAGTTTACCCAGGTTCAGCCCCTCTATTGAGGGTAAAACCTACTCCTGCTAGATTGCTTATTGAATATGATGGTCTCGATTACAAGGGTGATATTTCACTACCTCTGTCTCGAGAACTTAGAACTTGTCCCCTTTGACGACCCAGGAACCCCCTTTATATAACAGCCGGGTTCCTGGGGTTACAAGAGATTCCGAGTTCTACCTGTAGCCGGAGTCCTACACTAGTCCTTTAGGTCCTTTGTGCCTTCGAAGTTTGGAAGCCTCCGTCCTGTACATGGACTCCGAAAAGCCGGGTCCTGTTTCCACCGGTCGGGTTCCCTCCAGGCTCAGCGGCCCGCTGAGACCCGGCCCAGGTAGCTTCCTAGACAACACGGTCTTGGTGGGTTGTGTCTTGGGCACCCAGGTCTAATCCGTGGGTAATGCCCCCGGCAGAACCACCAGAGGAGGCGCCATAGGGTGATGGAGGAGCACCGTAGGGAAGCGCCGCAGGTCCATCGAACGCCGAAGGGCCACCATACCCATTGGCGGGCGCGGTCAAGAGTGCCTGATGGGGCGCTGGACGCGGACCGAGGAGGCCCGGGACGGGGGTCCGTGGGACCGGCTTGGAGTAGGCATGCACGACGCCGGTCCAGGGGTTGTACCCCGTCATCTAGGGAGGCGGGGCCACCGCGGCAGGTGCAGCAGCCGGGGCGGCGGCGGGGTGTGGTGTGGTCCTCATGTTGCGAGGCCGCCTGTCACGGCCCCGTTTGCGTTGGCGATCATGGTCGGGCACGGGTGGCAGAGTCGATCAGGAGCGCGGGTGGTGGTGCCGACGTGAAGCGCCTTATGAGCCACCTGCCGAGTCGTGTGACAGAGGCGCTTCTCCTCCATCCGGAGATAGGTGATGGCCTTGGCGAACGTCGGTGTGATGAGATAGAGGTTGGAGGCGGCCTGGCCAAGGTCAGGGTGGAGACCACGAAGAAGGTTGGTGAGGAGGACGGAGTCGTCGATCACCATGCCCATGTCACGGAACTCGTCGGTGAGCACCTTCAACCGTATGCAGTACTCATCAATCGTGAGATCGTTTTGATGAAGTGTGAAGAACTCGCCTTGAAGAAAAATGTGGCATTGGAGCTGATTGTCGAGGAAGAGGTCGCACAACCGCGTCTAGATGACGTGCGCGGAGGGATCGCGGACATTCACCATATCGAAGAGGCCCCTCGAGACCGTGAGGAACAGCTACTTCACAATGGTGGCGTCGACGGCAAGCCACTCGTCGTCGCTCGTCATGTCACGGATGTTGATGCTCCCATCAACATGGTCGACGAGGCAGTAGGAGCGGAAGACAAGCGCGAAGTAGGTGCACCATGCATTGTAGGAGGGGGAGTCGAGGTCGAGGACCACAGGGACATGATCCTTGATGGGGAGGTTGTTGAGACAGGCGGAAGAGAATGCGGGCGCGGCGAAGGAGCTTGCATCGAAGAGAGAGGAGCTGGATCCGAGCATGGTGGGGTGGGTAGGGTGCGGTGGCGGCAGCTTGGGAGAGAAGCGGCAGCGGCCTACGGTTTGAGGGAGGCGGCGGCCTAGGGCGGAAGCGAGGGCATCGAGAGGGAAACTGATACCATGTAGAAAGGGTATTGGATGCAACTCAATTGTATTCATCAAAGTCACTACAATATATACCGGATGTCGTGGTTTTGAAATAGCAGATGCCCTTGTGAAAGGGCTTAGAGATGAGGCCATCGCACAAGTGTGGAAGCTTAACGGGGTTGATCGGGAACGAGAAGACACGGAGTTTACCCAGGTTTGGCCCCTCACGATCGAGGTAAAAGCCTACGTCCTGCTTGATTATATTGCTATGGATCTCGATTACAAGGATGCGGATTCGCTAACCTAGCCTTCGAGAGGTTGCAACTTAGTCTTTTTCGTATAGGTGCTCCCCTTTATATATACAGGCGGAGCCCTAGATTTACATGAGAGTTTGGGTCGTCATCCTGACCCGGCTCCTACTCTAAGTCTACTTGATCTCCAAGGCAACCCTGAAGCCAAGCATCTTCGTCTTGAGCCAGCCCACAACCTGAGCCGGCCTTTCCTGCTAGGCCTCCATCAAGCCGGCCCATCAAGTATCCCTTAGCCCCGCAGGGAGATGACCCGCTAAATCTGCTCTACGGCCGGGTTATCATCCTGCCAGGTCTTCACGCCGGTAAATATCCCCAACATTAGCCCTCAGTTTGACTTGAATTCATTCATGTTAAACTCCATCCTGAAAGACAGAAAAACATTATCCAATTGCTTCTTTAAGCCGGCTTGTTGGATCTCCGGGTCATTCTTCTGCCTTCAGACTTGGCATTTTTCACTGATTTTGTCTTGTGATATCACAATCTGCTTCCACAAAATCCGGGATGACGTCACCGAAATCTGCGAATAGATTTGTATTGTCTTGGTTGGCGTGAAAATCGAGGAGCCCTTTTAGCCACTGTTTACTGTGTCGCCTTGGGTTTCGTCCACGCCGTTTGGGTGTCCAGTAGCGCCCATAAAAAGGTCACACCTCCTCCGCTGCTTTCCTCAATGCTCTCCTTCGTCTTCCCTATTCCAACGCTTCCGCATCGCCCGTACTCATCACCGCCGGAGCCAGCGCCGACCACGCCTCTTCTCCGTCGCCGGAGCCCTTCACCGTCGCGCGTCCGCCTTCACCTGTGCCTTGAAGACCTCGAGCCCGAACTCCAGATCTGTGAGTGCCTTCCCACCATTGCCACGGCTTCCATTGATGCTCCTCCGTGTGCTTCGCTATAATCGCAGTAGATCTCAAATGCATCAAGCTCCTTTCGTTTTTAGCTCGTGCGGTCATTCCGCGACATTTCCTTCATCGGCAGACACACTTTGTTGTTTCAATAAATTCCACTGCGGTTCATCTTACAACGCGAAGAACACAGTTTAACCTTTATTTCTTAATTTTTATCCATTTTGTAGATCCGCGGAATCTCTTTTATTCAGTTGAATCCTGTTGGTAGACTCGTAGCCTAGGCCATGTTAACACTTGCAAAAATTCTTGCCAAGTATTGTACCGGCTTATCTTCGTAAAAATCTCGACCCGGAATTTATATGTATCTTCCCTTGCAACCCGGCCAAACATCTCAGCTGTCGGCTCATTTGTATCATTAATACTTCATCAAAAAAGCTCACATTGCCGGCTTATGACATCTTCTCACTTTCTTAGCAGCTGAAAACATGCCTCCCAAGCCCAAGATCGTCACCTGGGCCAAGTCCAGCATGTCTGAACTGAGTTTGCAATCCTTGGTAGATTCCGGGTTGTTGCCAGCGAAGGACGTAATTTCATAACGAGCTCCTGAAGAAGAGACCCGCCCTCAACCCGGTCAAAAGGAGGTTGTTGTATTTGCTGAACACCTCTTGAGGGGCTTCCGTCCACCCGACTCGCAGTTTTTTAGAGACGTATTGCACTTTTTCAACATCAGGCCTCAAGATCTAGCCCCCAACTCCGTATTCAACTTGTGTCAATTCCAAGTCTTTTGTGAAGTATACATGCAGCTTGAGTCGTCCATCAACTTGTTCCGGGAATTCTTCTATTTGAACCGCCAAACAGAACATAAGGATGGCCCAAGCGTTGAACTCGGCAGAGTCTCCATCCAACAGAGAAAAACTACAGTCTTTCCTGATGCCAAGCCGGCCAGCCACCCCAAAGGGTGGCACAGAACTTGGTTTTATTGCGAGGACACCTCACCCAATGGGCAGAACCCACTCCCGGGTTACAGGGCAAACCGGCTTGCCACCAATGCAGCCTACCCGGGTCTTACCTCCAGAGAAGAGAGAGAGAACCTGGAGCCTTCATATCCAAAAATGAATGCATTTATTGCTCATGGCCTCACCGGTGTCGATCTAACCCGGACTTGGGTCGAGTGGCGAATTCAGCCCCAGAGCCCCAGAACTCGGCTCATGCACACCTACACCGGCCATCGCGAAGACCCCCTTCGGTTCAGCCAGGTTAACCTCAAAGAGAAGGAAGTTTTAAAATTTGCCAAGAAGCTGCTTGGTGAAAATAAGGATGGCATTAAGCTCGTGGGACTTGCCCCGTTCCATGCCAATAACCCGGCCCCTCTGGTAAGCCGTCTCTGTCATTTTTCACTTTGCATTGTTGCTTTAACTTCACCATAACTCCAACCACCTGCCGTGACACAGGAGAACAATGACTGGTGGCGGGTTGAAATCCAAGACCCGACTCCTCCTCGGCCGGACGACGAAGAAGACCTGGTGGATGATGATGACAATGAGGTAGAACCTGATTCTCTTGGCCGCCTTTTTAATCAGATTGCTGATGCCGGCTCTTCACAGGAAGAAGCTGAGATTAGCCACACCATCGAACCAGAGGTAAATTTGATCTCCTCAGATTCTGACTCCCCAATACCAGTTCGAAAGAAAACCCGGGCTGCAATTCGCAAAGTTCAAAGAAAATCCTGGGTTGCCGTCCGTAAAGTCCCTTTTTCACATCAGGATGCTCATTTGGATCCCCAATTTGTTTTGAAGAAAACCTAGCAAGTCGGGACCTCCAAAAGGAAGACCCGGAGCAGTGAAGGCGAGTTGAGTGGCGGGCTTCCATATGAGCCGCCATCCCGTAGAGCATGGGCAGAGGTGCTTCTTAGTCCAACTCCCTCTTTTCCTCTAGCTGGTCGTTTCAAGGAACCCTTACATTTGAATGACTCGGCATATCAGACGCCCCCCTCCTCGGACAAATCAAGTGCTACTTAGGTGCCGGCTTTCAACATCAACCCTAGGTAAGTAATTTAATCATCCCCTTTGTTATATAGTGATTTTCTTGCTCTTCATCCCTTAATTGAATAACTTCTCCCTCCTTGTGCAGTGCCAAGGCCTTTAAGAAGAAAGCTGTCACCGGGTCATCTGACCCGGTTATTCCAACGGGCCCTCAGGAAGGAACAGAGGCTCCCTTGGCCACTCAGGATGAACCGGCGTTCCAGAACAGTCCGCCGCCTCAAGACACTGCAAGCCCGACTCGCGCTTCCTCTCCTGTTATTCAGGAGAGGGAAAATGTAACTGAAGATCAACCTGAACAGCAGCCCACGGCACCGGTTCAAGAGGAAGTAGTGGTGATGAGTGAACATCAAAATACTCCACTAGAAACCTCTACTGCCCTCACCAACGTTCCTGCCAGGACTGAGCCGGCCCCGAAGGATAAGGGAAAGGCGGCTCTTGACTTCTCCACCTTCGAAGATCAAGATGCCAATACCCTGCACCAGGCCATGCTGACCCGGCTGTCTGAAAGCCGGGACACCGAAATTGCGATGATATCTTCCCTGAAGCGGAAATACAAGGTAACTTGCATCTTCTATCATGTACCATATATATATGTAGCCCCCAAGGGCCGGGTCATTATTAGATGATGACCCAGGACTTCCAAGCTTTTGCATGCATAACTCAACCAACGATCCCAAGGGTCGGCTCGTCATACTGTGACGGGCGGGTCTCTATATCTAGTAAGATAGAGCAATAATGCATTAGCCCCCAAGTGCCATGCGGAATGCCTGCATCTCCATGGGACTTGCTTATTTTTGTGAAAGAGCTGAAAAACATGTAGCCCCCATGTGCCGGGTCGACCAGCAGGGTGGCTCGGGACATGCTTACACAATGTATAACTGAAACTGCCTTGCAGGACATGTTGAACCGTGTAGAGGAGCAGGCATCCTCCTTCCGAAAAGAAGCAAGGAAGGAGAGAAAACTGCGGAAAGAGGCTGAAAAATCTTCTGCGGAAGCCACCAAGTCACTGCTCCTTGTGAGGAACACTTTGTAGGAGACTGAGGCAGAAAGAGCCGCCTTAGCTGAGCGTGCCCAAGAAGCCAAGGCCAAGCCGGAGCCGGTAACCCGAGAGCTGGCTACTCTAAAGGGTCAGATCACAGCCATGTGCAAGGACATCTTCGGTAAGTAAAAATACTACCATGAGTCAATTATTCCGATTTGAACATGTTAAGCCGGCTTTTCTGATCGCATGTACTCATCTTTAAAGGCCGTAAGAACCAGACCCTTGTGCAGCAACCACTGGTGAAATTGAAGGCGGTGTATACCTTCACGGAGCAGCTATACATAGGCGGCTCTCATTGCGTAATGGCTGCGAAGAATACCAAGGCGCCGCCGCAGTTGATTACTGACATGCTAAAAGAACTGTCGGTGGTGCCCAAGTGGTTTGCAGAGTTGAAAAAGGCGGCTTGTCGCACTGGCGCTCTAAAAGCTCTTGCGCGCGCCAAGGCATATGTACCAGAACTGGACCCGGCTCAGATCGTGGGCGGGTATCCGGAGTTCAATGTGGACGACTCGCCTTTTACCAAGAAGGACTTCCAACGATGTATAAAGGAAACCCGGGTTGCTGCCACTGCCATCGCTGAAGAAGCGGACTTGTCAAGGTATCAGGTTGGCTATACACAAGAGAACGAATGGATTGAGCCGCCAAGCTTTGAGCCGGTGGCCCTTACTCGCGAATCACGGAAGAAACTTTAGGGGCAAAAGATTGCTTACTCGCGCGCGTAAGCAATCTTTTGCCCCTAAAGTTTCTTCCGTGATTTCCACCGACGCGATGTTTGAAGCCTTGTGCTCCATTCAGTGGTCGACCGGCAAGTCCACAAGCCAAGAAGGGAGGGAGGATGATGACAACCGCGAAGAGCCGGGTCAAAGCGCTCCATGATCATCCCGTGTCCTCAATCTGGCACATACCGGCTCTTCCTTGAATGTAGTGAAACTTTAGGAGAAATAACATTTTTGCCTGCGGCCCGATGGGCGACTTGTAATAGCTTAGCGTCAAACACTTGTTGTTGATGCCAATGCCATCATGTACTGTGCTTGCTTTTCCTTGTATGACCCTTTTGTGGATGCCTTGCTTCTGTGAATCCTTTTTTGGGCCTCGAGAGCCGGTTCTTATCATGAGAGTGATCCTGCTGAAACAAGGAATAATAATAAGTGTGATGGATGAAATCACATGAATAACTAGTAATCTTTGTTACTGTTTGCAATGAATCAAGAATATCAAATTTGGCTAAGGTAGATGCTATGTATGAATGTATGCATGTATGCAGAGATGAGATAAATGCAAAAAAAGAACATAACTGCAACAAGCCGGTTTTGGTAAAACCCGACTTGAAAGACCGGCTTATAAAGCTCAAGTCTGATTTTGCTTTCATGAAGCTAGCACTTTGGCCTGTTGGTTTTTCCTCGCTTTCTGAAAGCCGGCTCTCACGAGACCAATTGAGCGTTTTAACTCTGATGAATTCAGGGTCACCTTTGTGATTGATACATCAGGCATTCGCCGGGTCAACTTTATGGGAGTAGCATCTTGCTAACAGGCAGGTTTAACCAACTTTGTGGCATCTCGCCGGGATAAAGGGTTTTGTAAGCTGAACTCAATGGAGTTGGAAGCCCCCAATTAACCAAGATCAACAAATAAAGATCCAACACACAATTTTGAGGCGAAACGACAACTCTCTTATACAGAGCTGCTGGTCTTTATTTTATTTGATCGAAAATGGGTATATACACGATAGAAGGTATGTACAAAGATGTGACCCGGTCGATGACTCAGGTGTAGTATGGCCGGAGTTAGGCAATGTTCTAGGGCCGGCTTGTCTCCTCCTCAGAGGTACGTGAGTTATCTGCCTCATGTATATCAATCAGGTAATATGACCCGTTGTTGAGATTCTTGCTGACCACAAAGGGCCCTTCCCAAGGTGGTGAAAGCTTATGCATGCCTGTCTGGTCTTGTATCAGATGGAGCACTAAGTCACCTTCCTGGAAAGTACGGCTTCGAACTCTACGGCTGTGATAGTGACGTAGGTCTTGCTGATAAATTGCTGATCTGGACGCGGCAAGTTCACGCTCTTCTTCTAGGGCATCAAGAGTGTTTTGTCGAGCTTGCTCATTATCAGACTCCACATAAGCCGCCACTCGAGGGGAGTCATGACGAATATCACTTGGAAGTACGGCTTCTGCGCCATAGACCAGGAAAAACGGCGTATAGCCTGTTGACCTGTTGGGAGTAGTCCGTATGATCCAAAGTACCACAGGTAATTCCTCTTCCCAGCAACCCGGTGTGCGCTGTAAAGGCACCATGAGCCTGGGTTTGATACCACGCAGTAATTCCTGATTGGCTCTTTCTTCTTGCCCATTAGACTGAGGATGCACCACCGATGTTAAATCAAGCCGGATATGCTCCTATTGACAAAACAGCTTCATGACTCCCTTGGAAAGATTGGTGCCATTATCTGTGATGATACTGTGTGGATAGCCAAAATGAAATATCAGTTTTTTCAGAAACTTGACGGCTGTAGCAGCATCACAATGGCTGACCGGTTCTGCTTCAACCCACTTGGTAAATTTATCCACAGCCACCAACAGGTGTGTATGCTTGTTCTTAGAACGGTTGAAGGGTCCAACCATGTCAAGCCCCCAGACTGCAAAAGGCCAAGTTATCGGGATCATCCTCAACTCTTGAGCCGGCACATGAGCCTGGCGGGCATATTTCTGGCAACCATCACACTTGCGTACAATGTCCTCTGCATCAGCATGAGCTGTGAGCCAATAAAATCCGTGCCGAAAAGCTTTCGCCACAAGTGATCGTGATCCGGCGTGGTGACCACAATCTCCAGAATGAATTTCATTGAGAATAGCACAACCCTCCTCTGGTGAAACACAGCGCTGAAAAACACCAGTGACACTGCGCCGATGCAACTCGCCGTTGACGATAGTCATAGACTTAGATCATCTGATGATCTGTCGTGCCAGGATTTCTTCTATTGGAAGTTCTCCCCGGCTTAGATAAGCCAGGTAGGGGACTGTCCAATCAGGTATAGTGTGGACAGCAGCCACTAGAGCCGCCTCCAGGTCAGGAATAGCCAGGTCTTCCTCCGTCGGCAACTTGACAGACGGGTTATGTAAAACACCCAGAGAAACATTGGGTGGAACCGGCTTGCGCTGAGAACCCAAGTGAGAGAGTGGATCTGCTGCCTCGTTCTGCCGGCGGTCAATATGATCCACTTGATAACCCTTAAAGTGCCCAGCAATGTTGGTGACCACGTGCCGATAAGCCGCCATAAGGGGATGCTTGGAATCCCATGTACCAGAGACTTGTTGGGCCACCAAATCTGAGTCGCCCATACACCTGACCCGGCTAAGATTCATCTCCTTGGCCATCCGAAGCCCATGAAGCAAGGCCTCATATTCCACTGCGTTGTTAGTACAGGGGAACATAAGTCTTAAAACATAGCAGAACTTATCTCCTCGTGGGGAAGTGATCACAACTCCAGCCCTCGAGCTGCCTTGAGCCGTCAAAGTGTATGGACAAGTATGTTGTATCAGGCTTCTCTTCGGGAGCCTGCAAATCTGTCCAATCATTAATGAAATCCACCAACGCTTGAGATTTGATTGCCGTGCGGGGCACGTATTTGAGATGATGCGGACCGAGCTCGATGGCCCACTTGGCAACCCGGCCTGTGGCCTCCCGGTTCTAGATTATATCCCCAAGAGGTGTTGAGCTGACCATAGTGATTGGATGTTCATGGAAATAATGCTTTAGTTTGCGGCTGGCCATAAACACTCCGTAGACCAGTTTCTGCCAATGCGGATATCGCTGCTTGGATTCGGTTAACACTTCACTGATATAATACACAGCGTGCTGAACTGGATATTCCTTGCCGTCCTCCTTGCGCTCCACAATGACTGCCATGCTTACAGCCTTGTTATTGGCAGCAATATATAGCAACATTGGTTCCTTCTCTCGAGGGGCAGCGAGGACCGGCGGCTCAGACAACTGCTTCTTTAGGGCCTCAAAAGCCTGATCTGCAGCATCGCTCCAGACAAACTTATCCAACTTCCTAAGCAACTGATACACCGGAATTGCCTTCTCTCCAAGCCGGCTTATGAAACGGCTCAACGCCGCAACCCGCCCAGCCAGCTTCTGCACGGCATTAAGATTTGCCGGCTTAGCCAGGGTCGTGATTGCTTTGATCTTTTCCGGGTTAGCTTCAATGCCATGCTCGGAAACTAGAAATCCCACAAGCTTGCCTGCGGGAACACCGAAAACACACTTCTCCGGGTTAAGCTTCATCTGGTAGACACGGAGATTGTCAAATGTTTCCTTGAGATCCTCCAACAGGGTTTCTTTCTTCCAAGATTTAACCACAATATCGTCGACATAAGCATGAACATTTCGCCCGATCTAATTGTGGAAACAGCTTTGGACACAGCGCTGATAAGTCGCATGTGCGCTCTTTAGACCAAATGGCTTGGTCATATAGCAGAAGGCTCCAAAGGGTGTGATGAACGCTATTTTCTCCTGGTCTTCCAGTTTCATCTTGATTTGGTGATAACCAGAGTAAGCATCCAGGAAGCATAAACTCTCGCAACCCGCCGTAGCGTCAATGATCTGGTCGATACGGGGCAAGGCAAAGGGGTCACTTGGACATGCCTTATTTAGGTCTGTGTAATCAACACACATCCGCCAAGTCCCGTTTTTCTTCAGAACAAGCACCGGGTTGGCTAACCATTCAGGATGGAAGACTTCCACGATGAACCCGGCAGCAAGGAGCCGGGCCACTTCTTCACCAATAGCCTTGCGCCTTTCCTCATTAAAGTGATGGAGATACTGGCAAACCGGTTTAAACTTGGGATCCACGTTGAGGGAGTGCTCAGCAAGTTCTCTCGGTACACCTGGCATGTCAGAGGGTTTCCATGCAAAGATGTCCCGGTTCTCATGGATGAACTCGATGAGCGCGCTTTCCTATTTGGGATCCAAGTTGGCCCCAATAGTGAACTGCTCAGAAGAATTACCTGGGGTGAAATCAACTTGCTTAGTGTCCCTGGCCGACTTGAACTTGAGCAGAGGGGCTGACTCCTTCGCGGGCTTCTTCAGAGAGGTCCAGTCAGATGGGTCAGCATTGTCCTTATAGTACCACAATTCTTCTGCGGCGCAGGCTGTCTCGGCATATGCTGCATCTCCTTCCTCACACTCGAGTGCAATTTTCTGATTACCTTCAACTGTGATTGTTCCCCTTGGTCTGGGCATCTTCATTTTCAGGTAAACATAGCACGGCCGTGCCATGAACCGTGCGTAAGCCGGCCGGCCGAATAAAGCATGGTATGGGCTTTTAAGCTTGACCACCTCAAAGGACAGAAACTCAGAACGCCAGTTATCCTCTGACCCGAAGGCCACCTCCAGGGAGATTCTTCCCATGGGATAGGCTGACTTGCCAGGAACGATGCCGTGAAAAACTGTAGAGGACTGAGTCAACTGCTTATCAGACAGATTCATCTGCCTGAATGTGTCATAGTACAGAATATTGATACTGCTGCCTCCGTCCATGAGTACTTTCGTTAATGTGTAACCACCAACTTGAGGTGCCACGACCAACGCTAAGTGGCCGGGGTGATCAAGGAGCACCGGATGATCCGCCCGGCTCCACATGACCGGCTGTTCTGACTAGTTGAGATAGTACGGGGCGGCCGGCTCAACTAAGTTGGCGGCTCGCCGTTTTACCTTCCGATCCCGTTTGCAGGTGCTGGTGGTGAAAACATTATACTGCCCACTATTTAACTATTTCGGGTGACTCTGAAACCCTGTCGCGCCGGCTTGGTGCTGATTTCCCTGGTTGTTCCGCTGATTGCCGCCTCCAGTGTTACCAGCCCCCTGAAACCTGCCGCCTTGGCCGCCGGTACCTTGGAACGCGGGTCCTATGAAGGGCCCTTGTGAGCCGGCTCCAGAGAAGCCGGGTCCCTGGTTGCCGGGTTGCCCGTCGTTGCCACCCCCGTTATGATGATTCTGGAAGACCCGTTTGGTGAATTCCTGCATGACGTAGCAGTTTTCCCAGGAGTGGCTAGACGGCTTGCCGTTGTAGCTATGCTTCGGACATGGTCCCTTGAGAGCCTCCTCATAGGTGAGATGGCGATTACCAGAAGACTGCCTCCTAGACCTGTCGTTCTGACGCTGGCCTTTGTTCCCTGCATTGGTGTTCGCCACCAAATCGGAGCTACCGTCATAACTTTTGCGTTTACCGCCGTTGTTGTTCTGCCCATTATTATTCTGCTGGTGGCCCTTACCGCCACCCTTCTTGCCTTTACCGGCTTTTTCCTCGTCAGACGGTGGATCTTTAGTATTGTCAGATTCCGCATACCGGGTTAAGACATCCATGAGATCACCCATATCCTGAGCTTTCCTCTTGAGCCGCCCTAGCTTCTGGACCAGCGGCTGAAATTTACATGTTCGTTCCAGAACAAGCACCGCCTGTGCGGCCGAGATGCTGTCGGAACAATGTATGACCTCTGCAACCTGGCGTGCCCAATGGTGCGCCGACTCATCCTCGCGCTGAACGCAATGTTCCAGATCAACAATGGTGGTTGGCCTTTTACAGGTTCCTTGGAAATTCTTGATGAAGCGCTCCTTCAGCTCCAGCCATGTGTTGATAGAATTCACCGGCAGGTTTTTCATCCAGGTGCGTGCGGGGCCTTCCAACATCAGAGGTAGGTAGCGTGCACATACTGACTCACTTGCACCCAGCAAGTCCATTGCCAACTCGTAACTCTCGATCCACTCGGTGGGCAACAGATTCGCTGTATAATTAGAAACCTTGCGAGGACCTTTAAAATCCGGGGGCATGCGCGCATCTCGCAGCGCTGGGGCTAAACAGGGAGTTCCAATCATCCGACTTGATAAGCCCCCATGCCGGCCAGTCGTCTGGCTTTCGTTGGGAAGGACGGGTGCTATTGGCGGGTTGACGTGCACCGGCGGGTTGACGTGCGCCGGCGGGTTGTGCCCTGCATGCGCGTTTTCTTCCTCCCACGCTCGTAGAGCTCGAGCGGCGTCCACAATGTCTTGTGCATTCAGGATTCTAGGTTGATCCGCCAGTGGTGGGGCGGCTCTTCTGCGATGCGTGCTGCTGGAAACCGCCGGTGACTCGGGACGCTGGCTCCTGGTACGGCTCTGGTGAGGGGTTGAGTGAAGACGGTGCTGGCTATGCGAGTAGTTGGCCTGCTGCACTACTGCTGTCTTGAGCATCACAATAGCGTTCCTGGCCTCCGTCTGAATCGGGCCATCCCCCTCGATTGGAATAGCCGTGAAGTTGTGGGTTGCTGCCAGCACGTTATCGACCGGGTTGGAGTAGTGTCCAATTGGGGTCTGGAACCGGTGAGACGGCGGTTGCTGCTGCCGATCTGGCGCACGATGCTGGGCCGGCTCCCGCTGCTAAACCGGCTGCTGCAAAGGCGGCTCTCCCATGGGGAAACTCCAGCCCCCGGGTTCATCGGAGCTGGCGGTGTGGTGAACAGCTGAGTCGGCTCGAGATTAGCCGGAAGCCGGCTCTGATGACACCTCCTGTGGACAAGCTCCAACTCGGCCTGTCGTCGGTTTAGGTAATGCGCCTCCTCATCCAGGCGCCGCCTCTCCTCGGTAAGCCGGGTCACGCGCCGGATCTTGCCTACCCGCCATGTATACCGCCGCAAAACGAGGCGGATCTAGGATTTCTGAAAAGACGTCATCCATGTGTCCGAGCCTTCCATCATGCAGAGGAAGGATCGGCTCGGTTTCTCCCGTCGAGGACTCACCGTCAGATTGGACGAGCATATCATCTCCAGATAGAGAGTTCTCTTGCAAGGCCACCCCTTGGGTGAACCCTACGAAGACATGGTTACGGCCGGCTTGAGGCAGGCCGGGTCTCGCTTGGCCCGGACTGACGCGGCGCGCTGACTCGACGCCCGCAATGTTCTCCAACCCGGCGGCCGGCTCGCCGACCACGCCGATGAAAGTGTGGATCTTGCCAAAGGGGACCCGGTACCCGTACTCAATCGAGTCGGCGTCGGGGCCCAAGTATGAATCGTCGATGTAGAGCTTCCCGCGGCGGCTCTTCGTCATCAAGCCAACCGCGTACTTCCCGAACCCTGGGAGAGATCCCGCTAAGAACTCAACTCCACCGTGTGTAGGCCCCATGGTGGGCGCCAACTGTCGTGGTTTTGACACGGCAGATGCCCTTGTGAAAGGACTTAGAGATGAGGCCATCGCACAAGTGTGGAAGCTTAACGGGGTTGATCGGGAACGAGAAGACACGGAGTTTACCCAGGTTCGGCCCCTCACGATCGAGCTAAAAGCCTACGTCCTGCATGATTATATTGCTGTGGATCTCGATTACAAGGATGCGGATTCGCTAACCTAGCCTTCGAGAGGTTGCAACTTAGTCTTTTTCGTATAGGTGCTCCCCTTTATATATACAGGCGGAGCCCTAGATTTACATGAGAGTCCAGGTCGTCATCCTGACCCATCTCCTACTCTAAGTCTACTTGATCTCCAAGGCAACCCTGAAGCCAAGCATCTTCGTCTTGAGCCGGCCCACAACCTGAGCCGGCCTTTCCTGCTAGGCCTCCATCAAGCCGGCACATCAAGTATCCCTTAGCCCCGCAGGGAGATGACCCACTGAATCTGCACTACGGCCGGGTTATCATCCTGCCGGGTCTTCACGACGGTAAATATCCCCAACACCGGAGATGTCTCGCAAGCCAACAATCCCTAACAAATCTCTGGTAGTTAGGCTATACAAGACTAGAGATAAGAGAGAGATCAATTGGAGATATGCACAAATATATCACGTCCAACACGAAGGACCCTCCTTAGGGCATCTCCAACGCCGACCCATAAACCGCCCGCATACGTCTGGACCGCGGAAACCATCCAATGCGGTCCTGTATTGCTCCACAGGGCGGTCCGTACACACTTTCTCCCGCAAACCGGAGATAAACATGGGGGCGGCTTTGCGGGCGTCCGAACCGCTGCCACACCTGCGTCTGACCGCCCTGGCCCACCCAAACCCCCCACCCGCCCCTCCCGCGCTTTCCATCCCATGCGTCGCGCCGCTTGCCATGCCGCATTCATGCCGGCCCGGAGCATGCAGCAACCGGCATTGATGCACGCGATTTGACCGGACAGGAGGGCAGCGCAAACAAACGTGACCTCTCACTGTCGGCATTGAAGCGGCACGCCGGCCGAGAGAGCGCCGCCCGCTGCTCGCCCGGCTGAACACGCCTCCTCGCCGCATTCAAACGGCCACAGACTGCCCGCCTTCCTCCATTAAAACCCACGCGTGAGCCGAGAAACCTACTCCGGCCACACGTCCATTCGTGAGCCGCCCGTCATTAAACACAATGTTGGTTGGCTCCGGCCGTCCCCCAGCTGTTTAAACGATGCCAAACATCGGGCAAAAATCGCACCACACTCCACTCCCATCTCCTCCTTGCACACCATTTTCTCCACAAGCTCCATGGCATCTGGCGAGTAGGAAGCCAAGTTCTCCGGCATAAAAGCTAGCTGGGTGGCTGTAACATCCCCAAACCCTAAGCATTTTATTTGCCTAATTAAAATGCCATGTCATCATGTTTTGCAAATGATAAACACCACTTGATCATATCTCTTTTCAAATTCCACTTCAATTCAAAATTCAAACTTTAAGTGAAATGAAAATTTGCACAAATAAGTAAGCAAAATAGTTCATCATTTAGTAAATAATCTATAGATAATTAATCTTGAGGAAAACAGCATCACTTGTTTGCTCAATATGAAACTATCATCCAAAAACAGTACCTAAGACAGTACATTTAAATCATTTGCATTTAAACCAAATTCAAACAAATCCAGATGGCCCCCAAACTTTTTGTGACAATGTTAAATATCGCAAAGTATTTAATAAAACAAGTTGCCCATTTTACAAAACTCAAATGGTAGCTCAAGCTATTGCAAAACAGCAGCAAAGAAATAAAACAGAACAGAAAGAAACAGAAAAAGGAAAAAGAAGCTTACCTGGCCTCTGGCCCAAAGCCACAGTGTGGCCCAGCCCACCTCACCTTCTCCAACCTGCTCCCCGTGCGTGTCGGCGCCGCCATGGCCGAGCTCGCGCCCGCCGTCCGCAGCTCGCCACGGCGACGGAGCAGGTGGCTGAGGGGATAAGGCCTCGCCCCACTGCCTCTCTCTCCCTCACGTCCAACCATAGTCGCCATTCCCCCTCGCTCGCCCCTCTCGCTCTCTGTCTGGCTCGCCCGAGCACAGACTCAGCCGCGTCGTCGTCGCCCTCGTGGCCACCGGCCACCGGTTGCCGCAAATTTATGTCCTGGAGGACCGCCGTCGAGTGCTGCGTCATCTATGGGGATCCACTCGACCGGATCCGCCCCGCATCGCCGCCATCGCCGTCTTGCCCACCCACGGTCGCCGTCGTATGCACATCCAGGAGCCACCCCGCACAGCCCCGACCTATCTAGGAGGACCGCCGGCGTCGACTACTTCGTCTGCGGGCAATAGAACGAGCTGGGACGTCGTCGAGCCACCGGATCGAGCCGATCCCCTCCACTGCATCCGTCGGTCGCCGCCGCTCGATCCACCACCCTCCGACCACCCCGGACCTCCCCGAGCTCGTCTCTACCCTCAAAGTGAGCCCGCGCATTTTTCCCCTAAGATTTGAGCTCGATTCCGAGCTCCGGCGATGATTCTCCTCTTCACGTGCTCCGGCCACCGTCGGGCTCGTGCGTAGCCACTGTTTTAGTCGCCCCCGTGATGAACCCAGGCCATCGTTGTGCTCGTAGGGCCTCTAGGGCGACATTTGGTTCGTCAAACGTCTCGGTTCGCCGAGGCCTCGCCGTTTTCGCCGAACCACCGAACGCTGTCGCCGCCATCGATGACGCTGTGCTCGACTCCGGCCGTCTCCGCGCCTGCTACCACCACCTACGGACGCGGCGCAATCCCAGGAACACGCAGGACCAAACCACGTCTCAAACGGTCGCCGGAATCGACCGGATGGCCGTCGCCGGCGCTCGGCCTGGCCGCCGTTGACGTCGCTGACGTGGCCCGTAGTTAGCTTAGTACTAATTTCCCCTCTGGGCCACTGACAGTGGGGCCGCCCACTTAATTAAGCCTAATAAAACCGGTTAGTTAAATTAGTTAAACTCACTAGTGGGACCCATGGCTACTGTTCAAACGGATAAGACTTACACAGTCAGCGTGCTGACTCAGCACTGGGCCCCACTTGTCATTCTAATGGGCTAGCCGTTGCTGTGTATAAAAGGATTTTTGGCACTGTTTTGGATAATTCGAATTTGATAAATTAACCAGAATTTCAGGATATTGTTTAAACTTAAAAAAATCATAGAAAATAAACCATAGATCAGATGAAAATAATTTATATATGAAAAATGATCAGAAAAATTCAACGAATCCGAATATGTCATTTGCATTCATGTTAGAGTCCTCTAAGTAGGTGAACCTGTAACTTTTGGCCTGTTTCTGATAGATGAATAGTGCATGACCTCAGATAAATAATTCCAGATAAATTCCTAAAACATCTAAAATATTTAGAGATGCAATATATCAGCCATGCATATCATTTAGGCATGTCATGCATAGTGATTGCATTTGTATGCTTGTATTTATTTGTTTCCTCCCCCTCTTCTCTCCGGTAGGCTCCGGGACCGCTGTTGATACGGTGATCGACTACTTCATCGCCGAGGATCCATTTTTGTCTGCAGAGCAACCAGGCAAGCAAAACCCCCTTGATCATTCCTATATCGCCCATTCTTTCTCTCCCATGCTTGCATTAGATTTTGCTACTGTAATTGATTGCTCCTATTCTGATGCATAGCTTGATTTTGTAACCTACAGTTGATACCTTACCTGTTGTCCTATATGCTTAGTATAGGCTGGTTAGTGATCCATCAGTGGCCCACACCCTTGTTCGTGTTACCATGCTTTGCTTCCGGATGTTTCGATCAACGTGGTCGATGTGCAGAGACCGTCACAGCACCGCACACCCCCTTAGTTATACAACTCTGTAGAGCTACTATCGAGTGCTGAGGGTGATACCTCCTACCTCACTTCTGATGGTATCTCTGTAGCGTAGCTAGTCGGTTGTGGGTTACTGCTACTTGTGAGCTGCGTTGGTAATTCCCTGAAGAGGAAGGGAGATGCAGTACAGTAGAGATAAGTATTTCCCTCAGTAATGAAACCAAGGTTATCAATCCAGTAGGAGAATCATGCAACACCTCGTTAACAGCACCTGCACAGAAAACAACAAACCCTTGCACCCAACACAAATGAGGGGTTGTCAATCCCTCGGCGGTAAATTGCAAGATTAAATTGTATGTGATAGATAGATAGATTGAAACAAAAATACAAAATAAAATAAATAAAGAAAAAGTGCAGCAAGTGTTTTTAGGGTTTTAGTAAATGATTTGGATAGACCCGGGGGCCATAGTTTTGATTAGAGGCTTCTCTCAAGAAAATAGCATACGGTGGGTAAACAAATTACTGTTGGGCAATTGATAGAAAAGCAAATAATCATTACGATATCCAAGGCAATGATCATGTATATAGGCATCACGTCCGAGACAAGTAGACCGACTCCTGCCTGCATCTACTACTATTACTCCACACATCGACCGCTATCCAGCACGCATCTAGTGTATTAAGTCCATAAAGAACGGAGTAACGCCTTAAGCAAGATGACATGAATAAACCCCATCTTTTTACCCTTAATAGCAACGATACATACGTGTCATGTCCCTTTTTGTCACTGGGATTGAGCACCACAAGATCAAACCCATTACAAAGCACCTCTTCCCATGGCAAGATAAATCAATCTAGTCGGCCAAACCAAATCAATAAATCGGAGAAGAAATACGAAGCTATAATAATCATGCATAAAAGAGATCAGAGAAGACTCAAATAATATTCATGGATAATCTGATCATAAACTCACAATTCATCGGATCCCAACAAACACACCGCAAAAAGTGATTACATCGGATAGAACTCCAAGAACATCGCGGAGAACATTGTATTGAAGATCAAAAAGAGAGAAGAAGCAATCTAGCTACTAACTATGGACCCGAAGGTCTATGGTAAACTACTCATGCATCATCGGAAGGGCAGCAAGGTTGATGTAGAGCCCCTCCATGATCGATTCCCCCTCCGGCGGAGTACCGGAGAAGGCCGCCAGATGGGATCTCTCGAGAACAGAAACTTGCGGCGGCGGAAAAAGTATTTCATGGACTCCCTCTTGGTTTCCCGATTTTAGAGAATTTATAGTGGTGGAATTAGGTCAAACGGAGCTGAGGTGGGCCCACAAGGCACCAGGGCGCGCCTGCCCCCCCCCCCAGGCGCGCCCTGGTGGCTTGTGGTCACCTCCTCTGATGTCTGGTCTTCTCCCGAAGCTTCTACTGTTTCTCTTGTCCAATAAAAAATCTCCAAAAAGTTTCGTGGCATTTGGACTTCGTTTGGTACTGATATTCTGGAAAACAGCAACTGGTACTGGGCACTAAGTTAATAGGTTAGTCCCAAAAAATGATATATAATTGCTGTAAATGTATATAAAAACATCCAAGATTGATAATATAATAGCATGGAACAATCAAAAATTATAGATACATTGGAGACGTATCAGCATCCCGAAGCTTAATTCCTGCTCGTCCTCGAGTAGGTAAATGATAAAAAATAGAATTTTTGATGTGGAATGCAACCCATCATATTCATCATATATTCTTTTCTTTTTTGGCATGGACATTTGGACTTGAATGATTCAAAGCAATAGTCTATAATTTTACATGAAGATATAAATACTCAAGCATACTAACAAGCAACCATGTCTTTCAAAATATCGACGCTAGAGAAAGTTATCCCTAGCCCATTATGCTCAATCATTGACCCATTCATGAAACACACTCCATATTAGCTACATCTAATGCACAAGTATGACAATAGTGCTCTCTAGTTGGTGCTTTTATAAGAGAAGATGGAGACTCAAAATAAAAATAAAAATTGCATAAAAGTAAATGGATAGGCCCTTCGCAGAGGGAAGCGGAGATTTGCTAATGTGCCAGAGCTCAAAGCTTAAATTAGAGAGATAAATTGTTTTGAGAGGCTTGCTTTTCCTATCAACGAAAACGACCGAGAATTCCCAATATCTTCCATGCTAGACACATCATAAGCGGTTCCCAAACAGAAAGTAAAGTTTATTTCCTTTCCACCATTCTTTCACAATCCATTGCTAGCCGTATCCACGGGTGCCCTCCATACCAACACTTTCCAAGGAATTTTGTTGTTATCAATTTTTGATTTCATTGTGGGACTAGGCATCCCTATTACCAGCCACTCTCTCGTGCAATGACAAGTGAATAAACACTCATCGTGAGAATAACACACCTAGCATGGAAAATATTGGCCACCCCCTGCCGCTTCATGAGCGGTACGGGCACACAAAACGGAAAAATTATTTTGAAAATTAGAGTTGGCACACGCAAATTTACTTGGAACGGCATGGAAACACCGCATATAGGTAGATATGGTGGACTCATTTGGCACAACTTGGGTTTAAGGAGTTTGGATGCACAAGTAGTATTTCCGCTTAGTACAAATGAAGGCTAGCAAATAGATTGAGAAGCAACCAACCAAAAAATGAAAATGGTCATAAACATGCATTGAACATAACTAACACCGAATAATACACCATAAGTAGGATATAATTTCGTTGCATAACTATAGACTTAATGTGCATGCATAGGGAATCACAAACCTTAACACTAATATTCTTACTAAATCATAATTACTCACTAACATGACTCACATATTATCATTTCCATATCGCAAAACTATTGCAAGGAATCACACTTATCATATCCAATGATCTATATGAAAGTTTTTATTATATCCCTCTTGAATATTCATCACTTTGGGACCAAATTCATATCTTGTGCAAATTACCGTTACTTTTATCAACTCTCAAAAAGATATAAGTGAAGCATGAGAGCGCAAATATTTCTTCAATTTTTTTTTTCAATTCTCAAAATAATATAAGTGAAGCATGAGAGTTCATTTCTTTAAATTTTTAATCTTATCAACTCTCAAATAATATAAGTGAAGCATGAGAGTTCATTTCTTCAAAATATAGCCACCGCCGTGCTCAAAAAGATTTAAGTGAAGCACTAGAGCAACTGCCTAGCTCAAAAAATTTAAGTGAAGCACATAGAGTATTCTAACAAACTATGATGAACGTGTGGCTCTCTCAAATTGGTGTGTCCAGAAAAGATGATTGTGACAAACTAAAAAGCAAACAAATCAAAGACTCATATAATACACGACGCTCCAAGCAAAACACATATCATGTGACGAATAAAAATATAGCTCCAAGTAAAATTACCGATGGTTGGTAGAAGAAAGAGGGGATGCCTTCCGGGGCATCCCCAAGCTTAGACGCTTGAGTTTTCCTTGAATATTACCTTGGGGTGCCTCGGGCATCCCCAAGCTTAGGCTCTTGCTACTCCTTATTCCTTTATCCATCGTGATCTCACCCAAAACTTGAAAATTTCAATCACACAAAACTCAACAAAACTTTCGTGAGATCCGTTAGTATAACAAAATAATTCACTACTTTAAGTACTGTTGCAAACCCATTCATATTTTATTTTTGCATTATACCTACTGTATTCTAACTTATCCATGGCTTATACCCCCGATACAATCCATAGTTTCATCAAAACAAGCAAGTAGTGCATCAAAAACAGAATCTGTCAAAAACAGAACAGTCTGTAGCAATCTATTTAAAAGCCATACTTCTGTAACTCCCAAAATTCTGAAAAATGAGGAAAACGTGGACAATTTATATACCAATACTTTGTAAAAATTTCAGATTTTTCTGACGCCCCAGTACAGAACCAAAATTCCAGCACTGGACGCAAAACTTTCTGTTTTCCAAACAGTATCAATTATACTATCTTCCAAATCATCCCAAAGGCTTTACTTGGCACAAACACTAATTAAAATCACAAAAACACAATAATAACAGTAGAATAAATATAAAAACACACAATAACAGAAACAAAAAGAAAAATTTATTTTATTCATTGGGTTGCCTCCCAAGAAGCTCTTTCCTTATAGCCATTAAGATAGGCTTTGAGATTTCAATGATGCTCACTTAAAAGATAAGAATTGAAACACAAAGAGAGCATCATAATACATGTGACAAACACATTTAAGTCTAACATACTTCCTATGCATAGGCATTTTATATGAAAACAAATTATCAAGACGAGAAATATCTAGCATATGCAAAGGAGAGGAATAAAACATTGACAATCTCAACATAACGAGAGGTAATTTAGTAACATGAAAATTTCTACAACCATATTTTCCTCTCTCATAATAATTATATGTAGGATCATAATCAAATTCAACAATATAGCTATCATATTAAATTTTCTCTCCATGATCCACATGCATAGAATTCTTATAGTCTTCTAAAATAGTGGGATTAACATCAACTAAAGTTATGACCTCTCCAAACCCACTTTTATCAAAAAATTCATAAGATTGAACACTCTCCAAATATGTGGGATTATTTTTACCTAGAGTTGACACTCTCTCAAACCCACTTTCAATATTATTGCAAACATTATTATCAATAGCATATTCATCATGAGGCTTAAATAAATTTTCAAGATCATAAGAAGCATTATCACCCCAATCATGATCATTGCAATAAGTAGTGGATATAACAAAATTATCATCCCCAAGCTCATAGTTTTGCATATTATTAGCACAATTGACATTAATATAATTTATAATAACATTATTGCAATCCTGCTTTTCATTGAAGGAGCTATCATGAATCACTTTATAAATTTCTTCTTTCGACACTTCATCACAATTTTCCGGTTCATGATTTTCAAGCAAAACTTCATAGAGATAATCAATTTCACTCAACTCACTAGAAATTGGTTCATAATTGGATCTTTTGAAAAGAGTAGCAAGTGGATGAGAATCCATATCAATAGATTTTTAGTAAGCGAAGATGCAAGCAAATAGAAGGCACATGGCACACAAGCAAAGATAGCAAACGAGCAAAAAGGCAAACGGAAAATATTTTTGTATTTTTGTGAAAAAAAATTAGAAGTGGGGGAGACGAAAACGAGAGGCAAAGGCAAATAAAATAAATGCAAGGAGATGTAAGTTGTATGCGAAGGTACTTGATAGATGTTGATGATGTCTCCCCAGCAACGGCGCCAGAAATTCTTCCTACTACTTGTGAGCTGCGTTGGTAATTCCCTGAAGAGGAAGGGAGATGCAGTACATTAGAGATAAGTATTTCCCTCAGTTATGAAACCAAGGGTATCAATCCAGTAGGAGAATCACGCAACACCTCGTTAACAGCACCTGCACACAAAACAACAAACCCTTGCACCCAACGCAAACGAGGGGTTGTCAATCCCTCGGCGGTAAATTGCAAGATTAAATTGTATGTGATAGATAGATAGATTGAAACAAAAATACAAAATAAAATAAATAAATAAAAAGTGCAGCAAGTATTTTTAGGGTTTTAGTAAATGATTTGGATAGACCCGGGGGCCATAGTTTTCACTAGAGGCTTCTCTCAAGAAAATAGCATACGATGGGTAAACAAATTACTATTGGGCAATTGATAGAAAAGCAAATAATCATGACGATATCCAAGGCAATGATCATGTATATAGGCATCACGTCCAAGACAAGTAGACCGACTCCTGCCTGCATCTACTACTATTACTCCACACATTGACCGCTATCCAGCATGCATCTAGTGTATTAAGTCCATAAAGAACGGAGTAACGCCTTAAGCAAGATGACATGATGTAGACAAAGTAAACTCATGCATGAATAAACCCCATATTTTTACCCTTAATAGCAACGATACATGCGTGTCATGTCCCTTTCTGTCATTGGGATTGAGCACCGCAAGATCGAACCCATTACAAAGCACCTCTTCCCATGGCAAGATAAATCAATCTAGTCGGCCAAACCAAATCAATAGATCGGAGAAGAAATACGAAGCTATAATAATCATACATAAAAGAGATTAGAGAAGACTCAAATAATATTCATGGATAATCTGATCATAAACTCACAATTCATCGGATCCCAACAAACACACCGCAAAAAGTGATTACATCGGATAGAACTCCAAGAACATTGAGGAGAACATTGTATTGAAGATCAAAAAAAGAGAAGAAGCCATCTAGCTACTAACTATGGACCCGAAGGTCTGTGGTAAACTACTCACGCATCATCGGAAGGGCAGCAAGGTTGATGTAGAGCCCCTCTGTGATCGATTCCCCCTCCGGCGGAGTACCGGAGAAGGCTTCCAGATGGGATCTCTCGAGAACAGGAACTTGCGGCGGCGGAAAAAGTATTTCGTGGACTCCCTGTTGGTTTCCCAATTTTAGAGAATTTATAGTGGTGGAATTAGGTCAAACGGAGCTGAGGTGGGCCCATGAGGCACCAGGGCGCGCCTCTGGCGTCTGGTCTTCTCCCAAAGCTTCTAGTGTTTCTCTTATCCAATACAAAATCTCTAAAAAGTTTCGTGGCATTTGGACTTCGTTTGGTACTGATATTCTGAAAAACCAAAAACAGGCAGAAAACAGCAACTGGCACTGGGCACTAAGTTAATAGGTTAGTCCCAAAAAATGATATATAATTGCTGTAAATGTATATAAAAACATCCAAGATTGATAATATAATAGCATGGAACAATCAAAAATTATAGATACGTTGGAGACGTATCAGTTACCGAGGGTGATTCCTCTTTCGCCACCTCCGATGATGCCTCTGTCGTGCAACCCCTCAAGTGTGAACCCATCGAGGGTGATTCCTCTGAGTTCACCTTGACGGATACATCTAGTGGGAATCCAGCGAGGGTGATTCTTTGGATTTCCCCTTGATGTTATGGTCACACGGATACCTTGACCTTCACCTCAGTCCTTTGTGAAGTCGGGTTGGCCATGAGGGCACCCGCGAGAGATTATTGTGGTGGAACGACAGGGCAGGTGGAGACCACCTAGGAGAGAGGTGGGACTGGTCCCTGGTCGTTGGACCGCAGGTTGCCAAGTCGGTGCGACAGGGTGTCGGAGGTGAGCCTGACCGCGAGTTACTAATAACATGCCTAACGGATTTGGGTATTTGATCTGAGTTGGCCACTGGCCTATACGCACTACCACCACGTGGGATAATGGTATATGGGACCCTCTGCGCCGTACGATTCTTCCGAAAGCTCTGTCAGACGTCCAGTTCAGCATGGCGGCCGGGCGACAGCAGATACCCACAGGCACAACGTGGTGAGGCTGACCTTGCGCGCAACGACCCGGAGTGCAAAGGGCGATGGGCCCAAGACCTCTGAGCGCTTAGGATGTAGACCGGCGGGGACCTCTCTGCGGGGCCTAGGTAGGACTACGTCGTGTCGGTTATCCGAGGCCATGCATTACCCGGAAAAGTGTGTCCGGCCAGCGGTAATCGAGCGTGTTGGGTAACAGTAGTGAACCCCTGCAGGGAAGTTATCTATTCGAATAGCCGTGTCCACGGTAACAGGACGCTCAGTGTTGTATCCCGATCTACTACAACTTGAACTGGATACTTGTGATACTAAACTGAAATGATGGCTCCGGGATCACTTCCTCGCGGGGTAGTCGAGGAAGGATCTCTGGGCGTTACTAATATATTTTTGTTACTACATGTTATGTTACTCTAATCTCTTCTATTGCTGCAAGACGCTGGAAGATGCTAGTCTTTGATAGGCTAGGCCATCCCCTCTATTCTGGCATTTCTGCAGTCCAGTCCACAGATACAACCCCTCTTTTGATACCGATGCATATCTAGCATAGTTCTGATGTAAGTCTTGCGAGTACTTTGGATGAGTACTCACGATTGCTTTGCTACCTCTTTTTCCCCTCTCCGGTTGCTGCGATCAGATGACGGAGCCCAGGAGCCGAAGATCCTCGACGGAGCCTACTACTACGTGGAGACCGACGACCAGGAGTAGATAGGAGGCTCCCAGGCAGGAGGCCTGCGCCTTTTCGATCTAGTTGTCGTTGTTTTGCTCAGCCTTCTGAAGGCAACCTTGTCTAATTATGTCTGTACCCAGATACTGATGCTTCCGCTGACGCTTGTGTAACTCGAGCTTATGTATTCGAGCCCTCGAGGCCCCTGGCTTGTAATATAAAGCTTGTATTATTTTATTTTGTGTCTAGAGTTGTGTTGTGATATCTTCCCGTGAGTCCCTGGACTTGATCGTGCGCATTTGCGTGTATGATTAGTGCACGGTCGAGTCGGGGGCGTCACAGTGGCCCGTCGAGTCCGCCGGATACGAGCCAGGCAACTCTCTGCTCCGCCTCCGTCGACGGTCCAGGCGGCTGCAGGCCAGCTCGCGGAGGCAGAAGCTCCAAGCCGGCTCGTCGTTCAGCAACTCGCCGCTCCAAGCCAGCTCGCCGAGGAGTGGCATGTTGCTCCAGGCCGGCACGCGGTTGACCACGGCGGCACAGGCATCGTGGCTGCCGTGGACGACGCCGTGTCGCACCGCTCCTCCCGTGCCTGCACCCGCGCCATCCTCCGTCAACGTGTCTGTGACCGCGCCCTGCCGCCGGAGGTCGGCGACACGGCGTCCCGCACGTCCGCGCCCGCCGCCATCATCGAGGAGTAGTAGAACACGGAAGGCCGCCGCCGCTTGGGTCCCATGAAGGCCACTGCCGAGGCGACCCCAGCCTCGGCTTCATGGAAGCGGAGCCCTCATTCCCCTCCGACTGAAGCACCCCCTTTGCCACTCCGACGAGCGGCGCAGCCGTACATAGGAAAGATACGGGGGAAGAATATACCTCCGGGGCTCACGGCAGTCCGACGAGCGGGCTGTCGGACATGGGAAAGACAAAGGGATCCCCCGCGGCCGGCCGTAGACTAGTGTAGTGTATCCGTGTCGTGAAAATGGAGCTCCGAGCGGCCGGACGTGCACATAGTTTTACATATTTTAGTTAAAATATGTCCAAAATATAATGAATTTCGTCCGGTTTATATGAAATCCGCTGTGTTTGCATGAATTTCATCCGATTTGTTGAAAAAATATACAGTATGTCCAAAATATACAGTACGTCCGAACGTGTGGGACCGCAGGAAGATGCCGACTGCACAAAATAATACTTGCCGACTACATCGAATCGTATATGTTTCGCTTTCCCCGGGAGGAATCCCTTATGTGAGGGAAGCACCAGAAAACTCCGAGGACCAAACAGAGACACGTCTGTCTGAGCTGGGGATATGTGCTGGTGCTGCGCTTCCCCCGTGCAAGTGTGCAACGCGGCCGTCAACCACTTGGATAACCACTGCTACGCGTACAGCGCCACGCGTCCCCGGCGCAAAGCCTCTATATATTCCACTGACGGGCGCGATGCCTCCTCCATCACCAACAGCTAGATCATTCGTCCACCATAACTGGTAAAAGAGAGCTCGGTCGACAGGCACAGATTCAGCAAGGAGCACAGCAGGAGCTAGGTAGCCATGGCCCTGGCTGCCCTCGCCCGCGCCCTGGACGACCTGGCCGACGCCCTGGCCGCCGTCGCCCGCGCCCTGGCCGCCCTGGCCAGCCGCATGATCCGCGCCGGCGCCCGCGCCCTGCCCAGCGCCATGAGCCGTGCCATCGGCACAGCTTGATTTGTACGCCCTCCAGCGGTACCTCTGCACCGGTCGACAGGCACAGATTCAGCAAGGAGCTTGCTAGCCATGGCGTTCCCGGCGTGCGTGCAGTGCGGGACCAGGCAGAACCCGTGCCGGTGCAAGTTCATCGGGCCGACGCTGGGGTTCCTGGCGTTCGTGGTGACCGGCGTCATAGAGTGGCCGGTGGGCGCGGTGGTGTACCTGTTCCGTCACACCAAGGGGCGCCGCATCATGGGCCACCCATCCAGGGTCGTCTACCCGCGCGTCTCCAGGGCCATCCCCATCTAATCCCAAGCTCATCCTAATCTAATCCCTTCCTGTATGTTGTAACCTGGTCGGTCCGCCTGAGTTGTGTGCATGATTGATGAAGAAGATTCAATAAAATGGGTGTTGTTTGTGTTTATCTTGTAATCTAAGGCATTTGCAGTGCCTTTACGCTTTGTGAGGAGTTTGCTACAAATTTGGTTAGTGGATCGCTGGGTTAACTGACTGATATACGAGTTCGAGATACATGTTTATATAGCAGAGGCCAGCGCACGAGATACATGTTTATGTAGCACAGGCCAACGCACGATCGGCTTTCTCGTCAATATTACTGTTCTCGTCGCTATCAGACGTCGAATACAGATTGCTCCTCTCTAGTATTCTTGGATCTTTTGAAACTAAAATTTCCCTCTTTGAAACTTCATTTAGAATGTCAATAATGTCATTTCTTTTGCTATCGCCGTGCCCAAAGCTTCTGCCATGGCTGCCTCCCGTCATTCGCGCGGCCAGTGGCTTCCTCGAGCCCCGACACAGTGTCTCCGAGATCCATCTCTCCTTCCTCTACCTTCATGCGCGAGGAATCGGGAGGAGGAGCTACGACGATGACGGCCGTGACCTCCCATGCTCGATCCCAAGCCGCCGGCAGCAACTTGCTACAGCCATTAGCCATGGCAGCGACGGCCGTCAACCTGTCACGACCCAGCCCTATATGACCAGGTCGTGGGCAGCCAGATGGGCCGTGGGCAGCCAGCCAGTATATAGCAGTAGCCAGCGACGGGGAGACCATCGAGGGATGAACTGTACTGTGGCTGAAACCACTTTCCCCTTCCCCTGTGCTTCTTCCTCCTCCTTTGCTCTTCTTTCTTGAATCCCTTCTCTGAAAACTGCTACTCTTGTATCCCAAATTCCTCCTCTGATGTAAGATCGTAGCATATGGTATTCAGAGCCTTCGATCTTCGGATCCTTATCCCAAAAATTTCCAAAAAATTTCTCCAAAAAAAAAAAAATTCCACCATGAGTCCCCTCGATTCGGCGCCACCCTCCGACGAGCTCATGTCCATGGAGAGTCTCAAGGCTCTAGTTGCGGCCAACGGTACAAGCATTGCGCGCCTCTGCGCCAAGCTCGGTGTCAAGTTCGATGCGCCGACGGAGTCGACACCACCACCGACCGCCCGGAACATCACCGGCGTGACGACCACCACAACGTTGTTCCCGCCTTCACCGACTTCGACGCTGCCCGCTACGACTGCTTCCCCAACATCTACACCGGCACCAGTTGCTCCATGTGTAGAGAATGAGGTTCCCAGCGGCTCGCCCCTCATGTGTTCGACGCAATGTCGCAGCCACGACGTCGCCCCTGCTTTGTGCACAGCCGCCTTCCCACTCGCGTCAACAAGCGTTGCTCACTCGAGTGCATGCAGAGCAGGCCATTCACTTGTGGTCCGGAGGATGTGCAGCCGAGGCAACCATGGCCTCCACCTAGGCCATTTGAGTTCACGGAGGCAACATCGTTGCCGTCCACCGCCAAGGACATCGACCATGATGGTGACGCCATCCATATCATGGCGGCGTCCCTGCTTGCGGCTGATGCCCACCTAACGGTCCAGGAATCGCAGGAGGCCACGCCGACCTCCACGCTGCCCCAGATGCTCGGCGTCGTCATGCCAACATTCGGGTTGCCTGTGACTCGCAGGACACAGCACAAAGAGGCAGATGAGGAACGACCCATGCCATGGCCGTCCTTTGTCTGCGATTGTCAGAGAATGATTTCCATACAGCCACACCAAAATCCTCAAGGTCGTCCATGTCAGGAATGGTTGCTCCTATGGCCACCACCTACTCAAGAAGGTTTCAGCCAGACAGTGCTCAAAGAAATAGCTGGTATGCAAACCTCTACTACACATGTATGCTGGCTGATCTATATGGGTTTTATCAACATTGCATTGGTGGGTTCAAAGGCAATACAAAGGGAGCAAGTGAACTGTAAGGGTCTGCAACATTATGCGTGTTGTGTAGTGCAGCTCCTGGAAGGTGCAGAATATTTTCCATTGTGATGCAAGCAGTTTTTGTTTTCAGTTAATACAGTTTGAGCCAGTACTACCCTCTGATCTAGCTAGCATAACTGAACAATGGCAACTTATCTCTGACCAGTATCCATGGCAGTATGTAGTGTTGGGACTACTATATGAACTAGCAGGCTGTAGTGAGGCCAGTCATTATTCTTGGTATTTGGCGATTCTCAGAATGCTGGCTGTTCAGAACGTACATGTTGCGACAGAGATAATGGATTCAGATTTCAGTTTGTTTGTTGTTATTGCTTTCCTGTTTGAGCATCAACAAAGATTTCTCTGGACTCCATACACTGCAACGTTTTTTGTGTTTCATCAGCGATTACTGGTGTGTTTTCACAGAGCCAACTCATCTCCTGGTTATTTCTCAGTTTGTGACATGAGAAGATGCTGCTGTCTTGTACTGCTTCCAACGCTTGATGTGTGTAGAGTTGTATGCTATAAACTGATGCTAGCTACTGGTATTCAGCTTGGACTCTCTGAGTGGCAGCCTGACAATTGGTTTCATGATGTTATTCTCACTATATGCAACACAACAAAATCTGCAGTGATTCAGTCCTCCTTTTTGGCTGAGCAACATATCATTGAAGAATGTTTTGCAAGTCTGGCTCACAGTGTCACTGATGCAATTGTTTTTGTGTGGTTCTACACCTATATTTTTTATGGACAACTTCTAGAGGTTGGCAATCAGCTAAAATGTCAATGGAGAATACAGTCCGGGCTGCAAGATATTCAAGTACAAAGCACATTCAGCCGAGCTGGTGTAGTACTAACCTGTAGATCAATTGTACACATGTTTTGTACAAATGTCAGTGATGGGATCCTTAAGTCTGAAAAGATGCAGCAAACAGTGGAGATAATAGTGGACTTGAAGCCGTGCTCTTCCGGTGTGAGGCAACCATGGCTTGATCTTGTCATTGGTAATATTCCGAGCTATCATCGTGCGGTTATTGCCACTCTCCTTGTCATTGTTACCATGATCAGGGAACAACCTGCCTTGATTGTTGAGATGAGGAGGCACTCCCCTGATGGTTGTATCGGGACAACCTTCATGGTTGATTAGACAGGGTGTGCAATTCAGGATTCAGATATTGTCCAGATATCGGATTGTGAGCGGGTTTCCATGGACGAGCAGTTCAGTTATTTGCAAAATGTGCAGCTGCAACTATGGCGACTACCTCCACATACACATGGGTCTGTACTAGGTGAACAACAATCAGGTTTCAATTTTTGTCCAGTGAAGTTACTATTTAGAGATGCTTATGCACATGAAGCTTGGTACTGCTGCATTTTTGACACTTGTATCATGAGCAAACTAATGGGAATCACTTCTGAAGATGATACAATCAACACATATATTCAGCTTGTTGGATGTGGCAAAGCCTATGAGCTGCAACCTCTGTGGGACCCTAGTGACCTCAGCATGACAGGCTATCGGATTTCATCTTGCAAACAAGAACTTGTTCAAGGAGGGAGGAATGTCATAGCTCTATATGCCTTCTTCGAGCAAGTCCACGTAGACCAACACTATTACCTTGACTTCTACCTCGACGATGGTTACTTCATCGAGCTCGCTCAAGTCCGCAACAACAATGGTTACCACTGCGGCAATAGCAGTACCAAGGAACGTCAAGTGGCGTGGGACCCGGGCGGAAAGGGGTGGCATCGGCTTGAGGACAAGCCGAGTTTCAAGGAGGGAGGAATATCACGACCCAGCCCTATATGACCAGGTCGTGGGCAGCCAACCAGTATATAGCAGTAGCCAGCGATGGGGAGAGCATCGAGGGATGAACTGTACTGTGGCTGAAACCACTTTCCCCTTCCCCTGTGCTTCTTCCTCCTCCTCTGCTCTTCTTTCTTGAATCCCTTCTCTGAAAACTGCTACTCTTGTATCCCAAATTCCTCCTCTAATGTAAGATCGTAGCACAACCTGTCCGCATGCATCTCCCGGCGCTCGTCCCCTGCCGAAGCATAAGAAGCTCATTCCAGCGACTCCACCGTGTTCATGTGCAGCGAGGGCGGGGAGGTCCACGTCGGCATGCAGCACGCCAAGCCCGTGCTCGACAGCGGCGGGTGGTCCATTAGCCGGGGCCAGCGCACGAGAGTCTTTCTCATCAATATGGTTGTTCTCGTCTTTATCTCTCTTTTTTTTTGACGTGAATAGCAGGAGCTCTGCCTTTGTATTATAGGGGAAAAGAAGTGTTACAGAATACATTCATAGCCAAAAAAAATTCATGGCCAAAACACCCACGTATAATAGCAGTACAAGTCAATACCCTTCGTTACACCCCCACGTTGGGTGCCCTCATCATAGCCATGTTAAACATCTTGACTTCGTCTCTGATCAAAACAACAAGCGCTGTCGGCGTCAAATCTTTGTGCTCGAACACCCTTCGGTTCTGTTCCTTCCACAAGTTCCAGACTATGTATGCCGCCAATGTCATCTCCCCCTTGTTTCTCTCCTTTGATCCATTGCCGCAGCCAGTTCTCATCCACCATTCAGAGATGGATGTCGCGGTTACAACCGCATTACACATCCCATTGTTAGATTGATGAAACTGAGCCCTGATTTCCTTGGCATAGGAGCAGTGCAAGGCAATGTGATCCGCCATTTCAAGCTCATGTTCACAAAGGCTGCAAGACGCATTGTGCGGCTATCCCCTTGCCTGCAACCGGTCAGCCGTCCAGTTCCGGTTCTGCAGCATCAACCACAAATAATATCTCACTTTTCCTTCCATCTTGCCCCTTCATATCCTTGCGAACCCGGGCTTCGCAATCCTTGCCACAAACTGAGCCTCATAGGCAGAAGAAGCAGAGTAAGCCCCATTTGCTGTAAGACTCCACACAATTGTGTCCTTCCCGTTGCCAAATTGACCAGCTGCACCTTATCCCAAATATGGACGAATTGCGTCAACTGCTCCTCACTGTCCAATCTTTGCAGACCATGCATCCATCTACCATTGTGCAGCCCCTCCCTGGCCGTTAACTTCTTATGCCTAGCCAGTTTGAACAACTCCGGGGCTATTCTCGTCGCTATCAGACGTCGAATACAGATTGCTCCTCTCGAAAAAGAAATAGCTTCTCTCGAATATTCTTGGATCGTTGAAACTTCAATTTTTCGTTTTACACTCGTTGAAACTTCGGTTAGAATGTCAATAATGTCATTTCTTTTTGGAGAGGAGTTTCTTTTTTTTTGAGCAAAAGGAGATTTTTGTTGGCGAACGGCGGTAGTGTGTCATGTGGTGAGCCCAGCCCCGCTACATGTCGCGCCAGTGGCGGATCCAGGATTTCATGCTTGGGTGTTCATTTTATTTTTTTGCAATCTAAGTATCTAAAATGTTCATGTAGCAAGATTTTTTTCCATCATGATGATAATACCTTATATAAATGAAAATAAATAAATATTATTTACTACATAATCATACAATTGGGGATCGAAAAGCCACGAGTATACAATGCATTTGAAGACTATGCGCAAGAAGAATGCTAAGTACCTGGTGTACATGACATGCGTAGGTTAGACTGATGTGTAACTTATGTTGTAGGTAACGAGCCAAAAAAATTGGGTGTACATCTGTACACCCATGACCAACTGTAGATCTGCCTTTGTCACGCGCTGGGCGCATCCCCGGTTTTTTTCTGCAAACATTTTCAGTTTTTTTTTGACTTTTGACTTTTGTCTTGTTTTTGCTAGGTTTTGGCGAAAAAAGAAAATTTGTTTTTTTGGAAGCAGTGTTTTTTTTTGCAATAAGCACAACACGTGCTTCTGCGAGAAGCATAACTGTGTTTCTCGAAATGGGAAAAGCACAATGTGTGCTGGACGAGAAGCACAATCCTAAGCCCAAAGCACAACTGTGCTTCTGGGTTTATTTTTTTTATCCGGTTTTGATTTTTCTCGATTTTCGCTCTTTTTCTCTGGTTTGATTTTTTTATTGGGTTTTATGTTTTTTACAGTTTTTTTAATCCCATTTCCCCCCTTTTTGTGAAAAAGAAAATCGTCGAAACCAATTAACATGGGATCTAGTTTCGAAGATCTCGCCGAGAGAAATCCAACGGTGAAAAACGGTTCGTGATTTGAACGCATGGTTCAAAAGATAAAATATTTTGAAAAAACAAATCTATGAAAAAAAAGAGAAACTCCCAGATTGCGACAAGTGGTGCGTAAAGTGGGGCGCATGTAGTGCGCAACTTGTCCATGCACGTCACTTGCCATCACCAATGAAGGTGGGAGTGACCTTTGCAAAGGGTAGCCCTTAATTAGTGATGTCGGGGAGTAAAAGCGGATATTTTTTAGGGCATAAAGCCGAGAGCTCTTCTATTCCACGCATGCATGCTGCGAAGAATGTATGCCTTTTTACATTCTACGGACAACAAGGGGGACATAATGGGCCGGCTTAATTGGAGAGCGCGAGCGCCAGATGATCGAAATAGGCTTTCGCCCCGCTATATAGATATAGCAACCACCCGATACAGAGTTCAATGCTGGGGCAAACAGCACAAGCACGCCCAAAAGAAACAAAAGCGAAAGAAGGAAGAAACTAATGTCAACAGCGTCGGATCGACGAAAACGATGATGACCCGCAGCCGCTGCGCCCATCGGAGGATTTCCACCACGTTCCTAGCACTTCGAACCTCCGCATACCAAGCAACACCTTCAGGAAGGAACGCGATGATGACGACGCTGCTGCCCGGACAGGTCCTAGGGTTTCCCCCGGTACGCGGCGGGGCGTGGGGAAGGGGAATACCCGACGCCCTTCAGGAAGGAACGGCGGCGCCCACGGGCGTCACCGCGCCGGTGCCGGCAAGCCGACATGGATTTCTCCCGTCCGCCTAACACCCACAACCCCGGACGATCCGTCGTGCTCCACCAAACTTGCTGCCCACCAACATGCGCCACCACGGTCTTTCAATCAACATCGCCGCCTCCCCATGGACAACGAAGCGAGGCCGACGGAGCCGAGAGGAAACAACCGGGAACGAGGAGCGGCAGAGTCAGTAACCACGCGGGAGGGGACAACCTCCACCGCCATCGGCGGTCAACGACCGGACGCAACAAGGGGAGCACACCAGGCCCTCTAGGCCCGACCGAGCCCGAAAGGGGCTCGTGAAGCTCCCGTCACCGCGCTGCAGTAGGCGCGCCGTCGTCTCCGCAACCCCCCGCACGAGCCGTCCCTCCATCCGCCGGAGCCGTCGCAGACGAGACCGAGCCAGGCCCGCCTAGACCCAGATGGGGCCCAAAAGGGCCCAGATCTGTGCCGGGAGGGCGCCGCCACCAGCCGCCGCGCCGCGACAGCCCGCAGCCAAGTGGCCGCGCCACCGCGACCAGACCACCCGGAGCAGCGCCGCCCGAGGCCGCCCGCCGTCGCCGGAACCACCGCAGACCGAGGAGCACCGCCGCCAGCCGCCACCACCTGAGCCGGGGCGCCGCGCGCGGGGAAGGACGAGCCCGCCGCCACTGGCCACACCACGTGGGCAGGGCCCGGGGCGCACGCCGGCAGCGGCGGGAGGGGGCTAGGGGAAGGGAGGGCGCTGGAGGGAGGGGCGAGGAGCCCCCGGTCGCCTCGCTCGGGGAGGCGACGCGGGGTGGGGGAAAGAATCACGAGCGCCAGATGATCACCAGCGCCCCCAGTTGGTATAGCTTTTTTCAAAAAAAAAGGTTGGTATAGCTAAAATCAATGTGGATGGTGTCGTTGGAAGTACAAGAGAGCGTGGAGCTATTGCTGCAGTGTGCCGTGACCATCTGGGTACCTATATAGGATCTTCCTCAATTACCTTATTCAAGCATGGACGTATCAGCATTGGAATCACTAGCATGCAGGAGGCTTCGGCCTTAGGCGATGATCTTCTGATTAGGCGTATCCTCGTCTCCTCTGACAGCTTGTCAGTGATCAAGGATATTGCTGAAAATACTGGAGGGCGCAATGCATCGGTGATCCGGGAAATTAATGGACGGACAAGTGATTTTCAGGATTGTCGATTCATCTATGAGTCTAGGAGAAGAAACTTTGAAGCTGATAGCTTATTAAAAAAATCGTTGTTTTTAGATTTTGGTTGCCACGTGTGGCTAGTCGAGTCACATGATTCTGTAATAATTCCTACAAACCTCGTTGTTTAATAAATGGTGAGATGTTTCTAAAAAAAAATAGCGCCGCAGGTGTTTTTTAGTAGTAGCTTGGTTGATTGCAGATTTTATTGAAATTTATAGATTAAAAAAGGTTCATGAATTTCAGAAATTGTTAACAAATATTAAGTATTTAGATTTTTCATGAATATTAAAAATGTTAACAAAATAAAATAACAGTTCACAAACACAATGAAAAAAAGAAGAAGAAAACCGTCCAGAAGCTTCCCAAATCTTTTTTTTTTCGGACACAGAAGGTCAAAACTAGGAAACGCAGTAAGCTAGGTGGGCCGGCCTGTTACCGAACGAACTGTTGGAGGGGTGTGCGTTTTGGAGAGTTTAGCAGAAAGCCTGTTATCGAACGAACTGTTGGAGGGGTGTGCGTTTTGGAGAGTTTAGCAGAAAGTTTTTTTTTAGGGTTTTTTGGTCCTCTCGGCGGCGCCGTAGAGATTGCAACTCCTCTGCTTTCCCTCGTACATTCGCCACAATCGAGGACTTTGATCTTGGTGCGGCGCGATCGGGGGGTCGAATAGGGATCCCAACGCCCGTGATACGCTGACTTCTCTCGGGCGAGAGATACTGGTGGAGGACATGGCGTCGGGTTCGAGCTCAGGCTTGAGTGACGTCGAGAAGATGATGATGGAGCTGGGATTGAACAAGGAGAATCTGTAGGACGTCGTGGTAGATATTGACGAATTGCCAGAGGAAGAAACACGCTGGATGGCGATTGCTCGTGTCCACATCGACAAACCCTATAGCCAGTACTGGTTTTTTTTGGAATATGAGTGTTGCGTGGGATTTGGCCCAGGACGTCAAGTTCCGGCCGCTCAGCGATAATCTATACATACTACAGTTTTTGTGCCTAGGGGATTGGGAACGGGTCATGGAAGAAGGACCGTGGACGTTCAAGGGGAAAGCCATGGTCATTGCTCCATATGATGGGTTTACTAGGCCTTCTACCGTACCTCTGAACAATATAGATATATGGATCCAGATCCATGATCTTCCAGATGGCTTCTTCTCTTACATCAAATCGCTGGCCGGCACTGTTGGAGAATCCATCTATGCTGAACCAAATTCCCAAGATTTTGAAGGCTTTTCAGAGTCCATGTAAAGATTGATGTGAGAAAACCTCTGAAGAACGCCATCTCACTTGTGATCAAGAAGAAGAGAGAAATCTTCAAAGTGAAATTCGAAAGACTGCCAGATTGGTGTCCAGTCTGTGGTAAATTGGGACACATGTTCAAGGAGTGTGGGAACGGAACCCATCCTCTGCCATCGCTAGTTTTCAAGGAGTTAAGGGCGGTGTGGTTTTGAGGGCCCAGTAGAGGTCCTGGAGAAGGAACAGGGACGGAGGAAGAGGCAGAGGGCGCATTGGCCGAGGAGGGGGCGAGGCTCGTCCCAGTAGCATAGCAGGTTTGAAGGAGAGTTTGACACTGATGAGGCACACCCGGGCACCACAATGGAGGATGCTGATGCAAACAGGAAGAGGGGAGCTACCAAGGTGAATGAACTGACACCAATTCCACAGGGATCGAAGAACAATGCCCTAGCCATGAAACCGTCGACTGTACCTCCGAGTCCGTCCTCTAACCAAGACCCAAAGAGATCCAGATCGAATCCACCACCTGCAGACAATATCCTAGGGAAGAACAACACAGCTGACAATCTATCTGATGCGCGTTTGGCGGGCTCCCAAGTGGGGTCGCGCCTAGTGCAATGAGTCTCCTTGTCTGGAACTATTGCGGGTCTGGCAAACCCATGGCAGTTCGTGAGATTCGTGACCTAACGAAGTGATACGTCCATTTTGCATCATGTTTTCCTACTGTTATTTATAGTGTTTTTAATCAATATAACACTTTGTGGAGCAATTCTAATGCCTTTTCTCTCTTAATATGCAAGATTTACACGAGGAAGGAGATTGCCGGCAGCTGGAATTCTGGACCTGAAAAAGCTATGTCAGAGATACCTATTCTGCACATCTCGAAATGAGTTGAAATTTCACGGAGATTTATTTTGGAATAAATAAAAAATACTGAAAGAAAGAAATACCAGAGGGGGCCACCCAGGAGCCCACGAGGCACGAGGGCGCGCCACCCCCCTAGGCGCGCCCTGGTGGCTTGTGGGGCCCCTGGCCAGCCTCCGGTGCCCATTTTCTAGTATATAAGCCCATTTGCCCTAGAAAAAATAAAGAGAAGTCTTTTGGGATGGTGCACCACCATCTCGAGGCGGAACTTGGGCAGGAGCACTTTTACTCTCCGGCGGAGCGATTCTGCCGGGGATACTTCCCTCCGGGAGGGGGAAATCGGAGCCATCGACATCACCAGCGATCCTCTCATCGTGGGAGGGCCCATCTTCATCAACATCTTCACCAGCACCATCTCATCTCAAACCCTAGTTCATCTCTTGTATTCAATCTTTGTCTCAAAACCTCAGATTGGTACCTGTGGGTTGCTAGTAGTGTTGATTACATCTTGTAGTTGATGCTAGTTGGTTTATTTGGTGGAACATTATATGTTCAGATCCAATATGCTATTTAATACCTCTCTGATCATGTACATGAATATGGTTTGTGAGTAGTTACTTTTGTTCTTGAGGACATGGGAGGCTTGTCCAAGTAAGGGCAGCACCCAAGCACCAGTCCACCCACATATCAAATTATCAAAGTAGCGAACGTGAATCAAACCAACATGATGAAAGTGACTAGATGAAATTCTCATGTGTCCTCGAGAACGCTTTGCTTATTATAAGAGAATGTTCCGGCTTGTCCTTTGCTACAAAAAGGACTGGGCCACCTTGCTACACTCTTTGTTACTATTGCTACTTGTCACTTGTTACAAATTATCTTGCTATCAAACTACTCGTTAACGATAATTTCAGTGCTTGCAGAAAATACCTTGCTGAAAACCGCTTGTCATTTCCTTCTGCTCCTCGTTGGGTTCGACACTCTTACTTATCGAAAGGACTATGATTGATCCCCTATACTTGTGGGTCATCAAGACTCTTTTCTGGCGCCGTTGCCGGGGAGTGAAGCGTCTTTGGTGAGTGGAATTTGGTAAGGAAACATTTATATTACGTGCTGAAATTTACTGTTACTTGTCACTATGGAAAGTAATCCTTTGAGGGGTTTGTTCGGGGTATCTTCACCTTGATCGGAAGCACCAATAGTTGCTCCTCAACCTACTGCACCTACTGGAAATATTTATTGAGATTCCTTCGGGTATGATACAGAAACTGCTAGCTAATCCTTATGCAGGAGATGGAACGGTACATCCTGATATGCACTTGATCTATGTTGATGAAATTTGTGGATTGTTTAAGCTTGCAGGTTTATCCGGAGATGGAGCTAAGAAGAAAGTATTCCCTTTATCTTTGAAGGGAAAGGCATTGACATGGTATAGGCTATGTGATGATACTGATACATGGGACTGGAACCGATTGAAGCTGGAATTCCACCAGAAATTTTATCCTATGCATTTGGTTCATCATGATCGGAATTATATATATAATTTTTGTCCTCGTGAAGGAGAAAGCATCGCTCAAGCTTGGGGGAGGCTTAAGTACATGAAGTACACATGCCCCAATCATGATCTCCCAAGAAAAATTATCCTACATAATTTTTATACTCGGCTTTCTCATGATAATCAAACCATGCTCGATTCTTCTTCGACTGGCTCCTTTATGAAGAAAACTATTGAATTCAGATGGGATCTTCTGGAAAGAATTAAACGCAACTCTGAAGATTGGGAACTCGACAAAGGTAATGAGTCAGGTATAATACTTGAGTTCGATTGTGTTAAATCTTTTATGGCTACCGATGCTTTTCATAACTTTAGCACTAAATATGGACTTGACTTTGAGATAGTAGCTTCCTTTTGTGAATCATTTGCTACTCATGTTGATCTCCCTAAGGAGAAATGGTTTAAATATCATCCCCCTGTTAAATAAAAGATTGAGGAACCCATTAGTGTTAAAGAAGAAACAATTTTCTACCATGTTGATCCTGTTGTGCCTACTGCTTAGATTGAGAAACCACCCTTTCCTGTTAGGATTAAGGAACATGCTAAAGTTTCAACTGTGGTTAACAAAAGTAAAACTAGAGCACGTAGACCCTCTGAACAAATTAAAGTTGAACCTAATGTTGCTATGGTTAAAGATCTCTTGGTCGATAATATAGATGGGCATGTTATTTACTTCTGTGATGAATCAGCTAGAATTGCTAAACCAAATTCTAAAGATAAAAACAAACCTGTTGTGGGCATGCATGTTGTCTCTGTTAAAATAGGAGATCATTGTTATCATGGCTTATGTGACTTGGGTGCTAGTGTGAGTCCTATTCCGTTTACCTTATATCAAGAAATTATGAATGATATTGCACCTGTTGAAATAGAGGACATTGATGTTACTATTAAGCTTGCAAACAGAGATGCCATTACACCGCTTGGGATCATTAGAGATGTTGAAGTCTTGTGTGGAAAAATAAAATACCCTACTGATTTTCTAGTCCTCGGTTCTCCACAAGATGATTTTTGTCCCATTATATTTGGTAGACCTTTCTTGAACACTGTTAATGCGAAGATTGATTGCGCTAAAGAAACTGTTAGTGTTGATTTTGGTGGTATGTCTCATGAGTTTAATTTCTCCAAGTTTCGTAGACAACCTCATGATAAAGAATTGCCTAGTAAATATGAAATTATTGGTCTTGCTTCTATTGCCGTACCTCCTACTGATCTGTTAGAACAATATTTGCTAGACCATGAAAATGATATGCATATGAATGAAAGAAATTAAATAGATAAGATGTTCTTTGATCAACCACCTATCCTTAAACACAATTTGCCTGTTGAAACTCTTGGAGGCCCTCCTCCACCTAAGGGTGACCCTGTGTTTGAATTGAAACAATTGCCTGATACTTTGAAATATGCTTATCTAGATGAAAAGAAGATATATCCTGTTATTATTAGTGCTAACCTTTCAGGGCATGAAGAAAAGAGATTACTAAAAACTCTGAGGAAGTACCGCGCTGCTATTGGATATACTCTTGATGATCTTAAGGGCATTAGTCCCACTCTATGTCAGCATAAAATTAATATGGAGCCTGATGCTAAACCAGTTGTCGACCACCAACGACGACTAAATCCTAAGATGAAAGAGGTGGTAAGAACTAAAATATTAAAGCTTCTGGAAGCAGGTATAATCTATCCTATAGCTGATAGTAGATGGGTAAGTCCCGTTCATTGTGTCCCTAAGAAAGGAGGTATTACCGTTGTTCCTAATGATAAAAATGAACTCATTCCACAAAGAATTGTAACTGGTTATAGGATGGTAATTGATTTTAGAAAATTAAACAAAGCTACTAGAAAAGATCATTACCCCTTACCTTTTATTGATCAAATGTTAGAAAGATTGTCCAAGCATACACACTTTTGCTTTCTAGATGGTTATTCTGGTTTCTCTCAAATACCTGTATCACCTGCAGATCAAGAGAAAACCACCTTTACTTGTCCTTTTGGAACTTATGCTTATAGACGTATGCCTTTTTGGTTTATGCAATGCACCTACTACCTTTCAAAGATGTATGACTGCTATATTCTCTGACTTTTGTGAAAAGATTGTTGAGGTTTTCATGGATGATTTTTCCATTTACGGAACTTCTTTTGATGATTGCTTAAGCAACCTTGATTGAGTTTTGCAGAGATGTGAAGAAACTAATCTTGTCTTGAATTGGGAGAAGTGCCACTTTATGGTGAATGAAGGTATTGTCTTGGGGCATAAAATTTCTGAAAGAGGTATTGAAGTTGATAAAGCTAAGGTTGATGCTATTGAGAAAATGCCATGCCCTAAAGATATTAAAGGCATAAGAAGTTTCCTTGGTCATGCTAGTTTCTATAGGAGATTTATTAAAGACTTCTCTAAAATTTCTAGGCCTCTTACCAATCTCTTGCAAAAAGATGTTCCATTTGTTTTTGATGATGATTGTGTAGAAGCCTTTGAAACACTTAAGAAAGTCTTAACCACTGCACCTATTGTTCAACCACCTGACTGGAACTTGCCTTTTGAAATTATGTGTGATGCTAGTGATTATGCTGTTGGTGCTGTTCTAGGACAGAGAGTTGATAAGAAATTAAATGTTATCCATTATGCTAGTAAAACTCTAGACAGTGCTCAAAGAAATTATGCTACTACTGAGAAAGAATTTTTAGCAGTTGTGTTTGCATGTGATAAATTTAGATCTTATATTGTTGATTACAAAGTTACTATTCACACCGATCATGCTGCTATTAAATATCTTACGGAAAAGAAAGATGCTAAACCTAGACTCATTAGGTGGGTTCTATTGCTTCAAGAATTTGACTTACATATTATTGATAGAAAGGGAGCTGAGAATCCCATAGCAGATAATTTGTCTAGAATGGAAAATGTTCTTGATGACCCACTTCCTATTAATGATGATTTTCCTGATGAACAATTAGCTATCATAAATGCTTCTCGTGATACTCCTTGGTATGCGGACTATGCTAATTATATTGTTGCTAAATTTATACCGCCTAGTTTCACATACCAACAAAAGAAAAAGTTTTTCTTTGATTTAAGACATTACTTTTGGGAAGACCCACATCTTTATAAAGAAGGAGTAGATGGTATTATTAGACGTTGTATACCTGAGCATGAACAGGAACAAATCCTACGGAAGTGTCATTCCGAGGCTTACGGAGGACACCATGCAGGAGATAGAACTACACACAAGGTATTACAATCTGGTTTTTATTGGCCTACTCTTTTCAAGGATGCTCGTAAGTTTGTCTTATCTTGCGATGAATGTCAAAGAATTGGTAATGTTGGTAGACGTCAGGAAATGCCTATGAATTATTCACTTGTTATGGAACCATTTGATGTATGGGGATTTGATTATATGCGACCCTTTCCTAAATCCAATGGGTATACACATATTTTAGTTGCTCTTGATTACGTTACTAAGTGGGTAGAAGCTATTCCAACTAGTAGTGCTGATCATAACACTTCTATTAAAATGCTTAAAGAAGTTATTTCCCGAGGTTCGGAGTCCCTAGATATTTAATGACTGATGGTGGTTCACATTTTATTCATGGCGCATTCCGTAAATAGCTTGCTAAATATGATGTCAACCATAGAATTGCATCTCCCTATCACCCTCAATCTAGTGGTCAAGTAGAATTGAGCAATAGAGAAATAAAATTAATTTTGCAAAAAACCTTCAATAGATCTAGAAAGAATTGGTCTAAGAAACTTGACGATGCATTATGGGCTTATAGAACTGCTTATAAAAATCCTAAGGGTATGTCTCCTTATAAAATGGTTTATGGAAAAGCATGTCATTTACCTCTTGAGTTAGAACATAAAGCGCATATTGGGCAATTAAAGAACTCAATTATGATTTTAAACTTGCCGGTGAAAAGAGGTTATTTGATATTAGCTCATTAGATGAATGGAGAACCCAAGCTTATGAAAATGCCAAATTGTTTAAAGAAAAGGTTAAAAGATGGCATGATAGAAGAATTCAAAAACGGGAATTCAAAGTGGGTGAGCAAGTTCTATTATACAATTCTTGTTTGAGATTCTTTGCAGAAAAACTTCTCTCTAAATGGGAAGGACCGTATATCATCGAAGAAGTTTATCGCTCCGGAGCCATCAAAATAAACAACTCCGAAGGCACTAATATGAGAGTGGTGAATGGGCAGAGAATTAAGCATTATATTTCAGGTACTCCCATTAATGTTGAAACTAATATTATTGAAACAATTACACCGGAGGAATACATAAGAGAGACCTTCCGGAACACTCCAGAACCCTGAAAAGGAAGAGGTATGTGATACGGTAAGTAAACCGACTCCAAAAATTCCATAAAAATACTTTTTGTCAGTTTTGGAAAATTAGAAAAAATACAAAAATAAGAAACAGCCGAGGGGGCCACCCAGGTGCCCACGAGGCACCAGGGCGCGCCACCCCCAGGCGCGCCCTGGTGGCTCGTGGGCCCCTCGTGAGCCTTCCCGACTCCGTTTTCTTCTGGAATACTTGTTTTGCAAGATAAAAATTCTTTATATATACTCCTGGACGTTTTGACCACCGTATCGCGGAAATCTCCTCTGTTCTTGTTTCGTGCTATTTTTCTAACAGATCTAGATCTCCATGGCCCCTCCAAAAGCTCCATGCCAAGCACCGTATTGTGCAACCATCGCCGGGTAAACGCCCCTACAGCGAGGTTTACTATGAGTTGTCGTCGGGGGAGGAGGACAACGACAAGGAGGACAAGGTCAAGGAAGTAGCGGGAGGCCAGGCTCCAGAAGGAGAGCAAGCGATCCCCATGGAGGAGACCGCAGAGAAGGGAGATATACTTCAACCTTTATATGATCATCTCTCCCCTTCCATAATTGAAGCCCTAAGAGTCTTTGAAATAGTTTCTGTTCAGAATACATCTCTCACTCGTGAAGTTATTTTGTTGGAAGAGCAAAACATCGCTCTTCGGAGCATCTGTAGGAGATATGCCCTAGAGGCAATAATAAATGTTATTATTTATCCCCATGTTTGTAATTAAGTTTATATCCCGTGCTATAACTGCTATGGTTCTCGAGTCTACAATAACCACGAGGCTCGGAGGGAAACTCATATGCACGTGTGGAATAATAAACGGTAAAATGTATTCCTGGTCTGGCCTCTAAGACTAGCTCAAGTGTTGCATGATGGTTCTGTTTTCCTAATCATGGGCATGACTATGCCGGCAATTTTGAGGGCACAATGTTAGAAGAACATTTGTGTTGAATCGACCCGAATTGATGTTATGCTATGAGATACATTCCTCACAAGTTAATGGTTAATAACACAAAGAAAGTTAACGTTTGCATAATTCCTTAGACCATGAGAGTGTCGAGTTTCTTCATGCTTGCTTCATGAACTTTGGGGTTTGTTAAACGTCATTCGTAAATGGGTGGCTATTACGGCGGCTTACGGGTTCATGGAAAAGTGTGACAAGGGACTTGATAGCTCAAGATTGGGATTTGCTCTTCCGACGATGGAGAGATATCTCTGGGCCCTCTCGGTGTTACGGTATCCACCATCGTCTGGCCAGAGACATTGTGATTTGATTACAGGGATGCCGGAACACGGGAACGAGAAAAGAGAACAAAACCGGCAACGAGGTAACTGGCATAGTGGACAAGTTGTTGATCCATGGGGATGCCGATAAATCTCACCTCGGGTTTTGTAACATATCGCGAAGCAACAGGAATAGCACACGGCAACTGGAGGTTCACTCGAATATTTATTCGTGTGGGTATAGGGGTTAATATGGGTGTCCATGGCTTCGATGTTGATCATTTATCGGAAAGTGTTCCAGTCATGTCTATACTTCACCGAACCTATAGGGTCACACGCTTAAGGGTCATCTATCTGCTGAATACAAGATAGGGAGTCTGAGAGAAAGTCACCGGAAAAGTTTCGGAGACAACGGAAAAGATCCGGAGAGAGAACACCGGAATAGTTTCGGGAAAACTGAAAAGTTGTTTCAGGGTATACCATTGAATCAAATTGGTTTCGGCACACGTCTGGAAATTCTTGGAGGGTGCCAGAATTGTTCTAGAAACTTCTGGGATTTTTCCGGGATAAAAACTGGAAATGTTCCGGAGCTGCCGGAACCAGTTTGGTTGCTTTTCGCAGATGAAAATCACTAATTCGGAATTGTTTCGGAACGCGTCCAAAATCATTTTAGTGGGTACTGAAATTATTCTAAGACCCACAGAAATATTTTCGGATTTAACGGTCGCGGAAAAATGTTTCCGTGAATAGTGAAAGTTCTTTTTGGGTGGCTTCTTGGAGAAGCCACCTTGAGGGCCTTTTGGTATTTTCCCCCTTGGCTTCTTGGAGAAGCCACCCTTGAGCTTGGCCTATAAATAGGGGTGGAGGGGGCTGCCTAAAGACTCACTCCTTTCCCACATACAAGTGCCCTATATGATCTGGCTTCTTCTATCCCTCCCCGCAAAATAGTTTTGTAGAGCCGAAAGGCTGTCTGGGTTCCGGCGGGAACTAGTTCTGGACGGCGAAGCCCTGCCGGATAGATGACACCGTATGTGTGCAACCCCGTAGAGAGGTCGTAGGTTTGATCTTTTTTGCCCGAGGGGCTGTTCGAGAGTGCTTCCCGAAGGGCTGTCCGAGTGACCGTTCGAGTTTCGAGTGTCCTCCCGAAGGGCTGTCCGAGTGACCGTCCGAGTTTCGAGCGTCCTCCCGAAGGGCTGTCCGTGACACCGTCCGAGGGACTGTCTGACTGCCTCCCGGAGGGCTGTCCGAGGGGCAGACGAGGGAGAACATCCTCGCGGTTGGGAGGTTGTAAAATCCTAGCTGCGGGGATCTGCACCGCCGATCGTCATCGACTCTACTTCCGCTGCGCTACGAGTCGGTAACGAAAAGATCAAACCTTGTATGCAGTCTCCATAGTGGTCCTGGGCTGGTGCGTAGGTCGGAATTTTTTTGTTTTCTGCTGCGTTACCCTACAGTGGCATCATGAGTCGTGCTATGCGTAGATGCAGGTTACGATCTAGAATACATATAGATGTATGGGTGTTGCACAATATAATTTGTAGTAGATGAATTCTATTGCTGAAAATTATTTGTGCGGGTAGCAGACGTAATCTGTTACCCGATGTTCTTGTTGCTTCCCTAGAATCTGCATATTTCTGATCTTGATAACAGCATGGTGGAATTTCAAAGTTCTGGCAATGCGCGATCCTGATTGATCAACGAAGTGCTAACAGTTCATTGAATTCCACCATAGTTAGAGAGAAAGATGAAATTTCGCAGACAAAAGGGCAATGCAGATATGATCTGCACGGGGGTCATGCGTATGACAAATTCAGTATGGGGCTCGAGATTTTATTATCTCGTGTTTCATACACCCCGCAAAGTTAATCTAGCGACTTGAATAATCATACTTGATGATGAACGTTGGTAGCTTCGGTTTGTTTCGAAACCTTAGAAGCCACGTAAAATGAAATTTTGTATGAACCGATTAGAGGCGTCTAACTTGGTTTTGCAGGATGTGCATGTGATATGGTATAGCAATGCTCATATTAATTTGATTATGTATGAGATGACTATATAATGTAAATTAACATGACCTGCGTGTCATGATTCAGCATGATGGCTGGAGCCATATGATTGTCACTTTAATGACCTGCGTGTCAACCTTAAGTAATGCACTTATTTTATTAGCTATAGAGATAGCAATATTATCTGGTGCATCGACAAGGTGGTGGCAATCTTCGCGAAGGTGAACACCGACGCGAATGCCGAAGACGAAGAAATGAAAGACTTCTCCGTCAGAAGGGGCTATACCATATCATGCTATTATGAATTGTCTGAGATGTTTATCCCTCTTGATGCACCCTTCTTGATTGCGTGGTAGTCACTTTTTATTAGGGTGATCTCTCACTTAAAAATATCAAGTAGTTAGTGTTCTCCCAAGTGTAGCACCGTCACGTCACCTATCTCTTCAGGGTATCACAGGATCTCCCTGGGTATGAACGATTAGAGAAGTGTGAGAAGGGTGAGTTGAGACCTCGCAGCAAGATCACTTGGTTCTCTTGACGTTCTGGAAGGATCTCCCTGAGCTCAGAACACGCCCATCGAAAGATGAACAAGAGTCACATAGAGATGTGATCGGCAAGTTTGCCTACCGATTGAAGTTCACACCATCAGTGTTCATCTCGTTCAATGGCGTTGAATGGAAATGCGGATCTTGAATCACTCAAAATCAATTATGAGAGATATTGATTTGAGTGGGAGCGCATTGTAGAATTAACTTGTTTAATTCTCAGTACAATTAATTATGGACACAGTCTAAGTGTTATATGCATAATAGTTATAGAAGAATGGCTCGCGTTTCCACCTTCCCTGTTAAAATTGACTAAGCTGTTAAATATCTGGTTAAAACTTTATAGTTGGTAACGTAATGTGAGGATTGTCCTCAAAAGTGCCGAGAAGGATTTTGTCCTATCGCATGCTTTTGGTATTCTCCCGCTAATGCTATGGATAATGTGACTCTCGTCCTTCGATTCAAAAGCTAGAATTCTGTTACGGTCAAGTGCAATATGTTTGCTTCCATGAGACCCGAACATCAAAAGTTTGGGATAGCTATGTGATATTCATGGAACTGAAAATCATTTTCAGACACAAACAAAGGCTAAAAGATATGTGATATCCAAAGAAATGTTTGTTTTGCAAACTATTAGTAAAAGTGTTTACTATGCATTTGACTAATAACAGAGGGATCCAGAAGAACGCCTGTCATATGATGAAAGGTGAATAAAACAACAACTTAAAGAGAAAGGAAATCCCAAAGGGTGTTAGTGTAACTTACACACCTAGGAAGTCCGGGGCTAACGCCACTCTTAAGTTGAGTGCTTCTTCTGAGAGTAGGAGAAATACTGAGAGTTAAAATGTTAGAAGTATAAAGGCAAAAGAGAGAAGACTGGAATGTCCAGCTCATGTATGAAAGTCATACGAGTTATTGATGTATAGAAGGCTGGTCAAAGAAATAGTTCTTGGGAATTGTGATTAAATTGTTAGTCACTAATTCTTGGGTATTGTGAGTTGATCACAAAGATACCCGCTCGATTGCATTCTTCTGCGACTCGATGCAAAAACTACTACGGCTTAAAAGACTTGCCGGAGTGAGGTTTAGATATGCGCCGAGAACATAGTAAAAGTTTCTATACTCGGTACATTACCTATGTATTTATTTTCATAATTCATTTTAGAGCTTTTATACACTCTAGCCCATTGCATAAAGTATCTTGCAAGAAGGTTGTTCATAAGAGAACTTTTGATGTTCGATGTTATGAATAACTTAAGGGCCATACTTTCATTATGAATGAGATGTATGTTATGCATATTGATAATAATACATTACCTCTGTATTTACTTTCATAATTCATTTTAGAGTTTTACACACTCTAGCCCATTGCATAATGTTTGTTGCAAAAGGGTTGTTCATAAAAGAACAATTGTTGTTCAGTGTCATGAATAACATAAGGGCCATGCTTCCATCGTGGATGGAATGTATGTTATGAATATTGATGGTAATATGATACATCCATAACACTGACGCTAAATGTCGCAAGACTAAGAGAATACCACACATGTGTGGCACTGCATTTGGTCTCAATGGAGAAACCCGCATGGAGAAATTCCATAATGATGGATTTTGAAGTCGTTTGATTATGAATCATCTGACACTTGCAACTTTCCTCCGAAAAGTGAAGTGACTGAAATACCGTTCACAAGCCATAAGGAACGAGCAACGAACTTATTGGTGATCATACATTTTGATGTATGTAGTCCGATAAATGTTGTTGCTAGCAGTGGATTTATCTATCTTCAGAAATGACTCAAGTAGATATATGGATATTTACTTGATGAGACGTAAGTCTGGATCTTTTGAAATCATTCATAAGGTTTTCAAAAATGAAGTAGAAATTATTGTAACAAGAAAATTATGTTTCTGCAAACTTGATTGCTGAAAGGAATATTTGAGTTACAAGTTTAGCGAATGTCTGATGAGTTGTGAAAAGAGTTTCATAACTTACACCTCACGGAGCACCACTGTGAGCGGAATATCCCTGAAGATGTAATCAAACCATTTATGACATGGTAAGAACAAAGATGACATAAATCAATTTGCCATTATCCCTTTTAAAAGTAATGCTTTAGAGACTGCGGCTTTTACACTGAAAAGAGCACCATCAGATCTGTTGAAATGACTCCATGGTATGGTACACCCAACCATGTTATGTCTTTTCTTAACATTTGGAATATGGGGCTTGTGTAAAATATTTACAAACCTATTCCAAATCAGACAAGTGCTACTTTGTAGGTTATCCCAAGTTATTGGGTATTCCCCCACCACTGTATCGAGGCAAAAGGTTTTGCCACAAAGAACGGTATGCTTTTGAAGAAAATGGTTCTTGCAAAAAGGTGAGTGGGAGGACAGTGCGACTCGATGAGATAACAATATCTTCATCATCAGATCAAAGGAAAGAAACCTTGGAAGTAATTCCAGAGTTTCCTACTGCGACTGATACGGAAACCTCTACATGAGATGTATGGACTTCGGTCGAACTTGCAACTGAACCACGTAGGCAAAACTCATGCAAACCTCTCAGGTGCACAAGCGAGATATTGTTGTTAGACAACAGTATACCTACGATACACAAGGAAGCGTTGATGGGCCCTGACTCCGGAATTGGCTAAATGCCAATATAATCCGAGATAGTTTCCATATAAATGATTCAAGATTATATCTTGATAAACCCTTTGGAAGACTTAGAGTCTAACGAACATTAATGGAACTATAAACTGATGTGGATAAAATGTTTTATCCATAAAGCTCGACTTGTTGCAATAACAAGTTCAAGGAGTTGACTACGATGAGGTTGTCTCACCGTAGTGATACTTAAAGTCAGATCGGGTTAAACTAGCAATTAATACATATTTCAATCTTGAGATATGATACATGGATACCAAAAGGATTTCCATGTGATGGAAATGCAACCTAGGACTTGCATGTGATACAGTCCGAAGTATTTTGTCAATCCAGAGGATGCTAGTAAGTATGCAAACTTCAGAGTTCCAGCAATGGACAGAAGAGAGCAAAATGGAGTTGGAATCTTCGTTTTGATTAAATAGTCAAAAGAGTTTGATTTCATCAATGGATAACGAAGATGCTTGTGGACACAAGAAAGTAAGTGGGAGCATAATAATATTTCTAAAAACTTTGTGTGCTTGACACATTGTTGATTGGAAATAATATAAATTTCTTGACACGAATTAAGATTTCACTGAAAATAGTTTTTCGATGAAGTGCTTGGGCTAAATAGCCTTGATATTAGGCATATTTATCTACGAGATAGAATTGCCTAATTGGCTAAGCCAAAAATACATATTGACAAGATGCTAAAACAGTTTAGCATAAGAACGCCAAGGAGTGATTCTTGCCAAAGTCACATGGAAAGAGTTTTGCAAGACTCGGTGTCCCAAAACACTAATGAGCAAAATACATGATGGAGATTCCACACACTTTCGTGTTTGGATTAATTATGTATTCAATGGTATGTAAAACAACCAGATATGTCCGATACTCCCAAGCTGTTGCGAGTATAGATACCAACGTGATCAAAGTACTAATCATGGGACAACAGTGAAAAATATCATTAAGTACTAAAGTAGCACCGATGACATGTTTTCTCGCAAGCAAAGATTATGAAGAGTTCATTGTAAAAGGTTACATCGATACAGTCTTCATCAATGCTCCATGCGATTTTCAATTTAAGTTAAGGGTTTTGTGTAATACACGATATGGTGGCACGGTAACTTGGAAATTGTTCCAAACAGGATACTGTGGCGAATTCTATAACAAATGGCTAAGTATGTTGATGCTTTGGAAGCGACAAAGAAGATGTTGAATCATATAGTTCATTCATGAACTTAGTATGGTTCCAAGATGGCTTTGGTCAATGGGACACTATTGCAGATAGTTGCTCCATAGCTCTGCATGTTTTTTGGTTTTATGGAAAATCCATACCAAACGAAGTCCAAACACGATGAAATTTTTTGATGATTTTTTCTGGACCAGAAGGGACCGTAGAAGCTTTGGGAGAGACCAAACGCCGCATGAGGAAGCCACAAGGCAGTAGGGCGCGCCCGGGGGGGGGGGGTAGGCGCGCCCTACCCCCTTGTGGGCCCTCTGTGGCTCCGACCGCCCTATTTCCTGGCCTATAAATTCACATATATTCAGAAACCCTCAAGGGAGGTCCTGAAAAAAAAATCCGCTGCCGCAAGTCTCTATTCTTCCGCGATCCCATCTGGAGGCCTTTTCCGGTACTCTGCCGGAGGGGAAATCGATCACGGAGGCCTTCTTCGTCAACCTTGCTGCCTCCGTGATGATGTGTGAGTAGTTCCCACATGACCTACGGGTCCATAACAGTAGCTAGATGACTCTCTCTCTCTCTCTCTCTCTCTCTCTCTCTCTCTCTCTCTCTTTGATCTTCAATACAACGATCTCGTCGCAGATCTATTCGGTGTAATCTTTTTGCAGTGTGTTTGTTGGGATCCGATGAATTATGGGTTTATGATCAGATTATTCATTGAAAGTAACTGAGCCTTTTCTGAACTTTATTATGTGTGATTTTATAGCCTTGTATTTCTCTCCAATCTATCTATCTCTTTTGGCCAATTTGATCAGCTGATCTTCAGTGGAAGAGGTGCTTGGTGGTAGGTTCAATCTTGCGGTGTCCTTACTCTGTGACAGGAGGGATTACAAAGCACGTATTGTATTGTTGCTACTAAGGGTAAAATGGCGGGGTTTGAACATATTGTTTGGTCTTACTTTGTCTACATTATGTCATCATGCTCCAAGCATTACTCTGTTTGTTATGAACTTAATACCTCAAGATGCATGCTGGATAGCGGTCGAGGGGTGGAGTAATAGTAGTAGATGTAGATGGATGACGGTCTACTTGTCATGGACGTAATGCCTATATATTGATCATGCCATGAAGAATCATCATAACTATGCGCTATTCTACCAATTGCCCAACAGTAATTTGTTTACCCACCATTACTACGCTCATGAGAGAGATGCCTCCACTAAAAAAAACACTTCCGTGATAATACATGTTTGTCACAGTAGGTCACATTTTCTGTCACGCATGTACATCCGTGATGATTTAATGACAGAATCAAGATAGTCATACCTGTGCTGTCGTAGAAGTGTTCCATGACAATACTCAATTTATCATCATGGAAGTGTCCACTTCTGTGATGATAAATGGTGCGTCATGGAAGTGTTTTCATCAAGGGTAACCGGCATGTGGCATCCACCATAACGGGTCGCCGTTAAGCTATCGGGTGCCAGTTTTGGATCCGATACCCATTAACAGCACCGACCAATGACGATTTTCCACGTGTCAATTTTTCATTCACTAGCGGAACCACATGTCAGCTCTGCGTTGCGACAGATGTCAACCGTCCATTGGACGAGAAGCACCAATGAAACCTCGACATGTGGCATGGCCCAACAATGGCCTGTTTACTTAAAAAGGCCGGCCCAGTCAAAGTTAGCGGGCTGTCCCATTAATGGCCTACTTGCACACGGCCCATTTACAGACTCGGTCCGTACGACCCGTAAGAATAGAGCCAATTCGGCCCATCACTGGCCCGTTCTGGATTTGTCGTCATTGCGGTCCATGGTGACTTCTTGCCCGTTAACAGTCCACTATGTATTTGGGCCCAATTACGGCCTGGTGTATTTCCATCTTGTTTAAGGTCCCGATACATTTGGGCCCATTTGTTGCCTGATGATACTTTCGACCATAAACGGACTGTGCTGGAATTGGGCCATTTTCGGCCAGGTCTCACTTTCGGCCTGTTAGCGGCCCATTGTAGAGTTGGGCCATTTCCAGCCCGATGTGTCTTTCGGCCTGTTAACTGTCACCACAACCCATGGGCCATGTGTGGCCCGATGTGACATCGGGCCTATTAACGGCCCATATTCTCTATGACACAAATCCATCCCGCCCACACTTTCGACCTATTAAAGGCCCATGTAGTGGGTCAGCGCATTTATGGCTCGTGTTGACTTTTGGCCTATTAACGGCCCGCCATGTAAGTGGGCCAACCATGGGCTGAGATACATTTCGGCCTGCTAATGGCCAGTGGGCTACTTGACAAATTTTAGGCCCAGTGAACTTTCGGCCTGCTACAAGCCCTGGGTATCTCCTGGCCCAATGAAGGCCCAATCTGGGTTTCGACCTGTTAATGGCCCATGGCATTTATGGGCCAAATAAGGCTAGCGAAATATTTAGACATGTTAAGGGCCCATTATTACTATGGGCCCATATTATGTTTAGGCCTGTTAATGGCCCGGTATGGTCTTGGGCCTACCAATGGGACGATCCGAAATATGAAGAGCTTACGCTGATTTTGGCCCAGTTATTTTCTATGGGCTACATGCTGATTACGGCCCATAATCATTTCTAGCTGCATTCGAGTTGTGGGCCGGACAAATATTGGCCCTTTTGGCTCCTTTCCTATGATGCTTTCCGGCCTAAAGGAGACCGATGATGCCAAATACATTAACTAAGAATAAACCTACACTATACAAAAATGGCTTGCTAATTTCTACGGCCTTTGGCAACACGTTAAATGTTGTATCGCAACAAAATAAATTACAACCATACAACAAAAGGCAGGTTCGCATAAAAGTTTACAGTCCATGCAGATAAATGCACCATGAGAAGTGTAGAAGCAGAGATCATTTGACCTGAGTGGCAATGTTTTAGGCTGTAGAATCTGATGAACAGCATGACCTTTCCCTTTTTTCCGCCATTGCTCTTAAACAATGAAGCAAATGTTTGATAGTCTGGTTTCAAAACCATTCATATCTTGACAACATTTTTCAACCACTATTCTTGTTTCAGAAACGACCTCCATTAGGGATTGGACTTGTGTCTGGAGCACAGATATATCAATCTGTCCAGCAGATCTTGTTCAGGAGGCTGTTTCGGCGAGGTTACCTTAACAACCAACCCAGAATTATGCAGGAAGGTGCTTTTGGCACTGTTAGTGGAGAGATACTGAAGCACTGCAACAATAGGTGACATTGTGCCTGTGGTTGCCTCGTCACCTTCAGGAGGTGGTGGCTGTTCAATCATTTGTTCCATAGCTTGCTGAAAGTTTGAATTTGTAGATTAGTAGTACAAGAAAAGAAGTTATTATGAGATAAAAATAAATTGAATAGCTTTTGCGTTTATACATAACTTATTTTGGTGAACCCCTATAAGACATTAGCATGTATATCAGTGCTAAGTACATAATAAAATCACGTTCGGAATCTGTACATATAGCATGGATAATGTATTGTCTATTTCTTCACATTTATTGATATCTAAGGATAAAGAGACATGGTTTAAAATACGATGAACATAGTATGACATCATTCATCTCACGGGCAAACGGATATCAAACAAACAGGCTATTGTATCATTGTGTGGGCACATGAACAACACAACTAGATTACAGATAAAGACCAAAAGAATATCATTCCTCTCTTTTAAGCCGTGTAAGGTGCAATGATACTTTAAGACAACTGTGTATAAAAGTGAACAGAGTAACTGACATTGGCTGCAAACCAAGCAATTAAATGCACACATCATAGTAAGAAGCAGTTCAAAGGCATGAGGAGTAAGGACTTACAACAGCGGCTTTGACTGGTGTAGTCATGCCATTCATCTTGCTGGTGTGACAATCCTTGAAGATTTCCACTGCATTCGGCTCAGGTTCTTTTTTGGTCCGCACAGGCTTTCCTCTGTATTTCGAACAAGTCAATATAGATACGATAATATGGCACAGCAAAAAGAAGGAAATAGCAGCTATTTACAAGAGCCTCGCAGTGTGCAATATAGCTACGAGATCCTGTTGTCTGTTGGAATTTCACTTTAGAATGGTTGGTCTTGTTCTTCAAATAGTTAGCCTAGAAGAAGATAGACTTGTAAGGCACAAGCGCAAATACGAGTTCAATACGTGATCTGATCACATATATATACCGTACCTGATACTTCAGATCAGACCAGTGTTTAACAAGGGCTGTCCAGTCTTTGTCCGTAATATATTCCACTGGAGATGTTTGGGCAATTTCATTGTTAGCCTTGCCTTCAAAGTGAGTTTTTCTAAGGTCATACCGATACTGTGGCAGAGCAGACTTAAAAACATGAGTGCATGCTTGTTTGGTTGCATCATCTTTCGGATCCAACTTGAACCTCATCTGTGGAAAAAAGAATTGGAGTCTCATTAGGAGCAAGCTAGAAAGTATGGGACAGAGCAAGACAATATTACAAATTGTGATGAATAACATTACTTACGGATAAGTGGTCAAGGAAGGTGTTAAACTAGGTTTCATCTTTGTCATTCCTATACTGGATCCAAGTTGGGAGTATATGTGCATGACACCTAACGGCAACGGCTGCCTCTGATACTAACTTGGCTGACTTTGTAGCATCACGTGGCCTTTTTAAACCTGCCACAAAATGGATCTCCATTCTTCCTCCTTTAGATTTTGTTAACCTGTCAAGCATTATCCTGATGTCTATTTCCTCTTGCGCCGAGGTGCTAGTTCAACAACGAATATGGAAAGTGTTAGTGCACATCAAACTGTGAGAGTACATATAAAGGAGCATGCAATTGTAACTTGACTTGATCACGTACCTTCTTGGTGTTGATGCTCATGAGGTTCATCTAATCTTGCCAAGTCCTCTTGTGTCAGCAGTGCTTCGGAAGTAGTGTTAGGTGGGAAGGCAGCTTGGGAACTTGCCACTTGCGGAGCATTCGAACGAGTAACTCGTTGAGATGTCGGTACCATGGAAGGAGGTGCTGCACCCACTAGGGTTATCATTGCTTGTCTAGTGGCAACTGTTCGTTTGGTTCGTGCTTTGTCTAATGGTGCTGCAGCAGGTGGAGCAAGGGATACTGTGTTTGTAGATTTGCCAGGTCAAGCCGTACCGACAAGACAAAAGAATAAGTACCAGCAGAATCTCGAGGGATGTTCCTTTTTTGTTATTCCTGATGACTAACACCATCCCCTACCATACTCTTTTCCTTTCTCTTTTTTGACTTTGCCAGGTCAAGCCGTACCGACAAGACAAAAGAATAAAATTCGCTCTTCAGAACTCATTGATGCATGATACAAATGAACAATACTATGATGTAAGACAACCGTATGAGGATGATGTAATATGTGTGAAAAACAGGATGACATGACATATTCACACCTATGTTGTGTAAACTAAGCAGAAGGAATTTCAGGAAATTAGAAGCAATGCAAGCTAGGCACAATGTGAAAGATGCAACCAATATCACTCTGCCAAGTTAAAAGTGTCTCGTCATAAGTGGCATTTCAAAAAAATAGAAGCAGTACAAGCTAGAAATAAATGCAAGATGCAACCAATATCACACTGCCAAGTTAAAAGCGTCTCATCATAAGTGATTGATGCAGGATACACAACAACAGTACTATGATGTAAGAACATGATATGATAGATAGATGCAGTGTATTCTAGAAACAGGAAGGCATGTCATATTCACATGTATAATGTATAAACTTAGTAGATGAAATTTAATCAAATTATAAGAAATACAAGCTAGACACCATATCCAACATGCAACCAAATATCACACTGTCAAGTTAGAGCAAGCACCTGCGATGGTGGAGTAGGGGAGATGGACTCATCATATTGACTTGGAACTTCAACTACAATCATAGTAGAAGTGGAAAATCTAGAGAGCCTCCGTTTGCGTTGCTCCGGAGGACCACCAACATCCCATAACTTACTCTTTTCCTTCCTCTTTTTGGAGATTGCCTTCTCAAGTCAAACCCACAAGAAAAGGGATAAACTTGGCTCTGCATAACTCATTGATGTATGATACAGACGAACACTACTTTGGTGTAAGGCAACCACATGATAGGAGGATGGAATATGTACGAAAAAAGGACATCATTGCATATTCACACCTATTATAGGAGGATGGAATATGTATGAAAAACACTGAGCAGAAGGCATTTCAACAAATTAGAAGCAATGAAAGCTAATATCACTCTGCCAAGTTAAAAGTGTCTTGTCATAAGTGCCATTTCAACAAATTAGAAGCAGTACAAGCTAGAAAACAATGCAAGATGCAACCTATATCACACTCCCACGTTAAATGTGTCTTATGGTAAGTGATTGTTGCAGGATACACAACAGCAGTAATTTGATGTAAGAACATGGTGTGATAGACCGATATAGTATGTTCTAGAAACAGGAACACGTGTCATATTCACAAGTCTAATGTGTAAACTAAGCATATGCAATTCAACAAAATTAGTAGCAATACAAACTAGACATCTACACAACATGCAACCACATATAACAGTGCCAAGTAAGAGCAAGCACCTGTGATGGTGGATTAGGGGAGATGTGCTCATCATCTACATAACTACGTTGACTGTCTAGACTTGCGTTGTCTTGTGAATCTTGTTAGGAGAATGGCGGAGTAGAATCTGTAGAGACCCTCCATTTCAGTTGCTCGGAAGGACCACCATCATCCATTGCCTTACTAATTTCCTTCTGCTTTATTCATTTTGAAGTCAAAACCGATAAGAAAAAGGAATAAAATTCGCTCTTCAGAATTCATTCATGCATGATACTAACGAACACTACTTTGACGTAAGGCAAACACATGATACGAGGATGGAATATGTACGAAAAATAGGACGGCATGACATATTCACACCTATGATGTAGAAACTAAGCAGAAGGCATTTCAACAAATTAGAAGCACTGCAAGCTAGACAACATATGTAAGATGCAACCAATATCACTCTACCAAGTTAAATGTGTCTTGTCAGAAGTGGCGTTTCAACAAATTAGAAGCAGTACATGCTAGAAATCATATGCAAGATGCAACCAATATCACACTGCCAAGTTAAAGGTGTCTCATCATAAGTGATTGATGCGGGATACACAAGAACATTAGTTTGATGTAAGAACATGGTTAATAGACAGATGTAGTATGTACCAAAAACAGGAAGGCGTTTCATATTCACATGTATAATGTGTAAGCTAAGCAGATGCAATTTAACTAAATTAGAAGCAGTACAAGCTAGACACCATATGTAACATGCAACCAACTATGACACTGCCAAGTTATAGCAAGAACCTAGGATGGTGGAGTAGGGGAGATGAGACTTGGAATTTGTACTGCACTAGCAGTACTAGGAGAATCTGTAGAGATGCTCCATTTCCGTAGCTTCAGAGGACCACCATCATCCCCTTCCTTACTCTTTTCCATCCTCTTTTTTTTATTTTGCCTTGTCAAGTCAAACCCACAAGAGAAAGGAATAAAATTTGCTCTTCAGAACTCATTGATTCATGATACCGATGAACACTACTTTGATGTAAGGTAAGTACATGATAGGAGGATGGAATATGTATGAAAAATGGGACGGCATGAAATATTCACACCTATGATGTTAAAACTAAGCAGAAGGCATTTCAACAAATTAGAAGCAATGCAAGCTAGACACCATATGAAAAATGCAACAAATATCACTCTGCCAAGTTAAAAGCGTGTCATCATAAGTGGTATTTCAACAAATTAGAAGCAGTACATGGCTACATGCTAGAAATCATATGCAATATGCATCGAATAAAAGTGTGTCATCGTAAGTGATTGATGCGGAATACACAAGAATAGTAGTTTGATGTAAGATTGTGGTTAATAGACTGATGTAGTATGTACCAAAAACAGGAAGGCATGTCATATTCACAGCTATAATGTGTAAACTAAGCAGATGCAATTTACCCTAATTAGAAGCAATACAAGCTAGACACCATATGCAACCACATATCACTGCCAAGTTAGAGAGCAAGCACCTAGAATTGTGGTGTAGGGGAAATGTGATCGTCAACTAGAGAGCTACTTTGACTATCTTGATCTAGCTTGTTTCTTGAGAATCATGTGGGGAGGATGACACTGCACTCTTTAAAAGAGTAGGGCGTCTCACACTAACCCACATGCGTGACTGTCTCATCATAAGTGATTGATGCGGGATACACAAGAACAATAGTTTGATGTAAGAACATGGTTAATAGACAGATGTAGTATGTACCAAAAATAGGAAGGCATGTCATATTTACAGTATAATGTGTAAACTAAGCTTATGCAATTTGAACAAATGTGAAGTTTGTGTTGGAAGTATGCCCTAAAGGCAATAATATTATATTATTATATTTCCAAATTCATAATTAAGAGTTTATGTTCTATGCTGTAATTGCTATGATCCTGGAATATGCGATTCAGTGGAAAACTCATATGCACGTGTGGAACGATAACCGACAAAATAAAGATTCCTAGTCTCGCCTCTAAGACTGGCTCAAGTGTTGTTGGTGATCATGTTTTCTAGATCTTAGGATATTGTTAAGGGTAACGATGGTCCTAAAACAACATTGAGAGTATGACGCTAGAAGAGCGATCTTATTGAATCAACCCAATCTTGTTTGTTATACTTTGAGATGATATCGTCACAAGTTAATTACTATAACACAGAGTGTTAATGTGTGTTTTAGTTCCTTAGACCATGAGAGTACTGCAGTCACTTCTTACCGTGCGATGAGCTTTGGGGTTGCTCAACCGTCATCAGTAACTTGGTGATCATAACGAAAACTTACAGGTTCATCGGAAAGTTTGACAAGGGACACAATAGCTCGATAGTGGAATTTGCTCCTCCGACGATGGAGAGATATTCTTAGGGCCCTCTTGGTGTGACGGCATCCATCATCATATGGCCAGACATAGGTGACAAATGTCACGGGGATGCCGGAACACGACAACGAAAAGAAGAACAAAACCGGCAACGAGGAGACCGGTATAGTAAGCATGTGTATGACTCAAGAGGATACCGATATATCTCACCTCGGGTTTTGTAAAAGTATTGTGAAGCAAAGGGAACATCACATGATAACCAAAGATTCACTCGAATGTCATTCGTGTAATCATAGGGATTGATATGGACGTCCACGGTTCCGCTATCAGTCATTGAACGAAGGGGTTTCGTTCATGTCTATGATTTACCGAACCTACAGGGTCACAAGCTTAAGGTAATCACGATCTGCTAAGTGTTAGTAGGACGAGAGTATGAAGGATTTATTTGTGAAATAGTTTTGTTAATATTCAGAATTGTTTCGAGAGAAACCGGAAGCGTTTCGGGGTCACCGGAAGGGTTTCAGAGTTTATCGGGCAATACTGGGTATTACCGATAAAATATATATAGGTGGAAAATGTTTTCGGTGATGTTAAATTAATAATAAAAGGCTCTAGTAATTTTTAGGAAGCTTTTATATTTAATTTAATATCAACGGGCCTTAAAAGGCCAATTAGTGGAAGGGGAATTGGGCCACCATGGCCCATGTAGGGGAGGCGCCCCCTATTCCCATAGTGGGAGGACGAATCCTAGTGGGGGGAGGACTCCTCCTCCCCCCTTGGCCGGCGCACCAAGGAGGGGCTTTCCCTTCTTGGTGGCAGCCGCTCCTCTCCCCTCAATCCTATATGTACTGGAGGTTTTGGCCCTTTTGTGGACACAACTTTTGGAGGCTCCTCTAGTCCAATACTACTAGTTCTAATTGAGACAATTAGAGCTAGTTCTAGTTCCTCTAATCCTCATAATTAGAAGCCCCGTGTGGCTCTAATCTCCTCCTCTAATTCTATGGCAGCGATTAGTTCTGGACGGCGAAGCGCTGCCAGATTGTGAAGACTGTACGCTTGCAAACTGTAGAGAGGTCATGCTTTCGGTCTTCGGTTCAAGGGATCGTTCATGGGCGGTTCGCGGGATCGTTCATCGATGGTTCGAGGGACTCCAAGTACGATCTACACCGACTCGTCTACTTCCACTGCAACTCAGAGTTAGTAACGATCATGATCCAAACCTCTAATGCATCTTCATATTGTTCCTGGGTGATCATAGGGCGATTTTTTTGTTTTCTACTACATTTCCCAACAGTGGCATCATGAGCGGTTCTATGAGTAGGTCCAGGTTGCGATCCAGATCACATATGGATGTGAGGGCTGATGTTCTTGATGTGCTTCCCACGAGTGTTGCTTTGGTTCAGTTCATTGATGGCATGGTGTAGCTTTTTACAAAGTTCTGACAATCGATCGGCTCTCGCTATCAACGAGCTGCTAACAGTTCTTTGGGCTGCATCATAGTCAAGAATAGTGAACCATCGCAATCACGAGAGGGCAATGAAGATGATCGATCTTCTAGGGGGTCATGCGTATTGACAAAGTTTAGTGTGGGGCTAGAGATTTATAATTAAGCCTCTTCCCTCACACACCCCGAAAGTAAATCTAGTAACAAGAATTATCACCTTTGTTTGTGGACGTAGGTAGCTAGAGTTATCTGTAAACCCTAGAAGCCATGTAATTAAAATTTGCTAAAACCAATTAGAGGACGTCTAACTTTGTTTTGCAGGATTGCATGTGATGTGGTATAGCCTTCGTCTTGATAATAAGTTTATGTATGAGATGGTTATATGATGTAACGTTAAGTGGCCTGCGCATCACAGTATGGCATGATGGCTAGAGCCAAGGGATTGTCACTTATATGACCTGTGTGTCGGAACTCGTTATTTTGATTTATCGACGGAGTGACGGATGTGCTACGGAGGACCCAGAGCAAGATGGCTTCACCAGGCGCAGAGAACATGGTGGTGACTACGTCATCATCCCGGAGTACTTTCATGAAGATCACGGCGGATCATGAAGATTTTCCCGGTGCAAAGGGCTATATCACATCATGCTATTTTGAATTGCCTGAGATGTTTATCCCTTTGTTGGTTGCACCCATTAATTGCGCAGTAGTCAATTATTAGGGTGATCTCTCACTGAAATATAAAGTTAAAAGGTGCTATTCCCAGTGTTGCAACCGTCTAAAACACGTAGCTATCAGGAGTGCGTCATGTACACATGAGTACAAAAGGGTCGTGAGATGTAAGGTGGGGATGGTCAGACCATGATAGCATATAACACTCGGTTGTCTTGAAGTTCTGGTAGAATAGTTTTGAGCTTGGAGCATGAAGCATCGAAAGATGAACCAGATTCATATGGAAATATGATCGGGAAAAGATTGCCTACCGGTCAAAGTTCACGTCATCAGTGATGCACACATCAATAGCTGTGAATAAGATCAGGATCTTCAATCACTCACTTTCAATTATGAGAGATATTGATTTGAGTGGGAGTGCACTTTATATTAAATTTTGTTTAAACACTAGTGCCAATTAATTATGAATAATGTCTAAGTGAATCTTGTGTTCAATTGTTGTAGATCAATGGCTCACAATATGTTCAACTTAGCTCCTATGTTAGAGAAAGAAAAGTTGGCTGCAAATGGTGGAAACTATGCGGATTGGACCCGGACCCTGAGATTTGTTCTCAGGAGTGCTAAGAAAGAGTATGTGCTGGATCAACCCCTAGGTGATCCTCCTGCGCCAGGAGTGTCGCAGGAAATTGCAGATGCTTTCACAGTCCGTAATGATGACTATGAGTCAGTCCAGTGCCTCATGTTAACTTGCATGGATCCTGAACTACAAAAACTTTTCGAATGATCAAGTACTCAATTTATAATTGGGTCACTAGATGCTCTATACAAGAAGTAGGCAAGGACCGAACGTTTTGAAATAACCAAGGCCTTGATTGAGTGCAAGATGGCAGAAGGTTCCTCAATGAGTGAGCATATAGTGAAGCTGGCTGGCTATGTTGATAGGCTTGTTGCTCTGGAATTTGGAATTCCTCCAACACTCAGTACACATATTGTGCTTGCTTCACTTCCCCCATCTTAGGATGGTTTTATCATGAATTACAACATGAATGGGATGGAGAAAAGTGCAAATGAGTTGTTTGCTATGCTCAAGACTGCGGAGGCTGGAATGCAGAAGAACAAACTAGTGTTGATGCTCAATAAGACCGCCAGTTTCAAGAATAAGGGCAAGTCCAAGAAGAAATCGTTAGGTGCATGTAAGACTGTGTCTCAGAAGAGGAACAAGGGTGGAGCTACTAAGGAGACATAATGTTTCTACTGCAAGCAGAAGGGACACTGGAAGCGCAAATGCAAGAAGTACTTGGCGGATAAGAAGAATAACGGTTCTTCTGGTAAAGGTATAAAAGTTATACAATGTTAATGTTATTCTACTTGTTAAATTCTGTAAGTTATGAGTATTTGATACTGATCGGTTGCCCTTATTTTCAAACCGATGCAGGGACTACAGAAAGCTCGCAAGCAGAGAAGGAATGAAGTCATGATACACGTCAGGAATGGTAATGGGATCGCTACTAAAGCCGTCAAAGTCATGTCTTTAGTTTATCTTCAAGAATTATCCTAGTACCGAATAAAAGTTATTTTGATTAGAAGTTATGTAAGACATTACCTTTTGGGTTATGCGATGGATATTCTTGTAAGTTTTTGAACAATGGTTGGTCAAGTTATTATGAGAATATATTTTGAATTTACCTCTATTGTCAGTGGTTTATTCATTATGGATCTTGAAGAATATTTATAACATTAATGCTAAACGTCTTAAGAAGACTGATGAATACAACTTATGTGTGGCACCACTATTTTAGTTTCATCAGAAAAGAAATGTATGCTTGACGTCTTTTGATTTGAATCATTTGACACATACAAGTCTGATGAGTAAAATTACTAAGACATTCTTCACTAGTTTTGAACGGACGGATGAATTGTTGGAAATAATACATAAGTGATGTATTGTGACGCCCCCGACTCGACCGTGCACTAATCATACACGCAAATGCGCATGATCAAGCCCAGGGACTCACGGGAAGATATCACAACCCAACTCTAGACACAAAATAAAATAATACAAGCTTTATCTTACAAGCCAGGGGCCTCGAGGGCTCGAATACATAAGCTCGAGTTACACAAGCGTCAGCGGAAGCAACAATATCTGAGTACAGACATAGATAGACAAGGTTGCCTTAAGAAGGCTGAGCAAAACAATGACAACTAGATCGAAAAGGCGCAGGCCTCCTGTCTGGGAGCCTCCGAATTACTCCTGGTCATCGGCCTTCACGTAGTAGCAAGCTCCGTCGGTGTAGTAGTAGTCATCGACGGGGTCGGCCGGCTCCGGGGCTCCGTCATCTGATCGCAGCAATCGGGTATGGGAAAAAGAGGTAGCAAAGCAACCGTGAGTACTCATCAAAAGTACTCACAAGACTTACATCAGAACTATGCTAGATATGCATCAGTATCAAAAGAGGGGCTATATCTATGGACTGGACTACAGAATGCCATAATAGAAGGGGAAAGCCTAGCCTATCGAAGACTAGCATCTTGCAGCATTAGAAGAGTGCAGATTAGCATATATAAAGCAATAGTTGTATAATAGCAAGGCCTAGAGATCCTTCCTCATCTACCTCGCGAGGAAGTGATCCCGGAGTCGTTATATCAGTTTAGTATCACAAGTATCCAGTTCTAGTTGTAGTAGATCGGGATACAACACTGAGCGTCCTGTTACCGTGGACATGGCTATTCGAATAGATAACTTCCCTGCAGGGGTGCACTACTGTTACCCAACACGCTCGATTACCTCCGGCCGGACACACTTTTCCGGGTAATGCCCGGCCTCGGATAACCGACACGACGTAGTCCTACCTTGGCTCCGCAGAGAGGTCCCCGCCGGTCTACATCCTAAGCGCTCAGGGGTCTTGGGCCCATCTCCCTTTGCACTCCGGGTCGTTGTGAGGACAGTGGATACCAGCGCCACCCCTCTCCTAGATGGCATGATCCGACCGTGCCACAATGCTGAACTGGACGTCTGACAGAGCTATCGGAAGAATTGTACGATGCAGAGGGCCCCATAAACCATTATCCCGCGCGGTGGTAGTGTGTATAGGCCAGTGGCCAACTCAGATCAAATACCCAAATCCGTTAAGCGTGTTATTTGTAACTCGCAGACACGAACAGGGCATAAGGCTCACCTCCGACACCCTGCCGCACCGACTTGGTAACCCGCGGTCCAACGACCAGGGACCAGGCCCACCTCTCTCCTAGGTGGTCTCCACCTGCCCTGTCGTTCCGCCACAATAATCTCTCGCGGGTGCCCTCATGGCCAACCCGACTTCACAAAGGACTGAGGTGAAGGTCAAGGTATCCGTGTGTCCATAACATCAAGGGGGAATCCGAGGAATCACCCTCGTTGGATTCCCACTCGATGTATCCGTCAAGGTGAACTCGGAGGAATCACCCTCGATGGGTTGACACTTGAGGGGTTGCACTACAGAGGCATCATCGGAGGTGGTGAAAGAGGAATTACCCTCGGTAACCCACAACCGACTAGCTACGCTACAGAGGTATCATTAGGAGTGAGGTAGGAGGTATCACCCTCGGCACTCGATAGTAACTCTACAGAGTCGTACAACTAAGGGGGTGTGCGGTGCTGTGACGGTCTCTGCACGTCGATCACATTGATCAAATCTTCCGGTAGAGAAGCCTGGTGTCGGTGTACTAAAGTATGGGTCTTTTTCATACCCCTTACTTGTGCACGGGCAGTTGTAGCCGTACCGCGGCAAGCCTTGCCGGGGAATAGCTAGGAGTAATCACGAGACTAAGATGCCAGGGGGGCGTTCAAGTCAACGACCAGACAGAAAGCCAAAGGGTTACGGAGGCCCGGCAAGACCCTTGCCGGCAAGGCCTCGCGCCCGGCAAGACCTGGTCCCGGCAAGCCCCGGGCCCGGCAAGGATTCGGTCCCGTCAAGCCCCGGGCCCGGCAAGGATTCAGCCCCGGCAAGGCTCGGCACAGTGCAGCGCTATCGCTCCAGTGCAGCGGCCAGCCTTGTCGTTTAGGGCTTGTCCTCATGGTGACGTGGTGCGATGCTGGCCACGAGATGCTTAAGCGGTGGTGATGGGATGGCTGCTTTTGCCCATCCCCCTGTAAAGCTTTTCCAAGCCCAAGACGCTAAGGGACACCTCGACGGACACCTCACGGTGCATTTAATGAGTTTGTCCTAAGCCATCAGGGTTAGGTATGATAACACTGTGGTGGCACTGTAGCTACTTTCCACCTCATGCCTTATCTCGTACGCCACTGTGGTAGCCCCTTTGTCCCATATAAAAGGAGGCCCGAGGCGTACAGAAAAGGAGGGAGAACACTTCAGAGGGCCCGTTCTGCATGCGCAACTGCCGAGTACTGTAGCTCCAGAACTTAGCCAAGAACATCCACAATAATACAATCAAAGCAGGAGTAGGGTTTTACGCATCCATGCGGCCCGAACCTGGGTAAATCCCCGCGTGCTGTTCGTTAGTTCTGCTCTTTGTGCAATCCTCTCCCCTTGCCGAACCGTAAAGGGATCCGCTCGATAGCGATCCCATAGGTGTTCGTTTCCACCTCATCTTTGGCGCGCCAGGTAGGGGGATCGAGGTTGTGCGAACCTGATCTAGCGATCAGCGCGTCAGATCTTCGATCATCTTCACCACCATGGCCCCCAAGAAAAAGGGTTTCACGGCGGTTGGTCCATCTGCATCCGTCGTGCCTGATGCTGTGCGTACAGGCGACGGGGTAGACGCGGGTGGAGGAGGTGGAGGCTCCGAGCTTCCACGGCGTTCCGGCGATCCGAGCCGGACGAGCAACAGGTCCAAGGATGGAGCTGCGCGACCTGCGGGTGGTGCAGCGACTTCCAAGGATGGAGCGGCGCCTTCCAGGACGAATACGCCGGCGCATGCACCGCGACCTTCTCAGGACGCGCGTGACGTGCGGCCTCAAGACGTTGGTGGTTCTAGGCGTCCGCATGGGAAGACCCCTGCGCATCACTTCCAGGGTGCGCAGGGCCAAGATCCGCGCCAGCGCGCTGGTGGAGGCCGCGCGCGGGTGCAGAGTCGTGATGATGCTCCTTCTAACCCTGTTAGGAGTTTGAGCACCTCACGTTCTTCGCACCTGTCGCCGCCGCCTATGCCAGCAGAGGCGTTGGCGCGAGCTCAGCTGCTCCTAGACTTCCCTCCTGCCGCGGAGAAGCTAGACGAGTGGCGAGCCGCTATCCAGAGCCTCATCGGCCTAGCCAACAACGACGTACCACAGCAGGGTGAACCCTCGCGGCTGCAGTCGTCTAGGCTGGTGCGTGGCGATGGAGAGAAGACCGGAGCTGGAACGACTACATTGTGTTCCCCTCCGCTGCATCAAGAGCGGTCGTTAACTCGACGGACCAACGCCCGTGAGGATGGCTCCACGGCATCATCTGATCCGCGGGTTCGCCGCGATCAACATCACGTTCTTCGGGAACGGAAGAAGGAGGACGCTCGAACCACCATCGAGCGCCGAAGGGAAGCGCGTTGCCAGTCCGACAAGCGCGTTGGGACCACTGTTGACGAGCCCGCGCCAGGGTACCCTGGCTGCCTACCTTACGAGGTGGGTTGCCCAGCATTTACTCGTGAGCTGCGGCAAGTCCAGTGGCCCAGCTCCCGCTCCTTCAAGCCGGAAGTACCGGAGAAGTACGACGGCAAGACTCATCCGTCCGAGTTCTTGAGCATCTACACCATCGCGGTGCAGGCTGCCGGGGCTCGTGACGATAAGGTACTGGCCAACTACTTTCCGTTGGTGCTGAAGCCCAACGTGAGATCGTGGTTGATGCACCTGCCCGAGAATTCCATCTCTTCTTGGGCCGGCCTGTGCCATCAGTTTGTTGGCGCCTTCACCGGCGGCCATCAAGCTCCTGGCCAGGAGAGTGATCTGCACATCATTCCCCAGAAGGAGGGCGAACCCTTGCGCAAGTATATCCAGAGGTTCAGCCGCATCCAGCACAACATTCCTGACGTTCATCCCGCCGCCGTCATCAGCGCCTTTCATCAGAATGTGCGCAATCGTAAGATGCGGGAGGAGCTGGCGATGAAAAAAATCAGAGATGTCGCCGAGCTCTACGCTTTGGCCGACAGGTGTGCTCGGGCAGAAGAAGGAAGGAGGCTCCCCGGCGAGAACGCTGGCGCTGGAGTCGACTCCGATAGCGAAGACGCTCCTGCCCCGGCAAAGACGGGGCGGCGGAAGAACAAGAAGCGCAAGGGCAAGGCCGTGCTTGCCGTTGAAGGTTCCGGCAACACCGGCACCACCAAGAAGTCCAAGACCGACGACCCCGGCAAGGAGGTTGCCGGGTGTGCGGCGTGTCAGGCCTTGGCGGCTGCCGACAAGCCAGAAGGATCCGACAAGCAGTACTGCAAGATCCACCACACCAAGGGCCATGATCTCCAAGACTGCCGGCAAGTTGAGGAGCTTGCCGAGAAGCAGCGCGCTGAGTACGAAAGGCGCGACAAGGAGAGAGCCCAAGACGGTACCGGAGGGTCTGGCAGGAAGCGCGGTCGAGGAGGTCGCCGCGGCAAGCCCAGGCAGCAGCCAGAGAAGCCTGCCCGGGGCCACGCCAAAGAGCAAGGAGATGATGATGATGCGGAGGGCGACGAGTCCAGCGAACACGAGTTCCAGAAGGCTATAGAGGCCATGTGCGTCGACGGGGGCGCTTCGTTGCATTTCTCTCACCGCCAACTCAAGCGGTGGGCGCGTGAGATTAATGCGGCAGAACCCTCTATTGATGCACAGAAGCCACTGAAGTGGTCCCACACGCCTATCATTTTTGACGCCGAGGATCACCCTGATCGCACAACTGCGGTCGGGTGTTTGCCGTTGTTGGTTTCACCAACGATCCGCAACCTCCAGGTGACGAAAATTTTAGTTGACGGTGGGGCCGGCCTGAACTTGATCTCGCCAGACGTCATCAAGAGGCTGCAGATTCCTGACGAGGACCTTGAGGACACAGGCTCATTCCAAGGGGTCAATCCGGGAAGGAACCAGCCGAAAGGCAAGATCACGCTGCCGGTGACATTCGGCAGCGAGCTGAACTTCAGGACGGAGAAGGTCGTCTTCGACGTCGCCAAGATTCCGTTGCCGTATAATGGAATCCTTGGCCGCCCAGCGCTGGCCAAGTTCATGGCGGCCTCGCACTACGCCTACAACGTCTTGAAGTTGCCCGGTCCAATGAGCGTCATCACTATCCACTCCGACAAGAAAGACGCGCTCATTTGCACCGACAAGCTCTACCGGGAAGCAGTTGCAGCGTCCGCCACCAAGGCGCATGCTCCTGCCGCTCAAGGTCCCGGCAAGAAGAAGAAGCCCGGCAAGGCCTCTGGGACAGACTCCGGCAAGCGCGCCTCTCCGGAGTGCTGCGCTACCGTCGAGGATGCACCGGAAAGCTCTGCCGGCCAGACCAAGAGATCCAAGGCTACTCCACCCGAGACCAAGAAGGTGCCCGCCAAGGAGGATGGGACGGGGGGAACTTTCACCATAAGTTCCACCCTTGATGACAAATAGGAAAGCGCGCTCGTTGCTTTCCTGCAGGCGAATGTCGATGTGTTTGCATGGCAACCATCTGACATCCCCGGTGTTCCCAGGGAAGTAATTGAGCACCACCTAGCTGTCTGTCCCCACGCGCGGCCCGTCAAGCAGAAGGTGCGGAAGCAAGCTTTGGAGCGGCAAGAATTCATTGCCGAAGAGATTAAGAAGCTTGTGGCGGCAGGCCTGGTTCGAGGAGTCCTCCATTCTACATGGTTGGCCAATCCAGTTGTTGTGCGCAAGGTGAATGGTAAATGGAGGCTATGTATTGACTTTACAGATATCAATAAAGCCTGTCCAAAAGATCCTTTTCCCTTGCCGCGCATCGACCAGATTGTGGATTCCACTGCCGGCTGCGATCTGTTGTCATTCCTTGGCGCATACTCAGGCTATCACCAGATCTTCATGGCGAAAGAAGACGAAGAGAAGACCGCATTTATCACCCCGTGTGGTACATACTGCTTCTTGCGTATGCCTTTCGGGTTGAAAAGTGCTGGGTCGACCTTCGCAAGAGCTGTCCAGATTGGTTTCGGAGCCCAGCTGCATAGAAATATGGAAGCTTACATGGATGACATAGTGGTTAAAACCAAGGACAAGGCAACGCTCATTCAAGATCTGGAGGAGACATTTGCAAATCTGCGCAGGATCAACCTGAAGCTCAATCCCGAGAAGTGCGTGTTTGGTGTCCCATCCGGCAAGCTTCTCGGGTTCTTTGTATCTCAGCGTGGAATTGAAGCCAATCCCGACAAGATCAAGGCAATTGAGCAGATTGAAGCGCCAAGACGAGTTAAGGATGTGCGCCGCCTTGCCGGCTGCGTCGCTGCTTTGAGTAGGTTCATCTCAATGTCCGCTGAGCGCGCCCTGCCGTTTTTCAAAATTTTGAAGAAGGCAGGTCCAATGAAATGGACTCCAAAAGCGGAGGCAGCGCTGCAGGATTTGAAGAAGTACCTCTCCTCTCCGCCAGTACTAGTCGCGCCTAGACCACAAGAGCCGTTGCTGCTATATCTAGCGGCAACGAATCAAGTGGTTAGTGCTGCGCTGGTGGTGGAGAGAGAAGCAGGGGAGGATGCAGCGGCAACGGCAGACCCGCCAAGCGGCTTGCCGGGGCTAGCCCCGGCAGAGTCTGGTGCCGACAAAGAAAGATCCGCGCAGTCGAGTCAAGCAGTGCAGAAGAAGAAGATGGTACAGCGCCCAGTCTATTTCGTCAGCTCCCTGTTGCAGGGGCTAGGTCGAGATATTCTGGCGTGCAAAAGCTGCTCTTCGGCCTTCTCATGGCCTCGAGGAAGCTGCGCCATTATTTCCAAGCACATGACATCACTGTCGTCACTCGCTTTCCGCTGCAACGGATTCTCCGGAACCCAGAAGCGACCGGCAGGATCGTGGAGTGGGCGTTGGAGCTGTCATGCTTTGGTCTCAAGTTTGAAAGTTCTTCAACTATCCAGAGCAGAGCCTTGGCAGAGTTCATTGCAGAATGGACCCCAACGCCAGACGACGAAGTTCAAGAATCAGCGATTCCCGGCAAGGAAACAGATCGCGAATGGATCATGTACTTTGATGGAGCCTTTTCGCTGCAAGGCGCCAGTGCCGGCGTGCTGCTTGTCGCACCCACCGGAGAGCACCTCAAGTACGTCATCCAGATGCATTTTCCCCGGGAGAGATCGACCAACAACACGGCGGAATATGAACGACTGCTTGCCGGTCTCAGGATCGCGGCAGACCTTGGGATCAAGAAGCTCATCGTAAGAGGTGACTCCCAGCTCGTCGTGAGGCAGGTCAACAAAGATTATGAGAGCCCGTTGATGGAAGCATACGTCGATAAAGTGAGAAAGCTGGAGGAGCGCTTTGACGGTCTTCAGACAGAGCATGTTCCTCGATCAGAGAACAGCATTGCCGACGACCTGTCGAAGCGTGCCGCACTCAAGCTGCCTGTGGAACCAGGGACTTTTGTGCTCCGCTTGACTCAACCATCCGTGTCGCCATTGACAAGGCCTGATAAGAGAAGAAAGCTAAGTACCGGCGAGTACTTCCCGGCGGGGCTTCCCGAAGCCCCCGGCAAGGATCTTGCCGGGAACATATCGGTTGCCGGTGAGCAGCGGCTTCGCGCAGAACCTCGGGTTCTTGCCGCCGAAGCAAGCGCCCCTGCTGCCGAAGAAATACCGGTTGCCGGTGAGCAGCGGCTTCGCGCAGAACCTCGGGTTCTTGCCGCCGAAGCAAGCGCCCCTGCTGCCGAAGAAATATCAGTTGCCGGTGAGCAGCTGCTCCGCCAAAAACCTCAGGTTCTTGCCGTAGAAGCAAATGCTCCCGCAGCTGAAGAGTCGCCTTTAGTCCTTGTCGTCGAGCCACAGGCTCCGGCATGGGCACAGCTAATAGTCCATTTCCTTCAGACAGGAGAACTCCCTGAGGAGCAGGAAGAAGCTGAGAAAGTAGCCCGTCAGTAAAGTATGTACCAGTTCGTCGACGACGTCCTCTACAGAAAGAGACCCAACGGTGTGAAATTGAAATGCATTCCTCGGGAGGATGGACTAGAGCTGTTGGCAGAGATTCATGGGGGCATATGTGGATCCCACATAGGCTCAAGAGCCCTTGTCGGCAAAGCGTTCCGGCAGGGATTCTTCTGGCCTACTGCTCTCCAGGATGCAACGGCACTAGTAACCAAGTGTGAAGCGTGCCAGTTTCATTCGAAGCAACTTCATCAGCCAGCTCAAGCTCTCCAGACGATCCCTCTCTCCTGGCCCTTCTCGGTCTGGGGGCTCGACATACTGGGTCCCTTCCCCCGCGCTGCCGGGGGCTTCGAGTACTTGTACGTTGCCATCGACAAGTTCACGAAGTGGCCAGAAGTGGAAGCAGTGAGGAAAGTGACAGCACAGTCAGCAGTCAAGTTCTTCAAGGGGATTGTGTGCCGTTTTGGTGTGCCGAACAGGATTATCACCGACAACGGTACGCAGTTCACTAGTCGCACCTTCATGCAGTACGTCCAAGACCTTGGCGGCAAGATCTGTTTTGCCTCTGTTGCTCACCCGAGAAGCAATGGCCAAGCGGAAAGGGCGAACGCTGAAGTGCTGCATGGTCTCCGGACCAGAACTTTCGACAAGTTCCACAAGCATGGAAGACGCTGGATTGATGAGCTGCCGGCGGTTCTTTGGTCGATCAGGACGACGCCAAATCGAGCCACCGGCCAGACGCCCTTCGCTCTGGTCTACGGAGCGGAGGCAGTTCTCCCCACGGAACTCATATACGGGTCACCTCGAGTGCTCGCTTATGATGAGCCTGAGCAAGAGCAGCTGCGCCAAGATGACGCGCTGCTCCTTGAGGAGAACCGTCTTCGGGCTGCTGTGCGAGCCGCTCGCTACCAGCAAGCTTTGCGCCGCTACCATAGCCGCAAGGTTCACGCCCGGAGTCTTGAGGAAGGCGACCTTGTTCTTCGGCGCATTCAGTCGGCCAAGAATTTCAACAAGTTGACGCCGAAGTGGGAAGGCCCTTACCGGGTAGTGCGAGTCACCAGGCCTGGCGCTGTCCGCCTGGAGACCGAAGAGGGCTTGCCAGTGAGCAACTCCTGGAACATCGAGCACCTTCGCAAGTTCTACCCGTAAGGCGCAGTTGTTCGGGTTTCTTGCTGTGATAGCGATACGGCCAGCAGGCTGCTGACGACCCGAATCCAGCGCTCGTGGCAGCGTAACGCTCCGGCAAGATCCGGGCAACGCCATTCTGTACAAGTGTTGCCGCTGGCATCTAATCCTTTGTACAGAGCAGGCACGTCCTTTGTGCATATTTAATAAGATCTGTGTGCTTTGCATTTCTTGTTGATTTCATGTCATATATATGCATGTATTATCTGAGATGTGTATTGCACTCGATCCCGGTAAGAGCTAACGAACCGTCAAGGTTCCATACCTTTATTTTCTCTTCTTTCTTTTTCTCAAGAGACAGAAGATTCCCTCGCGCGCAAGTTTGCCGGGGTGGGAAGGAATGGTGGTATGGATACCAGACGACGTTCAAGGTTGGCGCCTTGCCGGAAGAAGAAGAATAGCGACGAAAAGCAGAGCTAAGTTGCTGAACCCCTTAAGCGGATTTTTGATTTTTGTAAGGCTATATTCCCTTGAACGATTTCGGCTTTGTATGGAAAACCTGCACGCGATGGAATCTTGTCGTGATCGGCTGCGCCCTTACTCTGTTTCGAGTCCGCTCAACAGTCTAGGTGGCCGCGCTGAAAGCGTCAAGATTTCTTGCCGTGAGCAGCATTGCCCGCAAGCTGCTGACGACCCGAATCCAGCGCTCGCGGAAGGGTTATGCTCCGGCAAGTTCCCAGCAAAGCGTAGGGTATACGCCATAGAGAAAGAAATTGAACAAAGGGAATAGCATGCCTTAATTCAAAAGAGAGCAAGTTATATTACATCCAGTGCTTGCCGCGTTTCTGACTTAAGACAAATTATCTTTTACATGGAATACTGGCGGCAAGATGAGGAAGAGATGAGGCGGATGCGGCTAGTCCCGGCGATCGCCCTCGACCCTCTTCACCTGGCTCACCCGGTCGACGATGGGCGCGACAAGCTCTTCGAGAGCCTTGACGTCCGCGTCCTTCGGCAAGCTTTTCGAGGCCTTGGAGAGGTCGATGCCAGGGTTCCTGTACGCCACCTTCATCAACACCTTGCGGAGGACGAGCTGGCAGAGTTTCCGGGATTCGTCGGCCAGCTTGCTTGTCTGGTTCGCCTGGAGTAGCTTGAGGGCATCGACGAGCTTGTCGAAGAACATGGTTAGCCTGGCGCTTGAGGATATGTTGTCGTCGACAGAATATCCGAAGCCCGGCAAGCCCATGGTCTCCAGCTCCGCGCCAAGCTTCTCGGCGACGTCCGCCAGCCTGGCAGTCCAGAGCTTTACGCTAGAAGTGTACTCGTTGTGGGTGGTGGCGGCATTCTGGAGCAGCTCTTGTTCGTCATGGAGGTCTTTGATAAGAGTCCTCTCGCGAACTCGGGCGGCCTCAAGAGACTCCTCCAGCGTGGATAGCTTCAGCTTCAGATCTTCAATGGAGTCCTTGGCGGAGGAAAGCTGCTGGACCTTCTCGGATGTGGCAGCCTGCGTCTCCATCAGGCTATGGAGAGCCTTGTCTCTCTCGGCCTCGAGTGCTGAGACCTTCTTGCCGTGGTCCTCGAGAGCGGACTCCAGCTGCTTCGTCTTCTCCTCCAGCAAGTTCTTGGCGGTCTCCGCAGCTCCGGCAGCGTCGAGGGCTTCTTTGAGCTTGCCGGCATGGCCTTCAGTTAGAGCTCTGAGCGTCTTCAAGTGTTCCTGCTCAAGCTCCTGGACCCACCGTGCGACAAGACTTTCGAGCTCTTCATCCTTGTTGCGAAGCTTGGCGGCAAGCGCCGCCTCGCGCGTGGCAAGGTCCTCTTCTTGAGCGTCAAGACTGATGCGGCGCTGCGTCAAGAGGGCTTCTGCCGCGGCGGCTTGCTGGGCGGCCTCCTCCTGCTCTTTCTCGATATCTGATTGCTTCAGCAGAAGGACGTTTCGCTCTTCCGCCAGCTGCTCCCGGTAAACATTCAACTATTGGAGGGCCTCGCCGTACCAAGCCTGCGTCTCCGTGACGCGTTGTTGGAAGTCTCCTTCCGCGGCCTCGACGAGCGCTGCCCGGGAGTCCAGTTTCTCCTTCCGGGCACGGTAGAGCGTTTGGAGCTTCTGATAGTTGTCATTCATGGCTTGAAGTAGCTGCTCCTCCTTGAGCTCACTGGCGGCGGCGGCGGTGATTTCTCCGTCAAGATGTTCTCCTTCAACCAGCTCTTCGATGTTTGCCGACCCCGGCATGCTGACAACGTTCTTGCCGGCCCTGATGTATTGGCTTGAGGAAGGGACCTGGGACGACGAGGGTTGGTCTTCAGTAGTCGAGGGCCCCGCGGCAGTAGAAGCGCCTAGCGCTCCTGCGGCGGAAGCGCCGTCAGTATGGCCGCGGGTCTCCTCACCAGCTCCCTCGGTGGACATCTTGGCGGCCTCCTCTTCCGCAGCCTTGGCGGCCTCAACGGCAGTAACCTCAGCGGCAACAGCTTTGGCGGCCTCGGCGGCGGCATGCTTGGCGGCCTCTTCGGCAGCAACCTTGTCGGCTTCAGTGGCCGCATCCTTGGCAGTCTCTTCAATGACAACGTCAGTGTCCATGAGCTCTGTCAGAAAAAGATTGAAAGCCAAGGAGTTGATTAAGATGAAGCTGGGAAGGAAGTTCAAGAAGACAAAAAGAAGAAAAACCAAAGCGACAAGAGTTCTGGGCCGAGCCATTTACCTGCGTCAGGGAAGGGGTTGCCGGAGCCTGCACTTGCCGGCCCCTCCCCTTCGTCGCGGTAGGGCTCACTCGAAGATTCGCCCCTGGGTGGTGTGATCGACGGAGGTAGCATGGCAGAGGCAGCTCCCGCTGTTGCTTCTCGCTGTTGCTCCACTCCTGCACGCCCGGAGATGTCAGCAGAGAAGATGCACACCCCGGCACGCGCCAGTGGGTAGTGAGTAGAAGACTCATGCTGGGGGCTGCGCCGGGGGCTGCATCGAAGGTTGCGTTCTGGGCTTGACTCCGAGCCGACGAGAACCGTTTCCGGCGCGCCCGAGGTGCTTGCCGGCGGCTCGACGCTTGTTGAGGTCTTGACCCTCTTCGCCATCCTCTGCGTCAGAGTCTCCGTATCCCTGAGGAGGCAAAAACAGAGCAAGTTAATCAAGCAAAACTAGAAGGATAAGAATCGAAGCTGTGGCGGGACTCTTACTCTTCTTCTTCTTCCTCGGAGCTGATGGCGGAGAGGTCAAAGCCGACCCCCGCCGCAGTTCCTGACGGAGGAGGAGGAGGAGTGGTCCTAGGCCGCTTGGCAGTGGCAGGTTGCGGTGCGGCCTCGCCGGCCGCCCCTTTGCCGGAAGCCTCGCTGCTTGAGGAAGGTTGGTGGGCTGGAGCGCCAGTGGCGTTCTTCCGGAGGACGCGCCTTTTCCTGTGTTGAAGAGCTGGGGGCTCTTCCTCCTCCTCTTCTTCCTCTTCGGCGGCGCCTCCGGCAGAAGAACTCCCGGCAGCAGCTCCGCTCGGCTCCCCGGCAACCTGACCTCGCCCGACAAGATCTTCCCGCAGCAAGTCCTCGCCTTCGCTGGACTCAGTGCTGCCGGCTTCTTCGGCAAGGTTCGCCTCTTCCGCCCTGTTGGCGATGTAGGCGAGCTCCTCCTCCGTGGTGGCGTGGACAAGGTTCTCCCCGCGGATGGCCTTCTCCGTCAAGTTGTCGAAGAACGCCAGCGCCTGCTCCGCGGACGGCTCGATCCACCTCTCGTCGATGCTATGGGCATTGAGCACCGGCATCATGGCGATGATGGAGGTCAGCGACGAGTTGTTGCATAGTGGGACGACGCCTGCTGGCAAGTCTCCCACTGCTCCAGATTTGAACAGCTGTTGGCAGAGGGCTGCGTGCCCCATGGCTGTCAGATCATTATCCAGCCTAGGCCGCACCCTCATGACGTCGGCAGCGTTCATGTACTCCCAGGCAGGGCGCCCCTTGTTCTGCAGTGGGGTGATGCGCCGGCGAAGGAAATCTGAAGCAATCATCTCCACCTTCAACCCGGCAACCTTGAGGCGCAGTATCCTGGTGATGGCGATGGTGAGCTTGCTGTCGTCAGGGTCCGCGGCGCCCCAATCCTTGCCGCGGACCACCTTCTGCTTCCACACCTCGCAGAACGGTTTGGGCTCCTTTTCCCAGACCCAGCACCACTTGCCGCGCCACTCATCCCATCTCTCGCGGTAGAGCCCCTCTGGGTACATCTCCTTGGTCACCGTCCTCGGAATCCAAGCGATGCTGCCGGAGAGGGCGTCGCCCTTTTGGATGCGGGGATAGAAGTAGTGCCGGAAAAGTGCAGTGCTCAGGATGACCCCAACAAAATTCTCGCAAAGGTGCGCGAAGACGGACATACAAGTCACGGCATTCGGCGTGAAATCTAGCAGCTGGAAGCCGTAGGTGAGCATGATATCTACGAAGAAATCCGAGTACGGAGGACAGAGGCCGCACCAGAAGTAATCGGCAAAGAAGGGATAATCTCCTGGCTTTGCCTTACGAGAAGCTACACTCACTTTGGTGGCTGGGTGCGCCGTGGTCTCCGTCGCCCATGCGAACTGGTACCTCTTCTTCAAGGTCTCCGCATCAAGCGTCGAGGGGAAGACAGCGCGTTCCTTCCGCATCTTCGCCAACCTGCTCTCCGCGGCGGCCGCTTCCGCCGCCTTGCCCTTGCTCGGCTTAGGCAGCATGGTGGCTATGGAGGTGGGTGCTGAAGACGTCGAGAGCGCGGTGGAGGCGGGAGGAGGGAGAAAAGCTTTGCTTTGGGCGCGAGGAAGAAGGCGATGGCGACGGCTCTGAGATTGAGATTGGAAAGGCGGCGGGGGTAAATGAGCAGTGCCCTCTGCGATTCCCCTTTTTTATGGGGAAGACGCGAGGCAGGCTCTTTACTGCCCGCTTTTGCAGCGGGGTTTCCGCCCACGTCTCCCACTTCGCGCGATTAATGCACATAGTGGAGGGGCGTGGTAAAAGAGATAGTGATTGCGAGCAGTTATTCCCTGGCACGCGTGCCCGTGCATTGTTTTGGGCCTAGCCCAACAGGCCTGGCACCCGTGTATGGCCTAGTCCCGGGGGCTCCTGTCGGTGTACTAAAGTATGGGTCTTTTTCATACCCCTTACTTGTGCACGGGCAGTTGTAGCCGTACCGCGGCAAGCCTTGCCGGGGAATAGCTAGGAGTAATCACGAGACTAAGATGCCAGGGGGGCGTTCAAGTCAACGACCAGACAGAAAGCCAAAGTGTTATGGAGGCCCGGCAAGACCCTTGCCAGCAAGGCCTCTCGCCCGGCAAGACCCGGTCCCGGCAAGCCCCGGGTCCGACAAGGATTCGGTCCCGGCAAGCCCCGGGCCCGGCAAGGATTCAGCCCCGGCAAGGCTCGGCATAGTGCAGCGCTCTCGCTCCAGTGCAGCGGCCAGCCTTGTCGTTTAGGGCTTGTCCTCATGGTGACGTGGTGCGATGCTGGCCACGAGATGCTTAAGCGGTGCTGATGGGATGGCTGCTTTTGCCCATCCCCCTGCAAAGCTTTTCCAAGCCCAAGACGCTAAGGGACACCTCGACGGACACCTCACGGTGCATTTAATGAGTTTGTCCTAAGCCGTCAGGGTTAGGTATGATAACACTGTGGTGGCACTGTAGCTACTTTCCACCTCATGCCTTATCTCGTACGCCACTGTGGTAGCCCCTTTGACCCATATAAAAGGAGGCCTGAGGCGTACAGAAAAGGAGGGAGAACACTTCAGAGTGCCCGTTCTGCATGCGCAGCTGCCGAGTACTGTAGCTCCAGAACTTAGCCAAGAACATCCACAATAATACAATCAAAGCAGGAGTAGGGTTTTACGCATCCATGAGGCCCGAACCTGGGTAAATCCCCGCGTGCTGTTCGTTAGTTCTGCTCTTTGTGCAATCCTCTCCCCTTGCCGAACCGTAAAGGGATCCACTCGATAGCGATCCCATAGGTGTTCGTTTCCCACGACACCTGGCAACACGGACAAGTGTGTGGGGCCTCTGATGGATCACTAACCAGACTATACTAGGCATATAGGACAAGAGGTAAAGTATCAACAACAGGTTACAAAAACAGGCTATGCATCAGAATAGGAGCAATGAATTACATTAGCAAAATCTAATGCAAGCATGGGAGAGAAAGAATGGGTGATATAGGAATGATCAAGGGGGTTTTGCTTGCCTGGAAGCTCTGCTGAGAGGGGCTGGTCATCAGGAGCGTAGTCGTAACCAGCGGCGTCAGTCTCACGGTCTACCGGAGAGAAGAGGGGGGAGAAACAGTAAATATAAAGCAAACAAATACATCACAATGCATGACATGGCGATATGCTGTGTTAGGGGTGACCTAATGCAGTGCTAAGTGTTATAGATGGAGCGGGAAAATTTCCGGGAATATTTTCCCAGCTTTAGGCAATTATCGAACAGGCGAACCGAAGGGGAAGGTTCCATGTTTGCTGTGTTGGGGGCATGCGACAGGTATGTGGATGACATATTCGGATTCGTCTTATTTTTCTGATCATTTTTCATATATAAATTATTTTCATCCGAGTTACGGTTTATTTTCTATTAATTTTCAAGGTTTTAATCATTTTCTGTATTTCCTGAAATTTAATCTTATTTCGAAATTAAAACAGAAAAATACTTTGTCACCCAGTGTAGTGCCAGCCGTAGTGTATGATCAGTGGGGCCAGGCAAAAGTCAATAGTGCATAGTCAGAAGTTGACCCAGTCAACGTTGACGGGTCAACCGGGCCCGCATGTCATGGACTAAGATTTTTAACAGTTTTATTTATCTATTTGATTTAGCAGTGGGGCCCAGTGTCATAGAAAAATTTAGGAGGGGGGGTTAGCAATTAGGGGATTAGCCCATAACTAACAAAGGGCCGGCCCAGGTGGCAATGGCTCAGGGCCACGGCTGGGCGTGCACGAGCACACGCACGCAGCCACGACCGAGCCATGGCCACGGCGCGGCCGGCCGGCAGCAGCAGGCAGAGCAAGCAGCAGCAGTAGCAGTATTAAGCAGCAACGACGGCAAAGCAACAACAACAGCTAGCAGAAACAGCAGAAGCAGCAAGCAGCTGGAGGCTGCAGCAGTGGTGGCGCTAGGCAGCAGCGGCAGGAGCACAAGCAGCAGCAGCAGTAGCACTGTAGGAGCAGCAGCGGCGGCTGCGGGCGCGCGCGAGGCAAGGCGCCAGGGCATGGGCGGGGTGCGCGGCCAGGGCGTGCAGGGCGGCGGCGAGCAAGTGCGGCGCGCGGTGACCAGCGGCAGTAGGGGAACGCGCAGCGCTGGGGCCGCGAGCGGCCAAGGCAGCAGCGAGGAATGAGCGGGCGCGCGCGTGAGGGCCCGGGATCGCTAGCAGGGGCGCGTGAGCGCATGGTCACGGGTGCGCGCAGACGTGGTGAGCACGAGCCCCAGTGAGTTTGGCCGCGGCGGTGTACGACGTCTACGGCGACTGGTTCGACGAGGGAAGGGGGAAATCGGTGGAGGTGCTCACGAGGAAGCTGTTGGCGAGCTCGAGGGGGTCGGGGATGGCCCGGAGCAGCGGCATCTAGCGACGGACGACGGTGATGTGGTGCGGCGGCCGAGTTGGGGAAGCCGACGCGGGCGATGGCGGTGGCGCTCCCCGGCTCCGATCCAGTGGAGCAGACGACGTAGGGGAGGGCAACGGAGCTTCTGGACAACCTTCGGTGGCTCGGAGTGGCGCCGGTGCGCGTGGATGCCGACGGTGAGGCAACGTCCGCACTCGGGCAAGCTCAGATCTGAGCGAGGGAGAGGGGAGAATGGCGTTAGGGTTTCCGAGGGTCGCGGGGAAGGCCTTATAGGCGTCAGGGAGGTCGGGGATGGCCGCCACGCACGGCATGGCACAGCCATGGCCGGCGGATGGACGCCACGATCCCCCCCCCCCCCCCCCCGCCTCCTGTAGCGAGGTAGTGGATGGCCTAGGTGGGTTGGGCTGCACTGTGGCCACTAGGGCCCAGGGTAGCAGTAGTCTTTTGGCCTTTTTCTTTTTCCTTTTCTGTCTTACATTTTTGCTACTGTTTTGCATTTTAATTTTGTACCAAACGATTTTTTTTAGAAATGAAATTTGTTACATAAATTCTAGGGAAGGTGGTGATCTAGCACATCAAGTTCCAAATTATTTTGACTAGATTAATTATTTGTTTAAGTTGGAACGGTAGAAATAAATGCTGCTGGATCACTTTATAATTTCCTAGGGATTAATTGGAGAGTCAAATGATGTTGGTTTATTCATGACAAATACTTAGTGAATATTTGCAACCCAACAAACATTTTTGTTTTAATGTTTGAAGAAATAACAATTTGACTTGTTATTTGAAGTTGAATTGGACTTGAGTTTAACCAAGGGGCATTTAAGCTTAGCAAGCATGGTGACATGGCATCATTAGGGTGAGGTTTACTGTAGCATGATTATCGAGGTGTTACAAATCTCCTCCACTAAAAGAATCTCGTCCCGAGATTTAAGAGGTCGAGTAAGGGGGAAAGGTCTGGTTACGAAATTCTAACGAGTCTTCTCGGTCTTGGTTGCTCTTCCCGAAGATGTCAATCTATTGCGTTGACATCTTCATTTTCTTCTGCAGTCTTGTGTCATGTCGAACTTGGCACCTTTTCCTTGGAACTTCATCATACTTCCGAATAGGTTAAGAGGGGAAACTATAAGGACGAATGTCTGCAAGGACTGATATTCGGTAATTATCTCAGGGAATGAGGCACAAGGTATCTCTTGAGTTGAAACTCAGGGAAATCATCGAGAGCAATCTAAGAAGGTATAAAAAGTGTCAAACGGGTAGGCAATCGTTTGATGCCTGAAACATAGTGTGAAAGGGGTTTAGAGCAACGTGAATAAGTATTGCGTCTGATACCAGAATAGATCATCTCTAGGAAGGTGGCTCGTGAATTACATACGAAGCCAAGCGCGAGGAATAACTTTGGAAACAGGGATGTACAGGAGAGTCAGGTTTCGATCCTTTGGAACTGTGGTTAGTGTGGATTAAAAGTAGGAAGGGCGGTGACATCTCGCATGGTCACGATAACCAGGCATGTCAAAGAATAGTTTGTCAGTTATGTCGGCAACAACGTCGGTACCAAGGGCGGGGGACGAAGAGAACCATTTTCCTGCTCGTTAAGACGAGGCGGACCAATAGGCAAAGTTCTCGTCCACCGGTGTTACCGGAATGTCATCAACAATAGTAACAGGGTTTTACTTGACAGGGTTGTACTTGGGGGTGTTGACATAAGCAGGGAATCATTACTACTTAGATCATATAAATTATATGAAAGGTTCAACAAGCCAATGGAAAGGAAAATGTGATTATACACAGGTATTAAGAGTATATATTTCCCAACAAAAAGCAGAGCATGATATACATGACAGGACAGCAAGTACAAAATCATTCAGATAAAGGGGCGAGGAGAATCATGATGTTTACCCATACAATGTTATTTGGATAACTAATCAAGAATCATTTAGCATTGTGCTTCCAATGCTCTTGTTGATGTTTGAGTACCACAGTCATGCTTCGAGGTAGCAATGATATGGTGTTTCAGGTAAGGGTTGGGTCTGAAGATCACAAGCATTATACAAGGACAACTCCAGGAGTAGCAAGGAAAACAAGGTATAAGCAAAACATGACCAAGTTTGTGTTGGCAAGAAGTCAAGGATGTGTCGATGATAACACAAATCATCGAGGGGCAAGGATGGTATTTCTCATGATGAATTTAATTGACATCTCAGAAGAAGTCAAAATGTTGACGATGATCACAACACATTTTGTCGAGAGGTTTCAAGAGGATGCAGTCGAACAGCGACGGCATCAAGTAAGGGAATGACAAAGTGGAAAGTTATGGGAACAACAGATAAAATGTAAGCTCAGAATCGGAGTTGCTTTTCCAGACAACAAAATGATGTTGAAAACTTGACGTAAGCCTTGATCACGGTCTGAAGAATTCGTGCACCAAAGAAGGACGAGGTAGCACGATAGAAGGTAGCATGATAAGGATGTAGCCGGTAGTCTAGGAATGACAAGATTGAGTTTAAATTTCCCAGCAACAATTACTAGAGGTATTGAATTGCAGTGCGGATTCGATTCACAATTTGGTGTTCTCGGTGGACGACAACCCAAAACCCGTGGAGTGACTATGACAGGGAAAGGTATTAATTCATCAAAAATTCATAAGATGTAGTGCAATGGCATGATATCCTCGAGATACCAGGGGGTAATACCTGAAGGTAGAACATAATAGAAGCTGAACTGGGTCGTTGACTTGCGACAGCAGATACTTTAACCTTGTCGAAAAATAGGCGAGGCACGGGAATGGAGTTATAAATATGAGGTCGGCATGGTCAAAACCATAATTGTATATAATCAAGTTAAGGATACCAAAAGAATTATACAAATGGATAATTATTTTGCAAGAAGCTTCCGTGACGGTCTATATCGTTTCCATGGGCATGAACAGAAAGTTAAAGGTCGACTCCCACTTCTTCAACGCATAACCTTTCATTTACTTCTCGCTTTTGATGAAGTTGTAGTGTTGAAATTTTATCTGGCGTAACACCAGTAGAGTATGACCCATAGAATTTTCCGGGTTCACACAGATTATGGAAGGCATTGGTTCAACCCATCGGGGCATCTTAGTAACATATACCACAAACTTCAAGAGTACATAACACAAGCTCGAAAGCAGAGCATGGTTGACAAAAGCATAGGATACAATTTACCAAAGGCATTATGTATCAGGGGAAGAACTCACAAGATTTTTAAATGTGAAGGACACTGTCGGATAATAACCCAGCAATGGGTCTGGCAGTCCACAACGGAGCTGATGTGAGTATCGGTACTCAATTAGAGGAAGAAAGAATACAAAGGCATCGGATTATAGAAACATCTGAATAATTTGATGCTTAAATACAAAGAAATTATGATTTCCAGATCAGTGTATCAGGATCAGATGCTCTAATCAAATATGAGTAAGTTGAATAGACTTAGAGGCACAATCGGTCAAGGTTTGATTGGCTGAAAACCAGCTCATATCCAAAGTGACGTTTGAGCCGGAAAGATGAATTCTAAGATTAGAATGATGATTGCGAGCATTCACAAACGTATTGAATTGAGGGACTCAAGATGATAATGACAAAGGATGTCAATGAATACTGCTAGGCATATGGAATTAACCATAATGCAGGTACGCAAGACCTTCCAGAGCAATAGGTTGCAGAGGATTCTCGGAAGATCGGATAGTATAATGAAGTATTTTGTGAAACACATGAACAACTCGGGATGAACGAATCCCCGGTAAGTGTGAGGAATTATTTGTAGGTGTATTCATGCGGAAAGGAGCTGCAAGGTAGTAGGCACAATGGATTCTCTGAATATAGAAAAATGTTTCGGGGTATCTTGTAATAACAAGAGCAACGGAGAATGATTGTATGAATGGCAAGTGTATGTTGTTATCCATAGGGACTTATCCGTGGTAGGGAATTGCAAAAGCGATGAGCACAAAGGTCTCGGGGAAGCATCGAAGAGTATCTTCGGAATATTCTGATGAATCAAGCAGTCATCTAGAATGAAGGGCTCTCCGGGAGGAAGTAGTTACGAGAACATAGAGTTAGAGTTAGTAAAACCTTTAACCCGAATAGAAGAGAGATCAGAATCCCAGAGTAAAGGAGAGGAATAAAAGATCCTAATCCCATCCATTCGCGATGTGGGCCCATAAGCCACACAACAATGTTAGTAAAACAATTTTGGAAACTAGACTCAACTTCGGCCAAGGAGTTGGAAAGGGGCTTCCTACAGGCAGTTGATAACCCACAAGTATAGGGGATCGCAACAGTTTTCGAGGGCAGAGTATTCCACCCGAATTTATTGATTTGACACAAGGGGAGCCAAAGAATATTTGCAAGTATTAGCAGTTGAGTTGTCAATTCAACCACACCTGGAGACTAAATATCTGCAGCAGAGTGATCAGTAGCACAGTAGTATGATAGTTTGGTAGCAGTAGCAATAAGAGTAACGGTAACAGTAACGGTAGCAGCAATAGCGGTAGCAACAGTAGTAACTTAGCAACAACAATATGTGAAAAGCTCATAGGCATTGGATCGGTGATTATGTTGGATAACATTCATCATGTAACAGTTATAACCTAGGGCGCCACAGAACTAGCTCCAATTCATCAATGTAATGTAGGCATGTATTCCGTATATAGTCATACATGCTTATGGAAAAGAACTTGCATGACATCTTTTGTCCTACCCTCCCGTGGCAGCGGGGTCCATAAGGCTAAGGGATATTAAGGCCGCCTTTTAATAGAGAACCGAAACAAAGCATTAACACTTAGTGAATACATGAACTCCTCAAACTACGGCAATCACCGGAAAGAATCCCAATTATTATCACCTTGGGGTATGCGCATCATAACACATAGCAGGTGCGTATAACTTGCAAGATCAGATCAAGAACACAAATATATTCATGAAAACATAGAGGGTTCAGATTTGAAATCATGGCACTCGGGCCCTAGTGACAAGCATTAAGCATAGCAAAGTCATAGCAACATCAATCTCAGAACATAGTGGATACTAGGGATCAAGCCCTAACAAAACTAACTCGATTACATGATAAATCTCATCCAACTCATCACCGTCCAGCAAGCCTACGAAGGAATTACTCACTACCGGCAGTGAGCATCATGAAATTGGTGATGAAGGATGGTTGATGATGACGATGCCGGAAGATCCCCCTCTCCGGAGCCCCAAACGGACTCCAGATCTGGTCTCCCGATGAAGAACAGGAGGTGGCGGCGGCTCCGTATTGTGAAACGCAATAAAACTTCCTCTCTTATTTTTTTTCTCTAAAATTGTGAATTTATAGGCCTGAGATTAGGGTTAGCGGAGCCATGTGGGCCCCACAAGCCACCAGGGCGCGCCTGGGGGGGGGTGGCGCGCCCTGGTGCCTCGTGGGTAGCCAGTGGCCCCCTCCAGTAGGTCTTGGCTCCAGTATTTTTTATATATTCCATAAAAATTCTCCAAAAAGTTTTGTCCAATTCCAAGAACTTTTATTTCTGCACAAAAAACAACACCATGGTAGTTCTGCTGAAAACAGCGTCAGTTCGGGTTAGTTTCATTCAAATCATGCAAATTAGAGTCCAAAACAAGAGCAAAAGTGTTTATAAAAGTAGATACGACAGAGACGTATCAACTCCCCCAAGCTTAACTCATTGCTTGTCCTCAAGCAATTCAATTGACAAACTGAAAGTGATAAAGAAAAACTTTTATGAACTCTTTTGTTCTTGTATCTATATATATGCTTAAATAATACCTAGGTTTTTAGCAAAGATTATGACTAACCATGCAAATGATAACTCTTAGAAATTATATTCACTCATATCAATGGCATAATCAACTAGCGAGCAATAATAAGATATCTCAAATGCCAACATTTTGTCAAAACAATCATGATATAATATGACAACATGGTATCTCGTTAGCCCTTTCTAAGACCGCAAAACATAAATGCAGAGCACCTCCAAAGTTCAAGCAGCGACTAAACATTGTAATTCATGGTAGAAGAGATCCAGTCATGATGCACACAATATTAACTATACACAATGCATGAGAATGACAATAGTGCTCTCAGGACTGGTGCTTATTTGAGAAGGTGATGACTCAACAATAAAAGTAAAATAACATAAAAGTAAATAGATAGGCCCTTCGCAGAGGGAAGCATGGATTTGTAGAGGTGCTAGAGCTCAAAGCTTAAATCAGAGATAAGTGTAATTTTGGGAGGTATGCCTTTCCTGTCAACGTCATGACCAAGAGTTTTCAATATCTTCCATGCTAAACACATTGGCGGCGGTTCCCAAGCGGTAAAGTAAAGTTTACTCCCCCTCCACCAACAATCACAAGCCATGGCTAGCCGAATCCTTGGGTGCCCTCCATACCAACAACTTTCCGGGGGAGTTTGTTTCATTATTTTGCAATTTTAATAATGGGACTGGGCATCCCGATTACCAGCCCCTCTCGTGCAAGGACAAGTGAATAAACACTCATCATGAGAATAAGCCGCTTAGCATGGAAGATACTGACCACCCCCTGTCACTCCATGAGCGGTACAGGCACACAAAACAGATGTTTATTTGAATATTTAGAGGTGGCACATGCAAATTTAGTTAGAACGACATAGTAATACCGCATATAGGTAGATATAGTGGACTCATCTGGAATAACTTTGGTTTAAGGGTTTTGATGCACAAGCAGTATTCCCGCTTAGTACAGGCGAAGACTAGCAAATAGGTTGAGAAGCGACCAGCTAGAGAGCGAAAACGGTCATAATCATGCATTATGAATAATCAACATTGAATACTAGCATGAGTAGGATATAAGCACCATGAACAAAATATCGTGGAGGCTATGTTGGTTTTGAATCAACTACATGCGTGAACATGTGCCAAGTCAAGCCACTCAAAACATTCAGAGGAGGATACCATATCATCATACTACATCATGAACATTTTAATGCATGTTAACACCCAAGATAAATCATTATCCACTCCTAGCTACTTAAGCATGGCATGAGCAACTATAATCTCTAATTGTCATCATAAACATGTTTAATCCTAATATGCTGAATCATGGATACTGAGTTAAACATATTTACAAAAACAAAGAACAAGTTGAGTTCATACCCGCTTTTCCTTGCCACGGTCACTTCATCAAATCATCGTCATTATTGCCTTTCACTTGCACGACTGAATGATATGAAAATAATAACAGTGCAAGTGTGCCGTGGACTAAGCTGGAATCTGCAAGCATTTTATTCAAAGGAGAAGACAAGGTAATATGGGCTCTTTGTTAGATCAACAATAATGCTTATGAGAGCCACTCAACATTTTCATCGTGGTCTTCTCCTTACAATGACTCAACAAAAGAAAAGAATTTCAGAGAAACACACTGAAATATTTTTGGAGTTTTTAGTTTTTCTAAAGAAAACAAAATAAAGAAGAAAAACAAAAATGAGAAAAACTATTTACACGGGAAAGTTCCCAACAAGCAAAAGAAGAAACGGGAAATCTTTTTGGGTTTTCTTTTAATAGTACAACTAATTAAGCTAGAAACCAAAAAGAAACGAGAAATGTTTTTGGATTTTTCTCAAAGTTTTTCAAACACACAAGAAGAAGGCGAGAAAATAAAACTAACATGGATTATACAATGAAAAAGTATGAACACCGACAACTGGACTGAAATGTGTGATCATGAATGTAATGTCGGTGAGAGATACGTACTCCCCCAAGCTTAGGCTTTTGCCTAGCTTGGTCTACGGCCATCCATAGTAGCCATCCGGTCCCATGTGAAAGTGCTGAGGTGGCGGCACCCGAGCGTCCCAATCCTGGGCCTCCTCCTCTGCCGCTGCCAACGCGTTTCGGTAAGTAACGATGTTCGGTGGCGTCATGATATATCCGTTCCTGGCATGTGAATCAAACAAAGCAGGTGCAGGCAACGTAATAATATCACGAGTATCCTCAATAAAAACCAAGTTATAACGAATGTGGTGAGGAGGCTCGGGAGCATCAAGAAAGTGGTGGTCCCTCATAGACTGGTGATCTAAATAAACTCTAGGCAACAAGTAATCATGAGGGCGAATGTTAACATTAAAATGTCTCGCTAAGCGAGTAGCATAAATACCACCATGAATTTTACCCTTAGTCCTATTAGTGTGCAGGCGGCGTGCAACGATGGCCCCCAAGTTATAAGTGTTGTCATTATGAAGTGCGCGGCGTAAAATGGCAAAGTCAGGTGCACATAGTGCACCACCTTGCTCTCTAGCAGTCAAGCATTTCCCTATGAATAAAGCAAAGTAATGAACGGAGGGAAACTGCAAGCTAGTGGCTCGGGCTCTCGACACGCCCCGTGTCTCTCCCACAGTTAAAGTGTGGAGGAAGCCCTCAAACTCCTCCGGGCGAGGCTCTCTAATTTCCCCATCAAAGGGGATCAAACATATCTCACAAAACTCAGCCAGAGGTATCTGATGATGTTCAGCAAATAAATCAAAGCTAACCGCAGGGGGTTCGAGCCTATTCAAGAAATGAAAGTTTTGCACAAAGGAATTCGTAAGGATGTGGTGTTGGTCACACTCATCTGCGAGGAAGTCGGTCAATCCGGCATTAGCAACAAATTGCGCGAACTCTTGGTAGAATCCGGCTTCGTTCATGAAGACATTGTGCGGCCATTCGCACGGCCGGACCTCCGTCCTACGCGGAATGTTGAGGTCACTGTCCGAGGAGTCCCCAAGGACTCCCTTGGCATTCCGCTTCGAAGAGCTCCTCCGGAAGACATTCATTTTCCTAAGAACAAATTTCTGACAAAAATTTGGGCCACAAAATGATATCAATAAAACTTCGCAAGATTGATAACAACTACTCATATGGATGTCTAGAGGCTATATCAAGCATTCAAACTACTTAGAACTCAAAGAATTTAACATGCAAGCTCATTTCCAATAGCACCAATAGTAGCTAATTATGCAAAATATAATCCACTAAAACAAAAACTAATTGGAACAATGGAGGAGTCACATACCAAGTAGCAATCTCCCAAAACAGTTTCAGAAACGGAGCTCCAAGCAAAGAGATCGAAAATTTCAGGTTTGGGAGCAAGAACACGAGAGAGAGAGAGCAACCAGGAATTTTTGCTAGAGGTAAGAGACGAAGTGAGCTGAGGGAATAAGTGAGGGGGTCCCTGTGGGGCCCACAAGCCACCAGGGCGCGCCAAGGGGGGTGGCGCGCGCTGGTGCCTCGTGGGCACCTGGGGCACCCCCTGGTATATTTTTAGTGCCAGAAATTCTTAAATATTCTATAAAAATTCATGTCAAAATTTTATTGCATTCTGAGCACTTTTATTTTGGGCTATTTTTTTATTGCACGGAAAATTCAGAAAACAGGGTAATCATGGCGTTTTATTGCATTTAACTAAATAACAGAAAACAAAAAGTGGGTACAGAAGGTTGTGTTTACTAAATTCATCGACCACATGCCTATAAAAAATAATCCATTAATAAGGTTGATCAAGTCTTATTAACAAACCATTTCAGAGTGACATGAAACCGAAGAACTTTTGTATAACACTAAGTTACCTCAACGGGGATATGCATTTCCCCAATAATAAGAGTTTCATATTTCTTTTTAACAGTAGGAATAGGGAGTTGAAAACTTCCAATAGTAATTGTCGGAGTCTTTTCAATAATATGAATACCATTTACTTGAAATTGTTTCTTCGGAAAGTGCACCGTATGTTCATAACCATTGATATGAAAAGTGACTTTGCTTTTGTTGCAATCAATAATAGCCCCTACAGTATTCAAAAAGGGCCTACCAAGGATAATCGACATGTTGTCATCCTCGGGCATATCAAGTACAACAAAGTCTGTTAGGATAGTAACATTTGCAACTACAATGGGCACATCCTCACAAACACCGATAGGTATGGCAGTTGATTTTTCAGCCATTTGCAATGATATTTCGGTGGGAGTGAGTTTATTCAAATCAAGTCTTTTATATAAAGAGAAAGGCATAACACTAACACCGGCTCCTAAATCACACAAAGCAGTTTTGACATAATTTCTTTTAATGGAGCATGGTATAGTTGGTATTCCCGGATCTCCTAATTTCTTAGGTACTCCATCCTTAAAAGAATAATTTGCAAGCATGGTGGAAATCTCAGCTTCAGGTATCTTTCTTTTATTTGTGACAATGTCTTTCATATATTTAGCATAAGGGGCCATCTTTAAAATATCAGTCAAACGAGTACGCAAAAATACTGGCCTAAGCATTTTAGCAAAGTGTTCAAATTCTTCCTCATCTTTTTTCTTAGATGGTTTAGGAGGAAAGGGCATGGGTTTTCAAACCCATGGTTCTCTTTCTTTACCATGTTTTCTAGCAACGAAGTCTCTTTTATCATAACGTATATTTTTAGGAGGTGGGTTATCAAGATCAACAGCAGGTTCTATTTCAACATCATTATCCGGTTCCTTATCATAATCAGGTTGGGTATCCGCATGAGCATCATCATTATTATTATCATCAGGTGAATGTTCATTACCAAATTGTGTTTCAGCATCAGAAATAGAGACATCATTATTATCCTCCAAGGGTTTTTCTACCTCGGGTTCACTAGAAGCATGCAAAGTCCTATCATTTTTCTTTTTCTTTTTCTTTTTCTTTTTAGATGGACTAGGTGCATCAACATTAATTCTTTGAGAGTCTTGTTCAATTCTTTTAGGGTGACCTTCAGGATAAAGTGGCTCCTGAGTCATTCTACCTCCTGTAGTCATTACTCTAACAGCATGATCATTCATATTGTTATTCATTTCATTGAGCAATTCACTCTGAGATTTAGCAACTTGTTCTAATTGGGTTTGAACCATAGATGCATGCTTACTAACACCTTTAACATCATTAACAATTCTAAATAACAAGTCACTCAAGCGATCAATCATGTAGGAATTTCATTTCAATTGTTTCATAACATTTGCGTTGAAGTGATCTTGCTTAATAATATAATTTTCAAATTCATACAAGCATTGACTAGGAGGTTTGTTATAAGGAATATCACTTTCATCAAACTTTATAAGAGAATTTACCTCTACTACCTGTGGCGGTGTGTCAAGACCATGTATTTCTTCAATAGGTGGTAAATTCTTAACATCTTCAGCTTTAATACCTTTTTCCTTCATACACTTCTTTGCTTCTTGCATATCTTCAGGACTGAGAAACAAAATACCCCTCTTCTTCGGAGTAGGTTTAGGCGGTGGTTCAGGAAGTGTCCAATCATTATCATTCTTCAATATATTAGTCAATAATTCCTCAGCTTGTTCAATAGTTAGTTCCCTGAAAACACAACCAGCACAACTATCTAGGTAGTCCCTAGAAGCATCAGTTAGTCCATTATACAAGATATCAAGTATTTCATTTTTCTTAAGAGGATGATCAGGCAAAGCATTAAGTAATTGGAGAAGCCTCCCCCAAGCTTGAGGGAGATTCTCTTCTTCATTTTGCACAAAGTTAAATATTTCCTGTAAGGCAGCTTGTTTCTTATGGGCAGGAAAATATTTTTCAGAGAAGTGATAAATCATATCCTGGGGACTACGCACACAACCAGGAGCAAGAGTATTATACCATTCTTTAGCATCACCCTTTAATGAGAAAGGAAATAACTTAAGAATATAGTAATAGTGAATTTTTTCCTTATGAGCAAATAGGGTGGCTATATCATTTAATTTAGTAAGACATGCCACAACGGTTTCAGTTTCATAACCATGGAAAGGATCAGATTCAACCAAAGTAATTAACTCAGGATCGATAGAGAATTCATAATCCTTATCAGTAACAAATATGGGAGTGGTAGCAAACTTAGGATCATATTTCATTCTCTCCCTCATAGATTTTTCTTTCATTTCAGCAAGCAATTTTATAACTTCATCTCTATCTTTACAAGCAAGAATGGCTATAGCTGTCTCCCTATCAAAGCAATGTTCATCAGGTATTTCAACTCTAGTAGGAGAGCTAGGCATAATAGGTGAATCATAATTCTCAAGAGTTTCAACATTTTCAATTTCTTTAGCTTTAGCAAGTTGTTCATTAAGAAATTCACCAAGTGGCACAGCATTATCAAGCATAGTACTAGCATCATCATAAGTATCATTCATAGCAGAAGTAGTATCATCAATAACTTGTGACATATCAGAATTAATAGCATGTGGTGGTGTTGCAAGTTTACTCAAAACAGAAGGTGAATCAAGTGCAGAGCTAGATGGCAGTTCCTTACCTCCCCTCGTCTTAGAGGGAACGATCTTGGTCTTAGCATCTTTCAGATTCTTCATAGTGATCAACAGATATAAATCCCAAGTAACTCTGCAAATATAGCTATGCTCCCCAACAACGGCGCCAGAAAAAGGTCTTGATAACCCACAAGTATAGGGGATCGCAACAGTTTTCGAGGGTAGAGTATTCAACCCAAATTTATTGATTCGACACAAGGAGAGCCAAAGAATATTTGCATTAGCAGTTGAGTTGTCAATTCAACCACACCTAGAGACTAAATATCTGCAGCAGAGTGATCAGTAGCACAGTAATATGACAGTTTGGTAGCAGTAGCAATAAGAGTAACGGTAACAGTAACGATAGCAGCAATAGTAGTAGCAATTGTGACAGCAGTAGCAACAGTAGTAACTTAGCAAGAACAATGTCTGAAAAGCTTGTAGGCATTGGATCGGTGATTATGTTGGATAACAATCATCATGTAACAGTTATAACCTAGGGCGCCACAGAACTAGCTCCAATTCATCAATGTAATGTAGGCATGTATTCCGTATATAGTCATACGTGCTTATGGAAAAGAACTTGCATGACATCTTTTGTCCTACACTCCCGTGGCAGCGGGGTCCATAAGGAAACTAAGGGATATTAAGGCCTCCTTTTAATAGAGAACCGGAACAAAGCATTAACACTAAGTGAATACATGAACTCCTCAAACTACGGCAATCACCGGAAAGAATCCCAATTATTGTCACCTTGGGGTATGCGGATCATAACACATAGCAGGTGCATATAACTTGCAAGATCGGATCAAGAACACAAATATATTCATGAAAACATAGAGGGTTTAGATCTGAAATCATGGCACTCGGGTCCTAGTGACAAGCATTAAGCATAGTAAAGTCATAGCAACATCAATCTCAGAACATAGTGGATACTAGGGATCAAGCCCTAACAAAACTAACTCGATTACATGATAAATCTCATCCAACTCATCACCGTCCAGCAAGCCTACGAAGAAATTACTCACTACCGGCGGTGAGCATCATGAAATTGGTGATGAAGGATGGTTGATGATGACGATGCCGGAAGATCCCCCTCTTCGGAGCCCCAAACAGACTCCAGATCTGGCCTCCCGATGAAGAACAGGAGGTGGTGGCGGCTCCGTATCGTGAAACGCTATAAAACTTCCTCTCTTATTTTTTTCTCTAAAATTGTGAATTTATAGGCCTGAGATTAGGGTCAGCGGAGCCACGTGGGCCCCACAAGCCACCAGGGCACGCCTGGGCGGGGGGGGGGGGGGGGGGGGCGTGGCGCGCCCTGGTGCCTCGTGGGCAGCCAGTGGCCCCCTTCAGTAGGTCTTGGCTCCAGTATTTTTTATATATTCCATAATCTCCAAAAAGTTTCGTCCAATTCCAAGAACTTTAATTTCTGCACAAAAAACAACACCATGGTAGTTCTGCTGAAAACAGCGTCAGTCCGGGTTAGTTTCATTCAAATCATGCAAATTAGAGTCCAAAACAAGAGCAAAAGTGTTTGGAAAAGTAGATACGATGGAGACGTATCAGCAGTCAGCTCTGATACCAGCTTGTGACGCACCCGACTTGACCGTGCACTAATCATACACGCAAATGCGCATGATCAAGCCCAGGGACTCACGGGAAGATATCACAACCCAATTCTAGACACAAAATAAAATAATACAAGCTTTATATTACAAGCCAGGGGCCTCGAGGGCTCGAATACATAAGCTCGAGTTACACTAGCGTCAGCGGAAGCAACAATATCTGAGTACAGACATAGATAGACAAGGTTGCCTTAAGAAAGCTAAGCAAAACAATGACAACTAGATTGAAAAGGCGCATGCCTCCTGTCTGGGAGCCTCCGAACTACTCCTGGTTGTCGGTCTTCACGTAGTAGTAAGCTCCGTCGGTGTAGTAGTAGTCGTCGACGGGGTCGGCCGGCTCCGGGGCTCCGTCATCTGATCGCAGCAATCGGGTATGGGAAAAAGAGGTAGCAAAGCAACCATGATTACTCATCCAAAGTACTCGCAAGACTTATATCAGAACTATGCTAGATATGCATCAGTATCAAAAGAGGGGCTATATCTGTGGACTGGACTGCAAAATGCCAGAATAGAGGGGGAAAGCCTAGCCTATCAAAGACTAGCATCTTGCAGCATTAGAAGAGTGCAGATTAGCATATATAAAGCAATAGTTGTATAATAGCAAGGCCCAGAGATCCTTCCTCGTCTACCCCGCGAGGAAGCGATCTCGGAGTCATTATATCAGTTTAGTATCACAAGTATCCAGTTCTAGTTGCAGTAGATCGGGATACAACACTGAGCGTCCTGTTACCGTGGACACGGCTATTCGAATAGATAACTTTCCTGCAGGGGTGCACTACTGTTACACAACACACTCGATTACCTCTGGTTGGACACACTTTTCCGGGTAATGCCCGGCCTCGGATAGCCGACACGACGTAGTCCTACCTAGGCTCCGTAGAGAGGTCCCCGTCGGTCTACATCCTAAGCACTCGGGGTCTTGGGCCCATTGCCCTTTGCACTCCGGGTCGTTGTGAGGACGGTGGATACCAGCGCCACCCCTCTCCTGGATGGCATGATCCGACCGTGCCACAATGTTGAACTGGACATCTGACAGAGCTTTCGGAAGAATCGTACGACGCAGAGGGCCCCATAAATCTTATCCCGCGCGGTGGTAGTGCATATAAGCCAGTGGCCAACTCAGATCAAATACCCGAATCCGTTAAGCGTGTTATTAGTAACTCGCGGACACGAACAGGGCTCAAGGCTCACCTCCGACACCCTGCCGCATCGACTTGGTAACCCGCGGTCCAACGACCAGGGACCAGGCCCACCTCTCTCCTAGGTGGTCTCCACCTGCCCAGTCGTTCCGCCACAATAATCTCTCGCGGCTGCCCTCATGGCCAACCCGACTTCACAAAGGACTGAGGTGAAGGTCAAGGTATCCGTGTGTCCATAACATCAAGGGGGAATCCGAGGAATCACCCTCATTGGATTCCCACTCGATGTATCCGTCAAGGTGAACTCAGAGGAATCACCCTCGATGGGTTCACACTTGAGGGGTTGCACGACAGAGGCATCATCGGAGGTGGTGAATGAGGAATCACCCTCGGTAACCCACAACCGACTAGCTACCCTACAGAGGTATCATCAGGAGTGAGGTAGGATGTATCACCCTCGGCACTCGATACTAACTCTGCAGAGTCGTACAACTAAGGGGGTGTGCAGTGCTGTGACGGTCTCTGCACGTCGATCACATTGATCAAATCTTTCGGTAGAGAAGCCTGGCAACACGGACAAGTGTGTGGGGCCTCAGATGGATCACTAACCAGACTATACTAGGCATATAGGACAAGAGGTAAAGTATCAACAACAGGTTACAAAAATAGGCTATGCATCAGAATAGGAGCAATCAATTACAGTAGCAAAATCTAATGCAAGAATGGGAGAGAAAGAATGGGCAATATAGGAATGATCAAGGGGGTTTTGCTTGCCTGGAAGCTCTGCTGAAAGGGGCTGGTCGTCAAGAGCGTAGTCGTAACCAGCGACGTCAGTCTCAGGGTCTACCGGAGAGAAGAGGGGGGAGAAATAGTAAATATAAAGCAAACAAATGCATCACAATGCATGACATGGCAATATGCTGTGTTAGGGGTGACCTAATGCAGTGCTAAGTGTTATAGACGGAGCGGGAAAATATCCGGGAATATTTTCCCGGCTTTAGGCAATTATTGGACAGACGAACCGGAGGGGAAGGTTCCATGTTTGCTGTGTTGGGGGCATGTGACAGGTATGTGGATGGCATATTCGGATTCGTCTTATTTTTCTGATCATTTTTCATATATAAATTATTTTCATCCGAGTTACGGTTTATTTTCTATTAATTTTCAAGGTTTTAATCATTTTCTGTATTTCCTGAAATTTAATCTTACTTTGTCACCCAGTGTAGTGCCAGCCGTAGTGTATGATCAGTGGGGCCAGGCCAAAGTCAACAGTGCATAGTCAGAAGTTGACCCAGTCAACGTTGACGGGTCAAACGGGCCCGCATGTCATGGACTAATATTTTTAACAGTTTTATTTATCTATTTGATTTAGCAGTGGGGCCCAGTGTCATAGACAAATTTAGGAGGGGGGTTAGCAATTAGGGGATTAGCCCCCTAACTAACAAAGGGCCGGCCCAGGTGGCAATGGCTCAGGGCCATGGCTGGGCGTGCACGATTACACGCACGCAGCCACGGCCGAGCCATGGCCACGGCGCGGCCGACCGGCAGCAGCAGGCAGAGCAAGCAGCGGCAGCAGCAGTATTAAGCAGCTGCAACGGCAAAGCAACAACAACAGCTATCAGAAATAGCAGAAGCAGCAAGCAACTAGAGGCAGTAGCAGCAGCGGCAGGAGCACAAGCAGCAGCAGAAGTAGCGCAGCAGGAGCAGAAGCGGCGGCTGCGGGCGCGCGCGAGGAAAGGCTCCAGGGCGAGGGCGGGGCGCGCGGCCGGGGCGCGCAGGGCGGCGGCGAGCAAGTGCGGCGCGCGGTGAGCAGCGGTAGTAGGGGAACGCGCAGCGCAGGGGCCGCGAGCGGCCGAGGCAGTAGCGAGGAATGAGCGAGCGCGCGCGAGAGGGCCCGGGCTCGCTAGCAGGGGCGCGTGAGCGCATGGTCACGGGCGCGCACGGACGTGGTGAGCGTGAGCCCCAGTGAGTTCGGCTGCGGCGGTGTACGGCGTCTACGGCGACTGGTTCGGCGAGGGAAGGGGGAAATCGGTGGAGGTGCTCACGAGGAAGCTGTTGGCGAGCTCGAGGGGGTCGGGGATGGCCCGGAGCAGCGGCATCTGGCGACGGACGACGGTGATGTGGTGCGGCGGCCGAGTTGGGGAAGACGACGCGAGCGATGGCGGTGGCGCTCCCCGGCTCCGATCCAGTGGAGCAGACGACGTAGGGTAGGGCGATGGAGCTTCTGGACAACCTCCGGTGGCTCGGAGTGGCGCCGGTGCACGTGGATAACGACGGTGAGGCGACGTCCGCACTCGGGCAAGCTCAGATCTAAGCGAGGGAGGCGAGGGAGAGGGGAGAATGGCGTTAGGGTTTCCGAGGGTCGCGGGGAAGGCCTTATAGGCGTCAAGGAGGTCGGTGATGGCCACCACGCACGGCATGGCGCAACCATGGCCGGCGGATGGACGCCACGATCCCCCCACCTCCTGTAGCGAGGTAGTGGATGGCCTAGGTGGGTTGGGCTGCACTGTGGCCACTAGGGCCCAGTGTAGCAGTAGTGTTATGGCCTTTTTCTTTTTCCTTTTCTATCTTACATTTTTGCTACTGTTTTGCATTTTAATTTTGTACCGAACGATTTTTGTTACAAATGAAATTTGTTACATAAATTCTAGGGAAGGTGGTGAGCTAGCACAGAAAGTTCCAAATTATTTTGACTAGATTAATTATTTGTTTAAATTGGAATGGTAGAAATAAATGCTGCTAGATCACTTTATAATTTCCTAGGGATTAATTGGAGAGTCAAATGATGTTGGTTTTTTCATGACAAATACTTAGTGAATATTTGCAACCCAACAAACATTTTTGTTTTAATGTTTGAAGAAATAACAATTTGACTTGTTATTTGAAGTTGAATTAGACTTGAGTTTTAACCAAGGGGCATTTAAGCTTAGCAAGCATGGTGACATGGCATCATTAGGGCGAGGTTTACTGTAGCATGATTATCGGGGTGTTACATGTATATAGTTCAGAAAACATCTAGGGCACGGTGGATATAATTTTACTTCGTAAAATTTGCATATTTGAGAAAAATATGATTTACTCAATAAAATTAAGTCTGAAAGTTTTGAAGAGTTCAAAGAATTTCAGAACGGAGTAAAAGATCATTGTGACAAAAGATAATGGTTCTAAAATCAGGTTGTCGAAGAATATATCTAATTCATGTGTTTAGCAAAACATCTGAGAGTGATCCTAAGATGGTTTCACAATTACCGATCTGCTTTTATCATATTGGGGACTTATAGCAAAATATATATACTAAACAGAGCACCGTCAAAATTCTGTTGCGATGACACCATATGAGTTATGGAATGGGAAGATGTCCTTTATGTCACATCTCAAAGTTTGGGGTTATTACGTAAAATGTTTACAAACAAATCTTGACCCTAAAAGCAGATAAATAATACTTTGTAGGATATCTCACAGTTGCAATGGGATATTCCTTCTACCTATAGTCCGATGACAAAAATGTTTTGTTGAATGGACACTTTATCGTAAAATGAGTTTAACGTTAAAGAAGTAAGTGGGAGGACAATACAGCTTGATGAGATTATTGAATCTCTGACAATTGTAAAATGGATTGACTGATCGAAATTTTGTTTCAAAAATTGTCCATATAACTAAATCAGAAATTACTATTGTAGAAATTCTAGTTGATGCTGTAACTAAATTGCGTAGGAAGAGTTTGAGAACCTTCTGAGTAATTTCATAATGAAATATTCATCTTAGAAGAAGATGAAAAACTACGCACAACAAAGGAAGCGATGGCGGTGCCCAGCTCAAAAGAATGGTTCTAAAACATGAAATCCAAAATGGAATCCAAACATGAGAATCTAGTTTTGAACTTGGAGGGTATTATACCCACTCAAATGTAAAATGGATATGGATTGTGATCTTATTATCTATAATGCAAGGCTGGTTGTGAAAGAGTTTTTCACAATATTGAGGGAGTTAATTATTAAAATTTCTCATCAGTAGCCATGGTTAAAAGTTTGTTCGGATAGAAGTGGTAATTGATACATGTTTTGATATAACAAGTGGATAATGATCCTAAGATAATATCGGAAAGATGTGTACATTTAAATTTGTTTAAAGCAAGCATTGAGGAGCTGGAAATAATATTTTGATGAAATTTGACTTCATTAAAATAATAAAGAAACTTGAAGTTTAGTGGAAGCTCTATAGCTCATCTGATGAGCAGGGTATCAACTGGGTTGTGCGGGGGCTGTGGCCCGTTTAGCTCAGGCTTTTCTTTTATGTTTACAACATGGCAAACCCAGATTTTTTTTAAGAATACCCAACCCAGGACAACTTGTTTTTCTCTGCCTCTTGGGCTGCAAATCTTTTAAGACGGTTGTAAATCTTAAAAGTAATACAAAATGGGCTGTAAATATAAAAAAACAAAGCAACTTGGTAATTACTTTCAAATTTCTTATTTTTTTTTCTAATTTTCAGATTTCATTGGATTTTAACCTAATTTAAATTTATTTTGAAATTAGTTTGAATCTGGCTCGACATTTCGGGGTTAAAAACAGTTTGGATCCCACTGAAATATGCTAAATTTCGTTGAAATTTTTAACCCATGTCCTGGCCAACAAAAAGAAAATGGGCTGCAATATTGCATAAGAATTTGCTAATGGGCCGTAAATTATTAAAAAAAGAAGCAAATGGGTTGTATGTTGTCCGCCACAGATTTAGAGGCTAACTTGTGGGCCTATTAAGTTGACGCGTAAGTATGGCTTTTTGTTAACTTAGTCAACATCCCTCAAAAAATGTTAACTTAGTCAACAAACGATTCTAGTAACAGTGACCGTTGGATGTCAATCCATTGGCCATCGCGCTTCTTCAATCTCTAGTCTTCTTGCTCCAGCCACCCAAGCCAGTGCCGGCTAGACCGTCTGCTCCCGCCTCCCGTGGCCGGCTACTCCCACCGCTGGCCAGGCCATCTCTCTACTCACCCACACCTTCTGTTATTCTTCGGCGATGGCAGCCTCACCCCACAGCCGACCCAGTCAACCCTCGTACTCCCCTCCGCGTGGGCATCCACTGCCGCGTCTTCCCCGGCTCCGGGTCGTTCCCTTCCTAGGCCTCGCCGTCGTCCACCACCTTGGTGCTCTCGGCGTGGCATGGTCAACGTGGTCAATGAACGACAGCCATCGGAAGTGGACTATACATGGAGAGGCTGACAGCTGGGATCCACCAGCTACATCTTCGCACGCAAGGAAGTGACTCCTTATTACGCACAAAAAAATGATTCCTCCCCCTGACAGCTGGGACCCACCAGTGACATCTTCGCACGCAAGGAAGTGCCTCCTTATTACGTGAAAAAATGATTCCTCCCCCTGACTGCTGGGACCCACCAGCGACATCTTCGGACGCAAGGAAGTGCCTCCTTATTATGCGAAAAAAATGATTCCTTCCCGTGACAGCTGGGACCCACCAGCGACATCTTCGCATGCAAGGAAGTGCCTCCATATTACACGCAAGAAAATGCTCCCTTTACCTGCCAGCCGGGACCCACTAGCTACATGTTCGCATGCAAGGAAGTGCCTCCTTATTACGCGCAAAAAAATGATTCCCCACTGGCAGTTGGGACCCACCAGGTCGAAGCGTACGTAGCATTATTTGTCTGGTCGCAAAACATGTACGTACATACTGGTGTGTCTCTCTGCAACGATGAAGCATGGCCGAGTAAGGAGCGTTACGTGTCATAGTAGAGCCCCCGACATAGCATGTCACGCAGTCCCATCTCAATCGTGTACACATACGTACAGCCACGCTACAAAAAATATGGCCACATACGTACATACGTGCGGGGTCTTGAACGTGTAGTCACGCATACGGCGAGGACTCGTGTACATCGAGAGGCAACGTACGGCAGCACTGGACGGTGGGGGTACGCAGCAACGGTGTCCTGTTCATCGACTGCCAACCGGCTGGGTCGAAACGGGTCGATGAAACAATGTCCTGTTCAGCAGGAGCCAACCGGTTGGGTCAGAACAGCCAAAACGGGGTCCTGTTCATCCAGCTCCAACCGCCTACGGTCGAAACAGGGTCATGTTCATCATGTGGGGGCGTGGCGTACCGCAAAACGGATGAAACAGAGTTCTGTTCAACCGCCTACGGTCAAAACAGGGTCCTGTTCATCGGGAGGGGTGTGGCGTACCGCAAAAGGACGAAACGGACTTCTCTTCAACCGCCTACGGTCGAAACGGGGTCCTGTTCATCGTCCGGGGGTGTGGTGTACCATAAAACGGACTCCACGGGCTACTGTTCATCCACCGTTAACTTCCTACAGCCTCCACGGGCTACTGTTCATCCCGCCAACTGCCCATGGCCTCCACAGGGTCCTGTTCATCCACCCCCAACCGGCTGGGGTGTGGCGTACCACGGCACGGCCTCCTAGATCGATCGGGGTCCTGTTCATCCGCCGCCAACCGCGTACACACGGCCAGGGTACTGTTCATCCAACCCCCACCGACTGGGGTGGGCCGTACAAGCGGGCGGCAGTGATACGTCTCCAACGTCTCTATAATTTTTTATTGTTCCATGTTGTTATATTATCAATCTTGGATGTTTTTATACACATTTACAGCAATTATATATCATTTTTGGAGACTAACCTATAAACTTAGTGCCAGTGCCAGTTGCTGTTTTCTACCCTGTTTTTGTTTTACAAAAAATCAATACCAAACGAAGTCCAAATGCCACGAAACTTTTTGGAGATTTTGTTCTGAACAAGATAAACACTAGAAGCTTCGGGAGAAGACCAGACGCCAGAGGAGGTGGCCACGAGCCACCAGGGCGTGCCTGGGGGGGTAGGCGCGCCCTGGTGCCTCTTGGGCCCACCTCAGCTTCGTTTGACCTAATTCCACCACTATAAATTCAGGAAAAATCAGAAACCCTCAGGGGAGTCCACAAAATACTTTTTCCGCCGCCGCAAGTTTCTGTTCTCGAGAGATCCCATCTGGAGGCCTTCTCCGGTACTCCACCGGAGGGGGCATGGCTCTACATCAACCTTGCTGCCCTTTCGATGATGCGTGAGTAGTTTACCACAGACCTTCGGGTCCATAGTTAGTAGCTAGATGGCTTCTTCTCTTTTTTTGATCTTCAATACAATGTTCTCCTCGATGTTCTTGGAGTTCTATCCGATGTAATCACTATTTGCGGTGTGTTTGTTGGGATCCGATGAATTGTGAGTTTATGATCAGATTATCCATGAATATTATTTGATTTTTCTCTGAACTCTTTTATGCATGATTATTATAGCTTCGTATTTCTTCTTCGATCTATTGATTTGGTTTGGCCAACTAGATTGATTTATCTTGCCATGGGAAGAGGTGCTTTGTAATGGGTTCGATCTTGCGGTGCTCAATCCCAGTGACAAAAAGGGACATGACACGTATGTATCATTGCTATTAAGGGTAAAAATATGGGGTTTATTCATGCGTGAGTTTATCTTGTCTACATCATGTCATCGTTCTTAAGGCGTTACTCCGTTCTTTATGGACTTAATACACTAGATGCATGCTAGATAGCGGTCGATGTGTGGAGTAATAGTAGTAGATGCAGGCAGGAGTTGGTCTACTTGTCTCGGATGTGATGCCTATATACATGATCATTGCCTTGGATATCGTCATGATTATTTGCTTTCCTATCAATTGCCCAACAGTAATTTGTCTACCCACCGTATGCTATTTTCTCGAGAGAAGCCTCTAGTGAAAACTATGGCCCCCGAGTCTATCTAAATCATATTACTAAAACCCTAAAAATATTGCTGCCATTTTCTTTTATTTATTTTATTTTGTATTTTTGTTTCAATCTATCTATCTATCACATACAATTTAATCTTGCAATTTACCGCCGAGGGATTGACAACCCCTCGTTTGCGTTGGGTGCAAGGATTTGTTGTTTGTGTGCAGGTGCTGCTAACGAGATGTTGCGTGATTCTCCTATTGGTTCGATAACCTTGGTTTCATAACTAAGGGAAATACTCATCTCTACTGTGCTGCATCATCCCTTCCTCTTCGGGGAAAATACCAACGCAAGCTGCAAGTAGCAAGAAGAATTTCTGGCGCCGTTGTCGGGGAGACATCGTCAACATCTATCAAGTACCTTTGCATAAACTCTCATCTCCTTGCATTTATTTTATTTGCCTCTTGTTTTCATCTCCCCCACTACTAAAAAGTTTTTACAAAAACACAAAAATATTTCTTTTGCCCGATTGCTTGCTTTTGTTGCCTTTATGAAAACACACAATAATAGAAAGTAAAAGCAAAAATTTAAGACCACTATGGATCCTCATCCACTTGCTAATCTTTTCAAAAGATCCAATTATAATGAACCAATTGCTAGTGATTTGAGTGCTCTTGATTTTCTGTATGAAGTTTTGCTTGAAAATCATGAATCTGAAAATTGTGATGAAGTGTTAGAAGAAGAAATTTATAAAGTGATTCATGATAGCTCCTTGATTGAAAAGCATGATTGCAATGATGTTACCATAAATTCTATTAATGTCAATTATGCTAATGATATGCAAAACTACAAGCTTGGGGATGATAATTTTGTCATATCCACTACTTATTGCAATGATCATGATTGGGGTGATAATGCTTCTTATGACCTTGAAAATTTATTTAATCCTCATGATGAATATATTATTGATAATAATTTTTGCAATAATATTAAATGTGGGTTTGGAGAGGCTATGACTTTAGTTGATGTTAATCCCACTATTTTGGAAGAGTATAAAAAATTTATGCATGTGGATCATGAAGAGAATATTTTATATGATAGTTATATTGTTGAATTTGATTATGATCCTATATGTAATTATTATGAGAGAGGAAAATATGGTTATAGAAATCTTCATGTTACTAAATTATCTCTCTTTGTGTTGGAATTATTAATTCATTCTCTTTATATGCATATGCTAGGTGTTGCTTGTCTTGATAATTTGTTTACTTATAAAATGCCTATGCATAGGAAGTATGTTATACTTAAATATGTTTGTCACATGTTTTATGATGCTCTCTTTGTGCTTCAATTCTTGTCTTTTATGTGAGCATCATTAATATCCCAAGCCTATCTTAATGGCTATAAAAAAAAGAGCTTGTTGGGAGACAACCCAATGAATAAAATAAATTATTGTGTGTTTTCACATTAATGCTACTGGTATGATTGTGTTTTTGTGTTTTTAATTAGTGTTTGTGCCAAGTAAAGACTTTAGGATGATTTGGAAGATAATATAATTGATGCTGTCTGGAAAACAGAAAGTTTTGCATCCAGTGCCTGAATTTTTTTTCTGTACTGGAGCGCCAGAAAAATCTGAAATTTTTACACAGTATTGGTATATTAATTGCCCACGCTGTCCGAATTTTTTAGAATTTCTGGAGTTACGGAAGTATGGCTTTTAAATAGATTGCTACAGACTGTTCTGTTTTTGACAGATTCTGTTTTTGATGCACTACTTGCTTGTTTTGATGAATCTATGGATTGTATCGGGGGGTATAAGCCATGGTGAAGTTAGAGTACAGTAGGTATAATGCAAAAATAAAATATGAATGGGTTTGTAACAGTACTTAGAGTAGTGATTTATTTTGTTATACTAACGGATCTCACGAAGGTTTTGTTGAGTTTTGGGTGAGATCACGATGGATGAAGGAATAAGGAGTAGCAAAAGCCTAAGCTTGGGGATGCCCGAGGCACCCCAAGGTAATATTCAAGGAATACTCAAGCGTCTAAGCTTGGGGATGCCCCGGAAGGCATCCCCTCTTTCTTCTACCAACCATCGGTAATTTTACTTGGAGCTATATTTTTATTCGTCACATGATATGAGTTTTGCTTGGAGCATCTTGTATTATATGAGTCTTTGCTTTGTTTGATTTTTAGTTTGTCACAATCATCTTTTCTGAACACACCTATCTTGAGAGAGCCACACATTCATCATCATTTGTTAGAATACTCTATGTGCTTCACTTAAATTTTTTGAGCTAGGCAGTTGCTCTAGTGCTTCACTTAAATCTTTTTGAGCACGGTGGTGGCTATATTTTGAAGAAATGAATTCTCATGCTTCACTTATATTATTTTGACAATTTATAAGATTAAAATTTTGAAGAAATGAATTCTCATGCTTCACTTATATTATTTTGAGAATTGATAAGATTGAAATTTTGAAGAAATATTTGCACTCTCATGCTTCACTTAAATCTATTTGAGAGTTGATGATAGTAACGGTAATTTGCACAAGATATGAATTTGGTCCCAAAGTGATGAATATTCAAGAGGGATATAATAAAAACTTTCATATAGATCATTGGATATGTTAAGTGTGATTCCTTGCAATAGTTTTGCGATATGGAAATGATAATATGTGAGTCATGTTAGTGATTAATTGTGACTTAGTAAGAATATTAGTGTTAAGGTTTGTGATTCCCTATGCATGCACATTAAGTCAATAGTTATGCAAAGAAATTATATCCTACTTATGGTGCATTATTCGGTGTTAGTTATGTTTAATGCATGTTTATGACCATTTTTGTTTTTTGGTTGGTTGCTTCTCAATCTATTTGCTAGCCTTCATTTGTACTAAGCGGAAATACTGCTTGTGCATCCAAAATCCTTAAACCCAAGTTGTGCCAAATGAGTCCACTATATCTACCTATATGCGGTATTTCAATGCCGTCCCAAGTAAATTTGCATGTGCCAACTCTAATCTTCAAAATAATTTTTCCGTTTTGTGTGCCCGTACGGCTCATGAAGCGGCAGTGGGTGGCCATTATTTTCCATGCTAGGTGTGTTATTCTCATGATGAGTGTTTATTCACTTGTCATTGCACGAGAGAATGGTTGGTAATAGGGATGCCCAGTCCCACAATGAAATCAAAAATTAATAACAACAAAATTCCTTGGAAAGTGTTGGTTTGGAGGGCACCCGTGGATACGACTAGCCATGGATTGTGAAAGAAATGGTGGAAAGGAAATAAACTTTACTTTCTGTTTGGGAACCGCCTATGATGTGTCTAGCATGGAAAATAATGGGAATTCTCGGTCTTTTTCGTTGACAGGAAAAGCATGCCTCTCAAAATATTTTTATCTCTTTAATTTCAGCCTTGAGCTCTAGCACATTTGACAAATCTCTGCTTCCCTCTGCGAAGGGCCTATCTATTTACTTTTATGCAATTTTTTTTGAGTCTCCATCTTCTCTTATAAAGCACCAACTAGAGAGCACTATTGTCATACTTGTGCATTGTGTGTAGCTAATATTCGAGTGTGTTTCATGAATGGATCAATGATTGAGCATAATGGGCTAGGGATAACTTTCTTTAGTGTTGATATTTTGAAAGACATGGTTGCTTGTTAGCATGCTTGAGTATTTATAGCTTCATGTCAAATTATAGACTATTGCTTTGAATCATTCAAGTCCAATGTCCATGCTATAAAAGAAAAGAATATGTGATGAATATGACAGGCAGCATTCCACATCAAAAATTCTGTTTTTATCATTTACCTACTCGAGGACGAGCAGGAATTAAGCTTGGGGATGCTGATACGTCTCCAACGTATCTATAATTTTTGATTGTTCCATGCTGTTATATTATCAATCTTGGATGTTTTTATACACATTTACAGCAATTATATATCATTTTTGGAGACTAACCTATTAACTTAGTGCCCAGTGCCAGTTGCTATTTTCTGCCCTGTTTTTGTTTTACAGAAAATCAATACCTAACGAAGTCCAAATGCCATGAAACTTTTTGGAGATTTTTTCTGGACAAGATAAACACTAGAAGCTTCGGGAGAAGACCAGACGCCAGAGGAGGTGGCCACGAGCCACCAGGGCATGCCTGGGGGGGGGGCAGGCGCGCCCTGGTGCCTCATGGGCCCACCTCAGCTCCATTTGACCTAATTCTACCACTATAAATTCAAGAAAAATCAGAAACCCTTAGGGGAGTCCATGAAATACTTTTTCCACCGCCGCAAGTTTCTATTCTCGAGAGATCCCATCTAGAGGCCTTCTCCGGTACTCCGTCGGAGGGGGGATCGATCACGGAGGGGCTCTACATCAACCTTGCTGCCCTTCCGATGATGCGTGAGTAGTTTACCACAGACCTTCGGGTCCATAGTTTGTAGCTAGATGGCTTCTTCTTTCTTTTTGATCTTCAATACAATGTTCTCCTCGATGTTCTTGGAGTTCTATCCGATGTAATCACTTTTTGCGGTGTGTTTGTTGGGATCCGATGAATAGTGAGTTTATGATCAGATTATCCATGAATATTATTTAAGTTTTCTTTGAACTCTTTTATGAATGATTATTATAGCTTCGTATTTCTTCTCCGATCTATTGATTTGGTTTGGCCAGCTAGATTGATTTATCTTGCCATGGGAAGAGGTGCTTTGTAATGGGTTTGATCTTGCGGTGCTCAATCCCAGTGACAGAAAGGGACATGACACGTATGTATCGTAGCTACTAAGGGTAAAAAGATGGGGTTTATTCATGCGTGAGTTTATCTTGTCTACATCATATCATCGTTCTTAAGGCGTTCTCCGTTCTTTATGGACTTAATACACTAGATGCATGCTGGATAGCGGTCGATGTGTGGAGTAATAGTAGTAGATGCAGGCAGCAGTCGGTCTACTTGTCTCGGACGTGATGCCTATATACATGATCATTGCCTTGGATATCGTCATGATTATTTGCTTTTCTATCAATTGCCCAACAGTAATTTGTCTACCCACCGTATGCTATTTTCTCGAGAGAAGCCTCTAGTGAAAACTATGCCCCCCGGGTCTATCTAAATCATATTACTAAAACCCTAAAAATATTGCTGCCATTTTCTTTTATTTATTTTATTTTGTATTTTTATTTCAATCTATCTATCTATCACATACAATTTAATCTTGCAATTAACCGCCGAGGGTTTGACAACCCCTCGTTTGCGTTGGGTGCAAGGATTTGTTGTTTGTGTGCAGGTGCTGCTAACGAGGTGTTGCGTGATTCTCCTATTGGTTCGATAACCTTGGTTTCATAACTGAGGGAAATACTTATCTCTACTGTGCTGCATCATCCCTTCCTGTTTGGGGAAAATACCAATGCAAGCTAGAAGTAGCATGCATCAACGGGAACTGTTCATCCACAGCCAACCAACCGGGTAGGTCAACTCACCACGTCTCGCGCAAGGGGCTCGATCGATGCAAGTCTCGACTCGATCTACGTATCGCGCGGGGGGCAGCAACGGGCACTGTTCATCGAGAGGCAACCAGCCGGCTAGCTCAACTCACGTCTTGCGTGGGGGCTCAATGCAACGCATCGATCGATCGGCTTCAGTATGCAGCAGCAGCGAAGGGATCGATCACCCGGGTTCAGTTAGCAGCGAAGGGATCGATCGGCTTCATTTAGCAGCGAAGGAATCGCTCGGGTTCAGTTAGCAGTGAAGGGATCGATCACTCGTGTTCAGTACATAGTGGGATCAATCGCTCTTGTTCAGTACGTAATGCGAGGGATCGATCGATCACACGGGTTCAGTAAGCGAACGCCTCGCTCGGGTTGAGTTAGTGAACACCTCGCACACATGCGCGTACAAGAGAAATGCGCAAACCACACTACATCGCTCGGCCCCGACCACCCACCGATTGCCCACCGTAACCGGGAACTCCCCGAAAATTTCCTCGCCCTCACTTCTACCACGATTTTTATGTCATGGACGGCCCAAAGAATGTCATGCAGGTGCGCCTCCGGGCCGCCCAGGACGAAAAGGCCATTTTCTGTCATAATTTTTTGTCATAGAAGTAGGAGCCGACCACATCTATGATGGTACGTGTTTTTGTCACAATTATTGTCATGGAAGTGTCACATCCATGACAGAAAAAGTTTTCGTTCGGGCCATAATGTCACAGATGTGTCTTTTTTTTGTAGTGCTTTAGTGATGCTTTGGCCTCCGGGTCCATTCAATTTATATTTACTAAAACCCTAAAAATACTTGCTGCAATTTATTTAGTTTTATTTTCCCTTTTATTTTATCTATCTACCACTATCAGATTTAATCCTTGTAATCGGCGAGAACAAGGGGATTGACAACCCTCTTACCTTCGTTGGGTACAAGTATTTGCTTTATGTGTGTGCAGGTACCGCTTATCTTTTTCTCGTGGAGTCTCCTATTGGTTCGATAAACCTTGGTTCTTAACTGAGGGAAATACTTTTCGCTACTTTACTACATCACCCTTCCTCTTCAAGGAAAGCCCAACGATATCACAAGTAGTAGAAGAATTTCTGGCGCCGTTGCCGGGGAGACATCACGTGAAGGAGTTCAGGTTCCTTCGCTCACATTTATCATTTACTTGTTTTACTTTCTTGCCTTTTGCCTTTTTTATTTGCCTCTCTTTTTCATCTCCCCCAACTTCTCTAAAAAATTAAAAATACAAAAATATTTTGTGTGCTTGCTTTGTTTGAATCGCTATCATGTCTACTCAAGAAAATACTAAGTTGTGTGATTTTTTGAATACTAATAATAATGATTTTATTAGTACAACAATTGCTCCTCTCGCCACTAGTGCGGAGTCATATGATATAAATACCGATTTGCTGAATCTTGTTACGAAAGAACAATTTGCTGGAAATCCAGATGAAGATGCTGCATCCCATCTTAATACATTCATTGAATTATGTGATATGCAAAAGAAAAAATATATGGATAATGATATTATTAAACTGAAATTATTTCATTTCTCACTTAGAGATAGAGCTAAAACATGGTTTTCATCTTTACCACGAAATAGTATTGATTCATGGGATAAGTGTAAAGATGCTTTTATTACCAAATATTTTCTTGCCGCTAAGATAATATCTCTTAGAAATCAAATTTTGAATTTTAAACAACATGAGTAAGAAGATGTTGCACAATCATGGGAGAGGATGAAATTAATGATTATAAATTGTCCCACGCATGGATTAAGTTTATGGATGATAGTACAAATTTTTTATGTGGGACTAAACTTTGTTTCAAGAAACCTTTTAGATTCAGTTGCAGGTGGGACATTCATGGGAATAACACTTGGAGAAGCCATGAAGCTTCTCAACAACATGACTGCAAACTATTCCCAATGGCACACCGAACACACTCCAATTGGTAAGAAGGTAAACTCTGTCGAGGAAGTGTCCTCCCTAAGTGAGAAAATGGATGCTATTATGAATATGCTTGCTACTAAGAATGCTCCTATAGATTTAAACGATGTGCCTTTATCTACTTTAATTGAGCAAAACAATGATGCTATAGATATGAATTTTATTTCGAGGGGCAATTTCAATAACAATGCTTATAGAGGGAATTTCAATAATCCTAGGTCATATCCCGGTAACCCCTGTAATAATAATGCCACTCATGACAATTCTTATGATAAAAGATTATTTGAAATTGAAAAGGCTACCAAGAATTTTATGCATTCTCAGTATGAACAAAATGAAATATTTGCGAAGGAGGTTAAAGAACATTCTTCTATGCTTAATGATTAGCAAACAACTTGATGAGATTAATAAAGAAGTAGCTAATGTCCAACTACAACTTGTTCAAACTGAAAATATGATAGGAAAAATATCCGATAAACAAACTAAGCTAGTAAATAAAATGGCTGCTAAATCGGAATCATATATTCTAGCTACTGATGATGAGGATGTTAAAACTATAGGAGTCTCTACAATATCTTTATTTACAAATATGAAACTTGATGATAAAGGGACTGGAGATGAGTCAACTTTAGCTAGAAGGCGTCCCAATTGTTTTGGAGGGTGAAAATCATGATGCTGAAAATGAAAAAAAGAGGGTTTGGAGAGGTTAAGACTTTAGATAGTGATGTGCCCACTACTTTGGATTACAATGACATGAATTTTGATAGCTGCTCATTAATTGAATGTATTTCCTTGTTGCAATCCATGACTAATTCACCAAATGCTTATGAACAAAATAAAGCATTTACCAAACACATTGTAGAAGCTCTTATGAAAGCTAGTGAAGAGATAACTTGAGTTAGAAGTGTATATTCCAAGAAAGATGCATGATGAATGGGAACCAACAATTAAAATTAAAATTAAAGATTATGAGTGCAATGCCCTACGTGATCTAGGAGCTAGTGTTTCTACCATGCCAAAAGCTTTATATGATGTCCTAGGTTTCACTAACATGGATGAATGCTCTTTAAATTTACACTTAGTGGGTTCTACTATAAAAAACCATTGGGTAGAGTAAATTATGTACTCATTCTTGCTAATAGGAATTATGTACTTGTGGATATCATTGTGCTAGATATTGAATGTAATCCTTCGTGTCCCATTATACTTGGAAGACCTTTCTTGAGAACCATAGGGGCGATAATTGATATGAAGGAGGGTAATATAAGATTTCAATTTCTATTAAAGAAAGTTATGGATCACTTACCTAGAAATAAAATTAAACCTTCATATGATTCCATAATGAGGGCCGCCTATGGATCACTTCCCTAGAAATAAAATCAAACACTTGAAACTATGCATTATGCCTAGCTAGGGGCATTAAACAATAGCGCTTGTTGGGAGGCAACCCAATAGTTATCTTTATTTTCATTTTTTCTTTTCTTTTTTTGTGTACCAACATGATATTTGCTACTGTAAGGATCATGTTTTTATATTTTCTTTTGAGTTTATGCCAAGTAAAGCCGTTGGGATAATTTAGATAATTGTTGAATTGATTCTGTGCAAAACCAGAACATTTTGCACCCAGTATTTGAATTTAAGTTTTTCACTGGAATGTGAGAATGGTCTGAAATTTTTCAAAGTATTGGGATACAAATTACCTATGCTTTCCTATTTTTTAAGATTTTTTTGAGTTACAGAAGTATCATTTTAGTTCAAATCATTACAGACTGTTCTGTTTTAGACAGATTCTGTTTTTATTACATAGTGTGCTTATTTTGAAGTATCTATGGATTGTATCAGGGGGTATAAGTCATAGAGATGTTATAATACAGTAGCTATTATGCAAGAACAATTATGAATCTATTTATAACTGTACCTAAGTTAATGTTTTATCGAATATACTAATGGATCTCATGAGGTTTTGTTACGTTTTGTGTGGTTGAAGTTATCAAGTTTTGGGTGATATGACGATGGGTGAAAGAATAAGGAGCGGCAAGACCCTAAGCTTGGGGATGCCAAAGGCACCCCAAGGTAATATTCAAGGAAGATCCAAGCATCTAAGCTTGGGGATGCCCCGAAAGGCATCCCCTCTTTCGCCTCCAATCCATCGGTAATGTTACTCGGAGGTATATTTTTATTCATCACATGATATGTGTTTTGCTTGGAGCATGGTGTATTATATTTTGTTTTGCTTGCTGGTATCCACAATCATTTTTTTCTGAACACACCTTTATGAGAGACACACATTCATCACAATTTGTTAGAATGCTCATTGTGCTTCACTTATATCTGTTGAGTTACGCAGTTGCTCATGTGCTTCACTTATATCTTTAGAGCATGGTGGTGTTTATATATTTTATAGAAATAAATAACATTATCATGCTTCACTTATATCTTTTTGAGAGTTCAAGAATAGAATGTGGTAATTTGCATGAGTTATATGTTTAGTCCAAAAATGATGGGTATACAAGAGTGGTATAATAAAAACTTTCATGTAGATCACTGAATATGATGCATGTGATTTAATTGATGTTGAGGTTATCATATGAAAGAGTACAAATCAATAATCATTGGTTTGTAGAAATATCAATATTAAAGTTCGTTATGTACTACTCATTTAAGTGTCGGTCATGGCATGGCCGGGAAGTTGGAGCATAACTTATCCTTGATTGAAATCCTTTGTGTTGTCTGAATCGGGGGCGTGCGATGGTTAACTCCTCCCAACCTCCTCCCTAGGGGCCTGTGAGATTACTTTGCTTTGAGGGTTTTGAAATTTTCATGATAAGTATATGAGTTCTTTATGACTAATGTGAACTTGTGGACTTAAGCATTCCCACCTATCCATATTTTGCTAGCCTCTCCGATACCATGCATTGCCCATTTTCACCTTGAGAATTGGTGCAAACTTCGCAGGTGCATCCAAATCCCATGATATGACACGCTCTGTCACAGATAAACCTTATATATCCTTCTTCAAAACAGCCACCATACCTGCCTATTATGGCATTTCCATAGCCATTCCGAGATATATTGTCATGCAACTTCCACCATTACTATTCACATGACTTGAGTGGTTATTGTCATATTGCTTTGCATGATCATATAGAGCTGACATGATATTTGTGGCAAATCCACCATTCATCATTCTAATACATGTTACGCTAGATCATTGCACATCCTGGTACACTGCCAGAGGCATTTATATGTAGTCATAATCTTTCAGTTTATTGAGTTGTAACTAATTAAAAGTGTGATGACCATTATTAGTGCATTGTCCCAGTGAGGTAAAGAATGAGGGAGACTAATGAGTCCTCAAAAAATTGGGGATGAAGTTCATGATATTGTTCTAAAAAAGAAAAAAATGAAAAAATGAGAGAAAAAGAGAGAAGGGGCAATGCTACTATCCTTTTTGCACAATTGTGCTTCAAAGTAGCACCATGTTCTTCATATAGAGAGTCTCCATGATTTGTCACTTTCGTATACTAGTGGGAATTTTTACATTATAGAACTTGGCTTATATATTCCGATGACGAGCTTCCTCAAATGCTCGAGGTCTTCATGAGCAAGCAAGTTGGATGCACACCCACTTAGTTTCATATAGAGAGCTTTCATACACTTATAGCTCTAGTGCATCCATTTCATGGCAATCCCCACTCGCATTGATATCGACTATATATATATATATATATATATATATATATATATATATATATATATATATATATATATATATATATATATATATATATATATCTGTACCGAGTCCATGCGAGACTTTCACCGAGTCGATGCGAGACTTTCTCCACTTTTGTCTTGCCTTATATATATATCTGTACCATCATTCTCTCTGCCACCTGTAGTGCTAAGTCCATGACTCACGCTCATATATTGAGTGAAATTGAAAAGCCGAAGCGAGAAAAAGTATGATACAATTTCTTGGTTTGGCACTAGGGTACTCATGATTTATGTGTTATGTTAGGAAGACAAATTTATGCCATGCTTACATAATTCAACGAGTAGGGATAACATTCGTTAAGCATCGTATATTTTGAAGAGTAATGATTATTTTCTAGCATTCATGGATATTATCATGTTGATATAAAATAGATCAACGCTTCCCAATATTCATACCGTAAAAGAATTACATGATAGTGCATGTTACGTAGCATTCGACATCAATTTTTTTGTTTTTATCATTTACCTACTCGAGGACGAGCATGAATTAAGCTTGGGGATGCTAATATGTCTCTGACATATCTATAATTTTTGATGTTTTCATGCTATTATATTATCAATCTTGTATGCTTTATATGCCATTTTATATTGTTTTTATGGACTAACCTATTAATTCAGTGCCTAGTGCCAACTGCTGTTTTCTGCATGTTTTTGGTTTTACAGAAAATCCATACCAAACGGAGTCCAAATACGATGAAACTTTTTGACAATTTTTTCTGGACCAGAAGGGGCCCTAGAAGCTTCGGGGGGGGGAGACCAGACACCGCACGAGGAAGCCACAAGGCAGTAGGGCGCCCCCATGGGGGGAGGCACGCCCTACCTCCTTGTGGGCCCCCTGTGGCTCCAATCGCCCTAATTCCTGGCCTATAAATTCACATATATTAAGAAACCCTCAGGGGTGGTCCCGAAACAATTTTTTCACTGCCGCAAATCTCTGTTCTTCCGCGATCCTTGCTACTTGTGAGTTGCGTTGGGATTTTCCCCGAAGAGGAAGGGTGAAGCAATATAGTAGCGATAAGTATTTCCCTCAGTGAGAACCAAGGTTACCGAACTAGTAGGAGAATCACACAAGTACTTCTTTAGCAGCACCTACACACACAAGAGCAAATACTTGCACCCAACGCGGGCAAGAGGGTTGTCAATCCCCTTGACTCATTACTTGCAAGGATCAAATCTGATAGTTGTAGATATATAAATTGCAAAATAAAATAAAAAGAGTAAAATGGCAGCAAGGAAATTAGGGTTTTAGTAATATGATAAAAGTAGACCCGGGGGGCATAGTTTTCACTAGAGGCTTCTCTCTCATTAAGATAACATACGAAGGGTAGACAAATTACTGTTGGGCAATTGATAGAATAGCGCATAGTTATGATGTTATTCATGGCAATGATCATGTATATAGGCATCACGTCCGTGACAAGTAGACCGAAACGATTTTGCATCTACTACTATTACTCCACTTCGAGAGCGCTTCTATGCTTGCCTCTCTACGTATTAAGTTCATAACAAACAGAGTAATGCATGAAGTATGGTGACATGATGTAGACAAAGTAAACTCAAGCAATATGAATAAACCCCATCGTTTTATCCTTAATGGCAGCAATACAATATGTGCCTCGCTACCCCTTCTGTCACGAGGTGAGGACACCGCAAGATTGAACCCACTACAAAGCACCTCTCCTGCTGAAGATAAATCAATCTAGTTGGCCAAACCAAACGGATAGATCAGAGAGAAATACAAAGCTATAACAATCATGCATAATAAAGTTCAGTAAAGACTCAAGTACTTTCAATGAATAATCTGATCATAAACTCACAATTCATTGGATACCAACAAACACACCGCAAAAGAAGATTACATCGGATAGAACTCCAAGAGGATCAAGGAGAACATTGTATTGAAGATCAGAGAGAGAGAAAAAGCCATCTAGCTACTAGCTATGGACCCGTAGGTCTATGGTAAACTACTCACACATGATCAGAAGGGTAGCAAGGTTGATGAAGAGGCCCTCCGTCATCGATTCCTCCTCCGGCAGATTACCGGAGAAGGCATCCAGATGGGATCTTGGGAGAACAGAAGCTTGCGGCGGCGTAAAAGTTATTTCGGGTGTCTCTGTTGGTTTTGGGGTATTTGAGAATATATAGAAGTGGAATTAGGTCAAACGGAGTTGCGTGGGAGTCAAAAGCTCAGGAACTGTGAGCTTGTGGCTCTCCTGTAAGGCTTCTGGCCACCTCCCGAACCTTCTAGGGTCTCTTCTGGTCCAAAAATAACCCCTGTAAAGTTTCATCGTGTTTGTACTTCGTTTGGCACTGTTTCTCTAAAAAGGAAAAAAACACGCAAAAAACAGGAACTGGCACTTGGCACTAAGTTAATAGGTTAGTCCCCAAAACTGATATAAAATTGCATAAAAGGTAGCTGAGATTGATAATATAATAGCATGAAACAATCAAAAATTATAGATACATTGGAGACGTAACAAGTATCCCCAAGCTTAATTCCTGCTCGTCCTTGAGTAGGTAAATGATAAAAATAGAATTTTTGATGTTGAATGCTACCTAGCATGTTTATCATGTAATCTCTCTTATGGTATAAATATTGAGAAACGATGAATCAATTGATATCAACATAATAATATCCATGAATATAAGAACATAATTATTACTTTTTCAAAATATACGATGCTCAACGAATGTTATCCCTACTCATTGAATTATGTAAGCATGGCATGATTCCGCCCTCACCGCATAAATATAAATCTTGAGCACCCCGGTGTCAAACCAGGCAATTGTATCATACTTTTTAACGCGCTTCAGCATTTTCAACTCCACTCAATACATGAGCGTGAGACATGGACATTAGCACTACGGGTGGAATAGAATGCGGTGGTAGAGATATATAGGAGAAGTCAAAAAGGAAGAAAGGCTCGCATCAACTCGGTGGATCAATAGGCAATGGAGAGGCCCATCAATCGATATCAATGCGAGGAGTAGGGATTGCCATGCAACAGATGCACTAGAGCTATAAGTGTATGAAAGCTCGAATGAAACTAAGTGGGTGTGCATCCAACTTGCTTGCTCATGAAGACCTCGGGCATTTGAGGAAGCCCATCATCGGAATATACAAGCCAAGTTCTATAATGAAAAATTCCCACTAGTATATGGAAGTGATAACTCTGGAGACTCTCTATATGAAGAACATGGTGCTACTTTGAAGCACAAGTGTGGTAAAAGGACAGTACCATTGCCCCTTCTCTCTTTTTCTCTCATTTTTCTCTCATTTTTCTCTTTTTTCATTTTTTTCATTTTTTAGAACAATATCATGAACCTCATCCCCACTTTTGCAAGGACTCATTAGTCTCCGTCATTCTTTACCTCACTGGGACAATGCTCTAATAATGATGATCATCACACTTTTATTTACTTACAACTCAATATTACAACTTGATAACTGGAACAATACGACTCTATATGAATGCCTCTGGCAGTGTACCAGGATGTGCAATGATCTAGCATAAAATGTATAACAATGATGAACGGTGGCTTTGCCACAAATATCATGTCAGCTCTATATGATCATGCAAAGCAATATGATGATGGACACACATGTCATAGGACGGAACGGTGGAAGTTGCATGGCAATATATCTTGGAATGGCTATGGAAATGCCATGATAGGTAGGTATGGTGGCTGTTTTGAGGAAGATATAAGGAGGCTTATGTGTGATAGAGCGCATCATATCATGGGGTTTGGATGCACCGGTGAAGTATGCACCGACTCTCGAGGTGAGAAAGGGCAATGCATGGTACCGAAGAGGCTAGCAATATGCGGAAAGGTGGGAGTGCGTAATTGTCCATGAACTCACATTAGTCATAAAGAACTCATATACTTATTATGAAAGTTTGATTAGCCCTCGAAGTAAAGTACTACTCGCATGCCCCTAGGGAGGAGGTTGGTAGGAGTTAACCATCGCGTGCCCCCGATTCAAACAGCACAAAGGATTTCAATCAGACATAAAAATGCTCACGCATCCCCATCATGCCATGTTGGACACTTAAATGAGTAGTAAATAACAAACTTTAAATATCGATATTCTTACTAACCAATGATCATGAACCAATACCCCTTCATATTATTACACCAATATAATTAAGTCACACATTTCATATTTAGTGATCTACATGAAAGTTTTTATTATATCACTCTTAGATACCTATCCTTTTCCGACTAGTCTTATAACCCTTGCTCATTACCACTTCCTATTTAAGACTCTCAAAAAGATTTAAGTGAAGCTTGAGAGTGTAATCATTTCTATAAAATATAACCACCGCCGTGCTCTAACAAGTATAAGTGAAGCACATGAGCAACTGCCTAGCTCAAAACATATAAGTGAAGCACATAAAGTATTTTAACAAATTATGATGAATGTGTGTCTCTCTCAAAAAGTGTGTCCAGCAAACAATGATTGTGGCAAAATAACAAGCAAAAAAAAACTATAGAACAAGACGCTCCAAGTAAAACTCATATCATGTGATGAATAAAAATATAGCTCCAAGTAACATACTGATGAATTGTGGACGAAAGAGGGGATGCCATCCGGGGCATCCCCAAGCTTAGACGCTTGGGTCTTCCTTGAATACTACCTTGGGGTGCCTTGGGCATCCCCAAGCTTAGGGTCTTGCCGCTCCTTATTCCTTTACTCATCGTAATCTCACCCAAAACTTGAAAACTTCAGCACACAAAACTCAACAGAAACCTCGTGATATCCGTTAGTACAATAGACAAATAATAAATTTTAGGTACTGTTGCAAACTCATTCATAATTATTCTTGCATAACACCTACTGTATTCTAACTTCTCCTTGACTTATACCCCCTAATATAATCCATAGCATCATTAAAATAAGCACACTATGCAATATAAAACCGAATCTGTCTAAAACAGAACAGTCTGTAATGATCTAAATAAAAACCATACTTTTGTAATCTTAAAATTCTGAAAAATTAGGACAACGTAAACAATTTGTATATCAATCATGTGTAAAAGTTTCAGCCAAGTCGCATGTTCCAGTAGTTTATAGTATTTTCTGTACTGGAAGCAAAACTTTCTATTTTTGCACAGAATCAAGTCAACTATCATCCAAATCATCCCAAAGGCTTTACTTGGCACAAACACTAATTAAAATATAAAAAACACAATCATTACAGTAGCAATAATTGTGTGAACACACATAACAGAAATTAAAAGCAAAAATTTAAGATAACTATTGGGTTGCCTTCCAACAAGCGCTATTGTTTTATGCCCCTAGCTAGGCATAATGCATTGTTTCAAGTATTATCATCCTTCAAATTCTTTTGGACCAAGTCTTCAAAAACTTTTCTCATTAATTCCCTATTCTCATATTCTACTTTTCTGGTAGGTGAGCTTAAATAGTTGAAGGGACTTTGTTTGGTAATTTTAACGTTCATGATCTCAAACTCCGAATCATCACCATAAAGATCCTCATATAAAACATGAATTTCATCATCAATAGGATCTCCAGCGGTATTTTCAAACCACTCTTCACTAAATCCCTCATCAATTCCTTTGGTGATCCATTCAAATTTATCACAAGCATTGTGGTATAAGGTTTTAATTAATTCTGATTGAGGAACTTTCCTCCTAATTTTGTCACCATAAGCATGATAATCATTAGACTCCAACCTACGCATAGTGTGTTTGTCATGAAGGATTTATTCTATGGGAGGATTCTCTAGATCTATTTTATAGAAGGCAAAAATGTCCCTAGCCTCTCTGATTATGAAATCAAATTCATGCATAAGAATGATAGTAGCAATCTTTTTAGTTCTTGGATCATGAATATTGGTAAACTCAAGGAACATTTTTTGTAAGACGGGATGAATATGCAAAAACTTCCTTTCTAATTTAACCACAAGCATAGCAATAGCATCCACATAGAAATTTGTTTTATCAAGGATAGATCCTTTAACTAATGGTATAACTCCCGTGCAATTAAAGAATTCTTGGATGACATTCTTTCCAATTATGTTCCCGCTACCCACACGATAAGTTTTAGTTTTTAAGATGGTGGGAGCTTCATCATGATGAACTTCATTTTCAGGAGGATCATGGTTAAGATCAACCAATTTAGGCTTTTCCTCATGAGATTCACTAGCACTATCTTCGCTAGCACTTTCAACAACAACTTTCTCAAACTCAGACATGATAGCAATTTTAAGCAAGCAAGCAAACTAGCAAGGTAAAATATTTTTGTGTTTTTGATTTTTTTATAACGAGACTAATAAAAGTAAATAAAAGCAAATGCAAGTAAATGATAATTTGTGTGAAGGAACCTCTAAAGTATTTGATGATGTCTCCCCGGCAACGGCACCAGAAATTCTTTCTGCTACTTGTGAGCTGCGTTGGGATTTCCCCCGAAGAGGAAGGGTGAAGCAATATAGTAGCGATACGTATTTCCCTCAGTGAGAACCAAGGTTATTGAACTAGTAGGAGAATCACACAAGTACTTCTTTAGCAGCACCTACACACACAAGAGCAAATACTTGCACCCAACACGGGCAAGAGGGTTGTCAATCCCCTTGGACTCGTTACTTGCAAGGATCAAATCTGATTGTTGTAGATATATAAATTACAAAATAAATAAAAAGAGTAAAATAGCAGCAAGGAAATTAGGGTTTTATTAATATGATAAAAGTAGACCCGGGGGCTGATATGTCTCCAACGTATCTATAATTTATGAAGTATTCATGCCAAGTTTATTATAGTTTTGTATGATTTTGGTGCACTTTTATATGATTATTATGGACTAACACATTAACCTAGTGCCTAGTGCCAGTTACTATTTTCAGCTTGTTTTTGGTTTTCTAGAAAATCCATATCAAATGAAGTCCAAATGCAGCGAAACTTTTTGATGATTTTTCTGGAAGGAAACAGACCCAGGAAGCTTCGGGGGAGCAGCAGAAGAGCCACAGGGGCCCCACAACCAACCAGGGCACGCCACCCCCCCAGGCGTGCCCTGGTGCCTCATGGGCCCCCTGTGGCACCTCTTTGCGTGACTCCAACGCTGAAAAATCATATATATTCAGAAACCCCCGAAAGTTAACCTAGATGAGTTTTTACGCCGCCGCAAGCCTCTGTTCCGAAGCGATCTCATCTGGAGCCCTTTTTCGGCACCCTGCCGGAGGGGGGAATCATCACCGGAGGCCATCTTCATCATCCCAGCGGTCTCCATGATGAGGAGGGAGTAGTTCACCCTCGGGGCTGAGGGTATGTACTAGTAGCTATGTGTTTGATCTCTCTCTCTCTCTCTCTCTCGTGTTCTTGATATGGCACGATCTTGATGTATCGCGAGCTTGTTAATATAGTTGGATCATATGGTGTTTCCTCCCTCTCTATCCTTGTTGTGATGAATCCAATCTTTTCCCTTTGAGGTTTCGGTATTGTCGGATTGAATATTTCAGATTTGAGAACACTTGATGTATGTCTTGCATATGAATACCCGTGGTGACAATGGGGTATTATATTGATTCACTTGATATATGTTTTGGCACTCAACTCGCGGATTCCCGAGGTGACATTGGGGTAATCTATGCATAGGGGTTGATGCACGTTTTCCTTATCTTTTCTCCGATAGAAACTTTGGGGTGCTCCTTGGAGTTCTTTGTGTGGATTGAATATTATGATTATGAAGTTGTTTGATGCATATCATATAATCAACTCACGGATACTTGTGGAGACATTGGAGTATCTAGGTGACATTAGAGTTGGTTGATGTGTATCATATGGTGTTATTTTAGTACGAACTCTAGGGCTGTTTGTGACACTTATAGGAATAGCTCAATAGATCAACCGGAAAGGATAACTTTGAGGTGGTTTCATACCCAACAAAAAAAATTCTATCTTATGTTCTCCGCTAATAGGAACTTGGGAGTGATTCTTTATCGCACGTTGAGGGATGGTTATATGATCCAACTATGTTAGCATTGTTGAGAGATTGCATTAGTGAAAGTATGAACCCTAGGCCTTGTTTTCAAGCATTGCAATACCGTTTGTTCTCACTTTTGTTACTTGCTACCTTGCTGTTTTTATATTTTCAGATTACAAAAACCTATATCCACTATCCATACTACACTTGTATCACCGTCTCTTCGCCGAACTAGTGCACCTATACAATTTACCATTGTATTTGGTGTGTTGGGGACACAAGAGATTTCTTGTATTTGATTGCAGGGTTGTTTGAGAGAGACCATCTTCAACCTATGCCTCCCACGGATTGATAAACCTTAGGTCATCCACTTGAGGGAAAATTGCTACTGTCCTACAAAACTTTGCGCTTGGAGGCCCAACACGAGTCTACAAGAATAAGTTGTGTAGTAGACATCAAGCTCTTTTCTGGCGCCGTTGCCGGGGAGGTGAGTGCTTGAAGGTATATCTTTAGATCTTGCAATCGAATCTTTTAGTTTCTGTTTTTATCACTAGTTTGGTTTATAAAATAAAACTACAAAAAATGGAATTGAGGTTGCCTCATATTATTCATCTTTATAATGTCTTTCTTGAAAATGATGGATCGGAAAATTGTGCTCAATTGATAAAAGAAGAATTCAATAAAATGTTTGGCATAAAATCCATGAATGATGATCATGATTGCAATGTTTCTAGTATGAATTCTTTGAATATCCATGATGCTAGTGATATGCAAAGCCATAAGCTTGGGAATGCTATGTTTGATGAAGATGAAATTTTTAGTCCCCCAAGTTTTGATGAGAAAATTTGTTATAATGATAACCATGAAACTTTTCATCATGATTTTAATATTCAATTTGGTTATGTCAATCAAGTATCTCTTGATAGCTATTTTGTTGAGTTTTCTCCCACTATTATGAATGAGAAGAAATTTGCTTGTGTGGAGAGTAATAAAAATTCTATGCTTATGTATCATGACAAGAATGCTTTGTGTGATGGATATATTGTTGAATTTATTCATGATCCTACTGAAAATTATTATGAGAGAGGATCATATGCTTGTAGGTGTTGCAATAATATCAAGTTTCCTCTCTATGTGTTGAAAGTTTTGAAGTTATGCTTGTTTTGCCTTCCTATGCCAGTTGATTCTTGCTCCCATAAACTATTTGCTCACAAAATCCATATGCATAGGAAGTGGGTTAGGCTTAAATGTGCTAGTCATATGCTTCATGATGCTCTCTTTGTGTTTCAATTCTTTACTTTTATGTGAGCATCATTGAAATCATCATGCCTAGTTAAAAAGGCATTAAAGAAAAGCGCTTGTTGGGAGACAACCCAATGTTTATACCTACTGTTTTCGTGTGTTCACATGATTAAGATACTGTAGTAATCATTTTTATATGTTTTCTTTCAATAATGTGCCAAGTAAAGCCTTTGGGATAGTGTGGATACTTGTTGATTCGATTCTGTGCAAAACAGAAACTTTTGTGTCCAGTGCTCGAATTTCTATTCTGTACTGAAGCGTGAGAAAATTCTGAAATTTTTACACAGTATTGGATTACAAATTTTTTATGTTTTCCTAATTTTGTAGAATTTTTGGAGGTACAAAAGTATGGTTTTTAAATCGCTCACTACACGCTGTTCTGTTTTTGACAGATTCTGTTTTCGGTGCATAGTTTGTTTGTTTTAGTGTTTCCATAGCTTATATTGAGTAATATAAATTGTGGAAATGATATAATACAGTAGGAATTATGTGAAAATAATTATTAATCTTGTCTTGACAGTACCTAAGTGGATGATTTATTTTTATCATACTAACCTATCTCACGAAGTTCCGTTAAGTTTTGTGTGATTGAAGTTTTCATGTTTTGGGTCAGATAACGATATGAGGAGAATAAGGAGCGGCAAGACCCTAAGGTTGGGGAAGCCCAAGGCACCCCAAGGTAATATTCAAGTATGACACAAGCAACTAAGCTTGGGGATGTCCCGGAAGGCATCTCCTCTTTCGTCTTCAACACTATCGGTAACCTCACTCGAAGCTATATTTTTATTCGTCACATAATATGAGTTTTGCTTGGAGCGTCATTTTCTTTCATTGAGATTTTATTGCTGTTATCAATAATCTTGTTTTGTATCTTTTAGTTCAATAAAATGCCAATTATAGCCTTTACCATGCTCAGTTGGCAAGTTTATGTGTTGCTGTTTGAAAACAGAAAGTTTTCTGTTATGTCCTGAATTTTTGTAATATGTCAGAACATGATAAAAATCTGAAATTTTTACAGAGTAAGAATTCATGATTTCTATGTCACGTGGTAATTTTTCAGAATTTTTTGACCTAGGGAAATATGGATTCTTATTCCCCTTTTACAGACTGTTCTGTTTTGGCAGATTGCTGTTATAGTTGCATTGTTTGCATATGTTTTCGTGTTTAATGTTTCTATTTGTGGATAGGAGTATTAAATATGAAGAGGCATTTACTATGCAATGTTTAATTATAATTTTTGTGATTTGCTACAGTAGAGAATATTAAGGTTTTGAGTTGATTTATACTAACTTATCTCGCGAGTTCTTGTTGAGTTTTGTGTGGATGAAGTTTTTTAAGATTTAGGAGAAGCCATGATATGAGAGGAATTAAGGAGACACAAGAGCTCAAGCTTGGGGATGCCCAAGGCATCCCAAGTTAATATTTCAAGAAGTCTCAAGCAACTAAGCTTGGGGATGCCCCGGTTGGCATCCCACCTTTCTTCATCAAAACCTATCGGTTAGCCTAAGTTTTTGCTTCTTCACATGAGATGTGCTATTCTTGGAATGTCATTTTATTTTGTTTTCTTTGCTGTTTGAATAAAATACTTAAGATCTGAAATTTTTAAATGAGAGAGAGTCCTCACATAGCTACTTATTTACTTAACTACTGATTTGGTCTTCACTTATATCTTTTTGTAGTTGTTTGTCATTTACTCTTGTTCTTCACTTATATCCTATGAGTAAATTGTTGAAATGAATTGAATATCATAAAGTTGAAATTTATATGCTTCAATTGCTTGTCCCATGGGGAGTAGTGACTTAATATACAAGAAGGATAAGTGGTAAAATTTATTGAAAGTTAACAAACATAGCATTGGTCACTTGAACAATTCATGAAAGAATTTTGAAGGAAGAGAAATTTCACATATAAATATACTATCTTGGACATCTTCTATGATTGTGAGCCCCCATTAATTATTTTCAAGCTTGATCAAGTAGTTGACATTGGACAAGGAAGACAATGATACGTCTCCAACGTATCTATAATTTTTGATTGTTCCATGCTGTTATATTATCAATCTTGGATGTTTTTATATACATTTACAGCAATTATATATCATTTTTGGAGACTAACCTATTAACTTAGTGCCCAGTGCCAGTTTCTGTTTTCTGCCTTGTTTTTGTTTTATAGAAAATCAATACCAAACGAAGTCCAAATGCCACGAAACTTTTTGGAGATTTTTTTCTGGACAAGATAAACACTAGAAGCTTCGGGAGAGGACCAGACGCCAGAGGAGGTGGCCACGAGCCACCAGGGGGGGAAGGCGCGCCCTGGTGCCTCGTGGGCCCACCTCAGCTCCGTTTGACCTAATTCCACCACTATAAATTCAGGAAAAATCAGAAACCCTCAGGGGAGTCCACGAAATACTTTTTCCGCCGCCGCAAGTTTCTGTTCTCGAGAGATCCCATCTGGAGTTTATTAATTCGTGAGTTTATTAATTCGTGAGTTTGTCTTGTCTACATCATGTCATCGTTCTTAAGGCATTACTCCGTTCTTTATTGGACTTAATACACTAGATGCATGCTGGATAGTGGTCGATGTGTGGAGTAATAGTAGTAGATGCAGGCAGGAGTTGGTCTACTAATCCTGGATGTGATGCCTATATACATGATCATTGCCTTGGATATCGTCATGATTATTTGCTTTTCTATCAATTGCCCAACAGTAATTTGTCTACCCACCGTATGCTATTTTCTCGAGAGAAGCCTCTAGTGAAAACTATGGCCCCCGGGTCTATCTAAATCATATTACTAAAACCCTAAAAATATTGCTGCCATTTTTATTTATTTATTTTATTTTGTATTTTTATTTCAATCTATCTATCTATCATATACAATTTAATCTTGCAATTGACCGCCGAGGGATTGACAACCCCTCGTTTGCGTTGGGTGCAAGGATTGGTTGTTTGTGTGCAGGTGCTGCTAATGAGGTGTTGCGTGATTCTCCTACTGGTTCAATAACCTTGGTTTCATAACCGAGGGAAATACTTATCTCTACTGTGCTGCATCATCCCTTCCTCTTCGGGGAAAATACCAACGCAAGCTACAAGTAGCAGGAAGAATTTCTGGCGCCGTTGCCGGGGAGACATCATCAACATCTATCAAGTACCTTTGCACAAACTCTCATCTCCTTGCATTTATTTTATTTGCCATTTGCCTCTCGTTTTCATCTCCCCCACTTCTAAAACGTTTTTACAAAAATACAAAAATATTTTCCGTTTGCCTTTTTCTCGTTTGCTTGCTTGCTTGTTATCTTGTTTGCGTAGTCACGATGTCTCAAGAAAATACAAAATTGTGTGATTTTTCCAATACTAATAATAATGATTTTATTAGTACTCCGATTGCTCCTCCCGCCGCTAGTGCGGAGACTTGTGATATTAATGCCGCTTTGCTAAATCCAATTATGAAAGAACAATTTTCTGGTAGTCCTAATGAAGATGTTGCATCCCATCTTAACACTTTCGTAGAATTGTGTGACATGCAAAAGTAAAAAAGATGTGGATAATGAAAGCACATTTGCTCCCTTGGTGGTTTTGGTAATTCATAACAACATATATCTCCTTGAACTAATGTCCATTCAAGTTAAAGATTTCAGGATGTTCAATGATTGGCATGGCATGGACTAGAGATGTGGACCCCTCAAAATGCTAAGGACAAGGATTGGCAAAAGCTCAAGACTCTACATTTTTGGTTTAGTGATCCAAGATCACATTGAGTCCATAGGAAAGCCAATACTATTAAAAGGGGATGAGGTCTTGCTTAATGGTCTTTTTGCTCAAGTGCTTAGTGACAGTACTCCTAAACCCTCAACCACTCTCTCTACCCAAATATGTCCAAAACCTACATTCCAACTCGGCCCCACCGAAATTCTCTATCCGGCCCCACCGAGTTCATCCAAGACTTAGCCACTGCCAAAACCCTAACAAATCGGATCCACCGAAATGGATCTCGGTCTCACCGAGATGGCCTTGCCAACTCTCTGTAATCGTTTGCACTTACTTCGGTCTCACCGACTTTTGCAAATCGGTCTCACCGAGATGGCTTGCCAACTCTCTGTTGCCTTATTGCTTCACTTCGGTCCTACCGAGTTGATGCAATCGATGCCACCGAAATGAGGATTGCCCTAGCCATTGCACTTCGGTCCATCCGAGTTGTTTGTATCGGTCCCCCCGAGATTCCTAAAGTTCATATCTTTTACATAGTTCGGTGCTACCGAGATGATCGTTTCGGTGCAACCGAATTGGGTCAAAAGTGTGTAACGGTTGGATTTTGTGTGGAGGCTATATATACCCCTCCACCACCTCCTTCTCTGCAAGGAGAGCCATCAGAACGTGCCTACACTTCCACCATACATTTTCTGAGAGAGATCCACCTACTCATGTGTTGAGATCAAGCTATTCCATTCCTACCATTTGAACCTTGATCTTTAGCCTTTCCCAAGTTGCTTTCCACTCAAATCCTTCTTCCACCATAGCCAAACCCGTGAGGAGTTGTTTGAGTGCTGGGAAGACTATCATTTGAAGCACAAGAGCAAGGAGTTCATCAAAAACACACCGTCTATTACCTTTTGGAGTGTGGTGTCTCCTAGATTGGTTAGGTGTCACTTGGGAGCCTCCAACATGATGTGGAGTTGAACCAAGCAGTTTGTAAGGGCAAGGAGATCGCCTACTTCGTGAAGATCTACCCCGAGTGAGGCTAGTCCTTCGTGGACGTAAGCCATGGTGGAATAGACAAGGTTGCTTCTTCGTGGACCCTTCATGGGTGGAGCCCTCCGTGGACTCGCGCAGCCGTTACCCTTCGTGGGTTGAAGTCTCCATCAACGTGGACGTACGATAGCACCACCTATCGGAACCACGCCAAAAACCACCGTGTCTTCATTGCGTTTGAAATCTTCGATTCCCTCCTTTACTTACATATGCAATTATCTACTTTCCGCTGCTATACTCTTAGAATTGCATGTGTAGGGTGATGCTTGACATGTACTATTGCTAAAATCTGCCCACAATTAAAATCCGGGAAAAGGTTAGGTTTTATTTGGTCAAGTAGTCTAATCACCCCCCTCTAGACATACTTTCGATCCTACAAGTCGTATCAGAGCTTTGGTCTCCTTAAGCTTTGATTTCCATTGCTTTGGTGATCATAGCCTTGGTTTCACAACCTAGGAGAGTATGGCATCTAGTGAGGGTAACTATCACCGTAGAGGTCCATATTTTGATGGTACAAACTTTGCTAGTTGGAAACATAAGATGAAAATGCATATTCTTGTCATAACCCTGCCGTTTGGGCTGTTGTTCGTGTTGGCTTGCAAGGTGACTTCTTTTAGGATGGCAAGGAACCGGATCGTAAAGCAACCCCGGAAGAATTGAAGATGTTGCAATACAATGCTCAAGCTTGTGATATTCTATTCAACGGTTTATGTCCCGAAGAATTCAACAAAATCAGCCGCCTCAAGAATGCAAAGGAAATTTGGGATACTTTGGTTGATATGCATGAGGGTACCGAGTCCGTCAAGGAATCTAAGTTGGATGTGCTTCAAAGTCAACTTGACAAGTTCAAGATGAAGGATGGTGAAGGAGTCGCTGAGATGTACTCTAGGCTTGCTCTCATCACAAATGAGTTTCCGGCTTAGGAAGTGAAGAGATGGCCGAGAAATTCATCATCAAGAAGATACTTAGAGCTTTGGATGGAAAATATGATACCGTTTGCACATTGATCCAAATGATGCCAAATTACAAAGATCTCAAGCCCACGGAAGTCATTGGAAGGATTGTTGCTCATGAAATGTCACTCAAGGACAAAGAGGAGCTGCACAACAAATCAAGTGGTGCTTACAAGGCCTCAACCGATGCTCCAACAACTTCAAGTGACAAGCTAGTATCAAATGAAGAGATAAGCCTAATGGTGAAAAGGTTCAACAAGTTCTACAAGAACAAAGGGAAAGAAAGACGCTCTAGCTCAAGACACTATGAGAGAAGATCATCAAGTCGTGACCGCAATTGCTACAATTGTGGGAAGCCCGGACACTACTCAAATGAGTGTACGGCTCCCTACAAGAAAAGAGACGAATCACCAAGAGGAAGACATAGAAGAGATGAATCACCTCATAAGGAGAGAAGGAGTAGAGATGATCGTTATGAACGAAGACACTCTCGAAGAAGCAAGGATTCGGAGAGGAAGGACAATCATCCAAGAGCTACACAAGAAGAAGACATCAAGCTCATGTTGGTGAATGGGTTTCCGGCTCCGACTCCGACAACCACTCCGAGAGAAGTTATCACTCCAACTCCGACTATAGTCAAGATGAAGGTGTTGCCGGACTTGCACTTGTGTCATCCAACTCCTACGATTTATTTGACTCACCAAATGAAGGAGTTGGAAGATGCTTCATGGCAAAAGGCCCCAAGGTATCACACCCCGAGTATCTTGATTTCAATAGTGATGAAGATGATTTGCTTGGTGATGATGATTTACTTGTTGATAGGGCTAGTGATGTGAGCTATAATGATAATGCTAGTAATCATGATAGTCAAGAGGAAACGAGTGACAATGCTATGAAGGAGATTGAGCGTCTAACTAAAGAACTAAATGCTCTTAAGTTAGCTCATGAAACAACTCAAGAGGATCATAGAGAACTTCTAAGAACTCATGAGAAGCTACGCTTCGAGAAGCTAAATTTAGAGCAAGAGCATGAGTTTCTTAAAGCTATCAATGACGATCTTCGAAAGAAGAGTTCTTCATATCTTGCCAAACATTTACTCTTGTCTACCTTTATGCCACAAGTTAAACCTAAGCAAACTAGCAACAAGGGTAAAAATGGTTCTACCTCTAGTAGTAACAATAACAATACTAAATCCAATGTTGTTGCTTCTAGTAGTTCTATTGATTCCACTAATGATTCTCTTAGCCAAGTTACACTTGAGCAAGAAAATATGCTATTGAAAGGAATTATAGAAAAAGGTGTCTACAAGAGTCTTGCCGGGAGTAAACAATTTGAGGAAATTGTACGCAAGCAAGGAAGGCACCGGAAGAACCAAGGTGTTGGTTTTGAACAAAAGTTCAATGCCAATGGAGTTGAGTGGGAAGAAGATCAATACTCCAAGACGAAGTTTGTTCCTCAACAAGTGAAGTATGATCCTACTTCCTCCAAGGGAACACAAGCTCAAGAAGATCTTCCACCACAAGACCACAAGCTAAAAGGCAAGGACAAGCTTCAAGAAGAGATTGATTCATTTGAAGAAGCTCCTCAAGCCATAGTCAAGTGGGTTCCCAAGACTTCATCAAGTTCTACTTCATCAAGTGCTACTACAACTCCAAGGATTCCCATCAAGTTGATGTGGGTCTAAAAGAAGAAGAACTAGAGAGTTCTTGAGGGTGACTCCGCCAACAAACTTCACTCATATTCTTTATGGCAAGAACTTGTGCAACCAACTTCCACATTTTGCACTAGTTCATGGAGTCACAAACCCTCTTGTTGGTAAGTCAAGGGACAAGGTATTCAATGCATTCATGGACATCATCATATGTGTATTTCACTCTATGTCTATGGATATCCTTGTATGTTCCTTGTGTGGGACTAACCCATGTAGGTATTGAAAGCACAAAACTCCAAAGGATTGCTCCCAACTCTTGATGGTCTACATCAACATTGAGCATCCACACCTTCAACATCTACATGAAGTCATCATCGACAAAACCCAAGATTAGTTCATCCCTCTTAGGGGGAATATCACATCTAGGGGGAGCTTTGCTCTAAGAAATTGAGCTAAAGCAACTCTAATGGTGTGAACACATTAATGCTTTATGTAAAAGTGGTAACCCCACTTGTGCTTAAACGATGAGTATGACCTATGATCAAATGTTCTCATTTGGCTCCTAAGTCAATATACTCATATATAGATGACCTAGTCATCGCCATTGCTTGATAGATGCTAGAATTGGTTGTGCATGTTTGACACATATTTCATTTGCTATCTTATTGTGTGAGCATGTTGGTTTGCATGTTTTCATCATTTGAGGACATCCATTTGTTGTTTTGATTGTCTTGGTTTTTCTGGCCAAGTGGATGTACAAGAATGCCTAAGTACCTTCTCTAGCTATCTATGCTTTCTTGTCTCAAGTTCTATTCTTGTTGCATCACAAAAATTGAACTAGTCATTTTCGGACCCTCCGGGTGAGGAGCACTCGGAGCCACCGATCTGAAAGGGCTGAACCTCCAAAACCTTCTAAATGATTTCGGCCGAACCAATTCACTCAAACTCGGTCCAACCGAAATCACTTAGATTGATCTAGGTTTTCCATCTCGGTGCTACCGAGTTCAACCATTTCGGAGCCACCGATGTGCTAAACTGCGAGCAGTTACACATATCGGTGCCACCGAGTTGTTCAACTCGATGCCACCGACAGCGTACGGGTATATATATCGTGCGGACCAAATGGTTGAAATTTCTCGACCCCACTCGTTCCTGCTCCCCGTCGCTGCCGTCACCCTCGTCTCCGGACATCGCCATCGTCTCCAGCGCGCTCTCGCCGCCGGATTCTGTCACCATCAACGGGAATCTGCTCCGTCGTTGCCGTCGTAGAGGATCTCCACCAAGTTAGGGTGAGATTCGATCCCTCTCGTGCTCCCATTTCCGATTCAATGCACGATTAGACTGCCTGAATTCATGCCACGGATTGAGAACTCCTATTACACTGCAAACTCCGTAGATTAGATGCGAGTAAAATTTTTAGGTTTAAGTTTCCGCCGAATGCATCTCGGACCGACCGATTCGAAATTTTCAGTACCACCGATTTGGTCTCTGACCATAGCACAAGTACGTCTCGGTGCCACCGAGTTGTACGAATCGGTGAGACCGAAAGTAAAATCTCAGTGAAACCCTAGCATCTCGGAGCCACCGAACCCCATCTCGGTCTGACCGAAATGGCGTGTAAGGTTTCTGTAGTGTGCTTCGGTATCACCGAAATGATCAACTCGGTCCATCCGATATGCATCCTGTGAAAACTTGAAACTATGAGTTGAACTCAAATTTTATGAAAAATCTCTGCTTTTTGTGATGACTCATCTACTCTGCCCATACCCATCTATTCACAGGGATAGCTCAGCAAGATGTCAAGTGGCAGTGACAGTCAGAACAGGTCAGAGCAGCAGGCAGAAATGAGAGAAGGGTCAAGCCCTGATGAAAGTTTCTATGAGGGAGAGAGGAGCCCTCTCTCCAGATCTTCCAAAGGCAGCAACCAGAACAAGGAAGAAGAAAACCTCAGACAGTGAGGATGATGATTTTGTTGCAAGTGAAGCTGCAACTAAGAAAAAGAGAGTAGTGCTTGCTAAGGAGTATAGCACCAAACCATCAGTTGTCAAAGATAAAACTGCTATGAGGAAAGTGCCAAAGCAGACTATGCAATTCACTCTTGAAGAGCCTAGTAACTCTGAACCAGCTACAAGTGGCAAGAAGAAGCGAGTAAGAAAAACTACTGCCCGTGTGATTGGCAGACCCTCCATGATGATTGATGAGGAAGAAGAAGAGGAGGAACCAGCAGCCACTGCACCCCCAGCAAAAGCTCAGAAACTTATGTCTGATGCAATCATGACTGCTGCCCCCAAGTCCAAACCAATGGCACCTGCACCCAAGAGGTCAACCAGGAACATATCAGCTGCTGAGAAGAACAAGGCCCCAGTGCCTGAGTCAAATGTTGATGAAGAGCCTCTAGTGCTCAGAAAATTGAAGCCTAAGATTCCAGACCATGACAATGTACACCCAGTTGTGGAGAACATGATGCCGAGGAAGGATAAAGGATTGCGTCAATGGAGGACATCAGATCCTTATGCTATAAGGAGGAAAACAGCTTGTGACTATCGCTTTCACACTCGAGAACAGTAGGACTTTTATGAGACTGTTTTGCTTGATAAGAAGCCCATAGTCAGTGACATGAAATGGGTGGACTGAGAATACATTGATGAGAACGAGGACTATTTTCCCCACGTCCATGAAAGCTTCAGAATTGCAGGAGTTGACGAGTTTGTTGGAAAGAAGTTGACCAAGTGGAACGATGAGATGGTCATGCAATTCTACTCTACTGCTCACTTCTATCCAGATGGCAGAATAGTGTGGATGACTGAAGGTATCAGGTATCAGTCAACCATCTCTGAGTGGGCAAGTCTTCTTGGTGCACCCAAGGAAGAGGATGATGATTATGATGTTTATGCCAAACTCAAGATGGATCACAACTCCATGAAGAACATGTACACAGCTATTCCCCAGGAGGACATTGAGACTCACAAACTTGGATCAGTGAAGCATCTGGTCCCAGGACTGGCCACCACGAACACCATATTGCGGTACACTTTGCTACCCAAGTCAGGAGATGACAAAATGATTCGTGGCCACTCCATCAATTTGCTGCCTTTGTTTGATACACCTCAGAAATTCAAGGTGATGAGCCTGATAGTGGAAACTATCAAGAGGACTGCAGCTGATCAGAAGAGATCGTGCGGATATGCTCCACACATTCAGCTATTGATCAATTCCAAGGTTGGAACCAGCACATACCTTCTTGATCGAGTGCACTTGCCACTCCGTCCAGAGTTTGAGGACAATGTGATTGTGATGGATCCTTCGCATCCCACTTCAGCACAAGCCCAAGAGAAGACCCACAAAGCCAAAGAAGCAAAAGCAGCTCAGGAGGCATCTGCTCCAAATGCTCAAATTGCCAATCTCAAGACACCCAAGGACCAAATGACATATCTTCTTGAAGCCACTCTGAGGATTGAGCAAAGTTTGGCCAACCTCACCCAGACCCAGGCTAGTTTTGAGCGGATTATTGAGACTAAATTTCATGATCTAGATGTCAAGGTGACAGAGATTCAGACTACAGTAGAGCAGCTGCAGAATGATGTTGATGCTGTCAAGACAGCCCCATCAGATGACAGTGGAGATGACACACCAACCACAGAGCGTTTTCAGACAGTGCCTAGGGCAGCCAGGTCTGCTGCAATACCAGTTGTGGATCCACGGACCGCAGTATCTGCACCAGCTGCTACAGCCACAGTGCCACCTCAGGTCTCCACTCCACTAGCCCAGCAAACATCCGCAGAAGTCTTTGCGGATGCTCTCCTCTCCACGCCGTCTACACACACTGGAGCAGCCAGCAGAAGATCACCTTCAGGAGCTTCGGAGGATCGTGCTTAGAGTGACGACTAGGCTTATACAATTTGATCTTTTTGGTACTTGTTGCCAAAGGGGGAGAATTTGTATAGATCATAGGCTTCGAGAGAGAGTGCTCTACTTTGATTTGCAAGGGTTCTTTTGCTACTGCTTGTTTGATGCTACTCTGTTATGTGTGTGTGCTTGCTACAGTGTCTGCGAGATACTCTATCGTTTATGCTTGTGATTGGTCATACTATGCTTATTATGATGATCAATGCTTATCCTTATCATTATCTTGTATGAATCAATTACTTATGTTGGTGATGCGTGCTTACTATTTCAATCATATCATTTTGCGCGCTCCACCAAGATGTATGTGACATGGAAGAGTGACCCATGAGCCTAATCGATTGTGCATTTGCATTCAAACGCAAATATTTAATAATGCACAAATTTAGGGGCAGCTCTTGCTTATCACATACTTCTCAAAGCGACGATGTATTTCATTCATTTAATCATTTGTTGAAGCTTTGATCTATATGTTGTCATCAATTACCAAAAAGGGGGAGATTGAAAGCACATTTGCTCCCTTGGTGGTTTTGGCAATTCATAACAACATATATCTCATTGAACTAATGTCCATTCATGTTAAAGATTTCAGGATGTTCAATGATTGGCATGGCATGGACTAGAGATGTGGACCCCTCAAAATGCTAAGGACAAGGATTGGCAAAAGCGCAAGACTCTACATTTTTGGTTTAGTGATCCAAGATCACATTGAGTCCATAGGAAAGCCAATACTATTAAAAGGGGATGAGGTGTTGCTTAATGGTCTTTTTGCTCAAGTGCTTAGTGACAGTACTCCTAAACCCTCAACCACTCTCTCTACCCAAATAGGTCCAAAACCTACATTCCAACTCGGCCCCACCGAAATTCTCTATCCGGCCCCATCGAGTTCATCCAAGACTTAGCCACTGCCAAAACCCTAACAAATCGGATCCACCGAAATGGATCTCGGTCTCACTGAGATGGCCTTGCCAACTGTCTGTAATCGTTTGCATTTACTTCGGTCTCACCGAGTTTTGCAAATCGGTCTCACCGAGATGGCTTGCCAACTCTCTGTTGCCTTATTGCTTCACTTCGGTCCTACCGAGTTGATGCAATCGGTGCCACCGAGATGAGGATTGCCCTAGCCATTGCACTTCGGTCCATCCGAGTTGTTTGTATCGGCCCACCGAGATTCCTAAAGTTCATATCTTTTACACAGTTCGGTGCTACCGAGATGATCGTTTCGGTGCAACCGAGTTGGGTCAAAAGTGTGTAACGGTTGGATTTTGTGTCGATGCTATATATACCCCTCCACCACCTCCTTCTCTGCAAGGAGAGCCATCAGAACGTGCCTACACTTCCACCATACATTTTCTGAGAGAGAACCACCTACTCATGTGTTGAGATCAAGCTATTCCATTCCTACCATTTGAACCTTGATCTCTAGCCTTTCCCAAGTTGCTTTCCACTCAAATCCTTCTTCCACCATAGCCAAACCTATGAGGAGTTGTTTGAGTGCTGGGAAGACAATCATTTGAAGCAAGGAGTTCATCAACAACACACCGTCTATTACCTTTTGGAGAGTGGTGTCTCCAAGATTGGTTAGGTGTCACTTGGGAGCCTCCAACATGATGTGGAGTTGAACCAAGCAGTTTGTAAGGGCAAGGAGATCGCCTACTCCGTGAGGATCTACCCCGAGTGAGGCTAGTCCTTCGTGGACGTAAGCCATGGTGGAATAGACAAGGTTGCTTATTCGTGGACCCTTCGTGGGTGGAGCCCTCCGTGGACTCGCGCAGGCGTTACCCTTCGTGGGTTGAACTCTCCATCAACGTGGATGTACGATATCACCACCTATCGGAACCACGCCAAAAACCACCGTGTCTTCATTGCGTTTGAAATCTCCGATTCCCTCCTTTACTTACATATGCAATTATCTACTTTCTACTGCTATACTCTTAGAATTGCATGTGTAGGGTGATGCTTGACATGTACTATTGCTAAAATCTGCCCACAATTAAAATCTGGGAAAAGGTTAGGTTTTATTTTGTCAAGTAGGCTAATCAACCCCCCCTCTAGACATACTTTTGATCCTATTGATAATGATATTGTGAAATTAAAATTATTCCCATTCTCATTACAGGATCGTGCAAAAATTTGGTTTTCATCTTTACCACGAAATAGTATCGATTCTTGGGATAGGTGTAAAGATGCTTTTATTACTAAGTATTTTCCTCCCGCGAAAATTATTTATCTTAGAAATCAAATTATGAATTTTAAGCAACTTGATCATGAACATGTTGCCCAATCTTGGGAGAGGATGAAATTAATGATAAGAAATTGCCCTACTCATGGTTTAAATTTATGGATGATCATACAAAATTTTTATGCGAGATTGAATTTTGTTTCTAGAAATCTTTTAGATTCCACCGCGGGTGGTACTTTTATAGAAATTACTTTGGGGGAAGCGACTAAATTGCTTGATAATATTATGGCAAATTATTCACAATGGCATACTGAAAGAACTCCTACTAGTAAAAAAATTGAATTCTATTGAAAAAATTAGTACTTTGAGTGATAAAGTTGATGCGCTTATGAAATTGATTGCTAGTAAAAATTCTCATATTGATCCTAATGATGTGCCATTGTCCACTTTGATTGAGCAAAATAATGATCCCGTAGATGTGAATTTTGTCTCGCGAAACAATTTCAATAATAATGCTTATAGAGGTAATTTCAACGCTAGACCGTTTCCTGGAAATTCCTCTAATAATTAGGGAAATCCTTATGGAAATTCCTATAATAATAATAATAGTATGCCCTCTGATCTTGAAAGTAATATTAAAGAATTTATTAATGCTCTAAAAGTTTTCAACACTACGATAGAAGAAAAATTGAGTAAAATTGATGATATGTCTAGGAGCATTGATAGAATTATTCATGATGTGGAAAATCTTAAGACTAAAATTTTGCCACCCAAAATTGATATTTGTGAATCAATTAAAGCTTTATATGTCTCCGTGGATGAGTGTAAGAAAAGAACCGCCATGCTAAAAGCTAAACGAGAATTTCTAGAAAAAGCGATTCCTGCCGGTTTTTATCGTAGTAATGATGAAGATATTAAAATGATTGGTGTTTCATCTATTGATTATTTGTTTAGCAATATAAAACTTGATGAAAAGGGGACTGAAGAAGAGTCAACTTTAGCTAAAGAGCGTCCCCATAATTCGGAGGGTGAAAAGCTTAATGAAAAAATTGCTAAAAGTGGGTTTGGAGAGGTAAAAACTTTAAATAGCGATGTGCCCACTCTCTTGGATTATAAAGATTTTAATTAAGATAGTTGTTCTTTGATTAAGTGCATTTCTTTGTTACAATCCATGTTAAATTCACCCAACGCTTATGAGCAAAACAAGGCTTTTAATAAACACATCGTAGAAGCAATGATGAAAGCGATACAAGAAAAGTTAGAACTAGAGATTTCAATTCTTAGAAAATTATATGATGAATGGGAACCCACCATTAAAGTTGAAATTAAAAATTATGAGTGCAATGCTTTATGTGATTTGGGTGCTACCGTTTCCACAATTCCAAAATCTCTATGTGATGTGCTAGGTTTTACCAATATAGATGAATGTTCTCTTAATTTGCATCTTGCGAATTCTACTATTAAAAAACCAATGGGTAGAATTAATGATGTTATTATTCTTGCAAATATAAATTATGTGCCCGTTGATTTTATTATTCTTGACATTGAATGCAATTCTTCTTGCCCAATAATACTTGGTAGACCGTTCTTACGAACCATAGGTGCCGTTATTGATATGAAAGAAGGGAATATAAAATTTCAATTTCCACTAAAAAAGGGTATGGAACATTTCCCTAGGAAGAAAATTAAAGAACCATATGAATCCATCATGAGGGCCACTTATGGAATTAACTTGAAAGATGACAATACTTGAAATTATGCATTATGCCTAACTAGGGGCATAAAACAATAGCGCTTGTTGGGAGGCAACCCAATGAATAAAATAATTTTTTTCTGTTATTCTGTGTTTTCACAATTATGCTACTGGTATGATTGTGTTTTTATGTTTTTAATTAGTGTTTGTTCCAAGTAAAGCCTTTAGGATGATTTGGAAGATAGTATAATTGATGCTGTTTGGAAAACAGAAAGTTTTGTGTCCAGTGCCCGAATTGTTTTTATGTACTGGATCATCAGAAATATCTGAAATTTTTACACAGTATTGGTATATGAATTTCCCAAGTTTTCCTAATTTTTCAGAATTTTTGGAGTTAAAAAAGTATGACTTTTAAATAGATTGCTACAGACTGTTCTGTTTTTGACAGATTCTGTTTTTGATGCACTACTTGCTTGTTTTGATGAATCTATGGATGGTATCGGGGGGTATAAGCCATGGTGAAGTTAGAGTACAGTAGGTATAATGCAAAAATAAAATATGAATGGGTTTGCAACAGTACTTAGAGTAGTGATTTATTTTGTTATACTAACGGATCTCAGGAAGGTTTTGTTGAGTTTTGTGTGATTGAAGTTTTCAAGTTTTGGGTGAGATCACGATGGATGAAGGAATAAGAAGTAGCAAAATGATAATATGTGAGTCATGTTAGTGAGTAATTGTGATTTAGTAAGAATCTTAGTGTTAAGGTTTGTGATTCCCTATGCATGCACATTAAGTCAATAGTTATGCGAAGAAATTATATCCTACTTATGGTGCATTATTCGGTGTTAGTTATGTTTAATGCATGTTTATGACCATTTTTGTTTTTTGGTTGGTTGCTTCTCAATCTATTTGCTAGCCTTCATTTGTACTAAGCGGAAATACTGCTTGTGCATCCAAAATCCTTAAACCCAAGTTGTGCCAAATGAGTCCATTATATCTACCTATATGCGGTATTTCAATGTCGTTCCAAGTAAATTTGCGTGTGCCAACTCTAATTTTCAAAATAATTTTTCTGTTTTGTGTGCTCGTACCGCTCATGAAGCGGCAGGGGGTGGCCATTATTTTCCATGCTAGGTATGTTATTCTCACGATGAGTGTTTATTCACTTGTCATTGCACGAGAGAGTGGCTGGTAATAGGGATGCCCAGTCCCACAATGAAATCAAAAATTAATAACAACAAAATTCCTTGGAAAGTGTTGGTATGGACGGCACCCGTGGATACGGCTAGCCATGGATTGTGAAAGAATGGTGGAAAGGAAATGAACTTTACTTTCTGTTTGGGAACCGCCTATGATGTGTCTAGCATGGAAAATATTGGGAATTCTCGGTCGTTTTCGTTGACAGGAAAAGCATTCCTCTCAAAATATTTTATCTCTTTAATTTTAGCCTTGAGCTCTGGCACATTTGACAAATCTCTGCTTCCCTCTGCAAAGGGCCTATCTATTTACTTTTATGCAATTTTTATTTTATTTGAGTCTCCATCTTATCTTACAAAAGCACCAACTAGAGAGCACTATTGTCATACTAGTGCATTGGATGTAGCTAATATTTGAGTGTCCTTGATGAATGGACCAATGATTGAGCATAATGGCCTAGGGATAACTTTCTTTAGCGTTGATATTTTGAAAGACATGGTTACTTGTTAGCATGCTTGAGTATTTATATCTTCATGTCAAATTATAGACTATTGCTTTGAATCATTCAAGTCCAATGTCCATGCTATAAAACAAAAGAATATGTGATGAATATGATTGGCAGCATTCCACATCAAAAATTCTGTTTTTATCATTTACCTACTCGATGACGAGCAGGAATTAAGCTTGGGGATGCTGATACGTCTCCAACGTATCTATAATTTTTGATTGTTCCATGCTATTATATTATCAATCTTGGATGTTTTTATATACATTTACAGCAATTATATATCATTTTTGGAGACTTACCTATTAACTTAGTGCCCAGTGCCAGTTGCTGTTTTCTGCCCTGTTTTTGTTTTACAGAAAATCAATACCAAACGAAGTCCAAATGCCACAAAACTTTTTGGAGATTTTTTTCTGGACAAGATAAACACTAGAAGCTTTGGGAGAGGACTAGACGCCAGAGGAGGTGGCCACGAGCCACCAGGGCGCGCCTGGGGGGGGCAGGCGCGCCCTGGTGCCTCGTGGGCCCACCTCAGCTCCGTTTGACCTAATTCCACCACTATAAATTCAGGAAAAATCAGAAACCCTCAGGGGAATCCACGAAATACTTTTTCCACCGCCGCAAGTTTCTGTTCTCGAGAGATCCCATCTGGAGGACTTCTCCGATACTCCGCCGGACGGGGAATCAATCACGGAGGGGCTCTACATCAACCTTGCTGCCCTTCCGATGATGCGTGAGTAGTTTACCACAGACCTTCAGGTCCATAGTTAGTAGCTAGATGGTTTCTTCTCTCTTTTTGATCTTCAATACAATGTTTTCCTCGATATTCTTGGAGTTCTATCTGATGTAATCACTTTTTGCGGTGTGTTTGTTGGGGTCCGATGAATTGTGAGTTTATGACCAGATTATATATGAATATATTTGAGTCTTTGCTGCACTCTTTTATGCATGATTATTATCGCCTCGTATTTATTCTCCGATCTATTGATTTGGTTTCGCCAACTGACTTGATTTATCTTGCCATGGGAAGAGGTGCTTTGTAATGGGTTCGATCTTGCGGTGCTCAATCCCAGTGACAGAAAGGGACATGACACGTATGTATCGTTGCTATTAAGGGTAAAAAGATGGGGTTTATTCATACGTGAGTTTATCTTGTCTACATCATGTCATCGTTCTTAAGGCGTTACTCCGTTCTTTATGGACTTAATACACTAGATGCATGCTGGATAGCGGTCGATGTGTGGAGTAATAGTAGTAGATGCAGGCAGGAGTCGGTCTACTTGTCTCAGACGTGATGCCTATATACATGATCATTGCCTTGGATATCGTCATGATTATTTGCTTTTCTATCAATTGCCCAACAGTAATTTGTCTACCCACCATATGCTATTTTCTCGAGAGAAGCCTCTAGTGAAAACTATGGCCCCCGGGTCTATCTAAATCATATTACTAAAACCCTCAAAATATTGCTGCCATTTTATTTTATTTATTTTATTTTGTATTTTTATTTCAATCTATCTATCTATCATATACAATTTAATCTTGCAATTGACCGCCGAGGGATTGACAACCCCTCGTTTGCGTTGGGTGCAAGGATTTGTTGTTTGTGTGCAGGTGCTGCTAACAAGGTGTTGCGTGATTCTCCTACTAGTTCGATAACCTTGGTTTCATAACTGAGGGAAATACTTATCTCTACTGTGCTGCATCATCCCTTCCTCTTCGGGGAAAATACCATCGCAAGCTACAAGTAGCAGACAACGTAATGAGTTATGTTTGTTTATATTCACATAGAAGTTATATTGTCATGGATCCTCTAACATGTGGTGCTTGCTTAGGATCTTTTGCTAGCCAAAAATTCATAATAAGTAGAAATACTACTTGTGCATCCAAAAACCCTTAAACCCAGTTTCTTGCCATGAGAGTCCATTATATCTACCTATGGATTGAATAAGATCCTTCAAGTAAGTTGTCATCGATGCAAAAAGCAATAAAAATTTCTCCTAAAATATGTATGATCTTTTATTGCAAGAGAACATAAGCGTTGTATGAACTTGTGATGGTAAAGAAATAAAAGCGACGGACTGCATAATAAAGGTTGCTATCACAAGGGGCAATATAACGTGACGTTCATTTGCATTAAGGGCTTGTGCATCCAACAACAAAAAGCGCATGACAACATCTGCTTCCCTCTGCGAAGGGCCTATCTTTTACTTTTCTGTATTCACTTTTATGCAAGAGTCATTAATGTTCATCCCTATTCCGCTCTATTTATTCTTTAGTTGGCAAGCATTATGTGGTAGGGAAAGATCCAGGCACATATATCCAGTTGAATATAGGTGATCATGAGTTATTATTGTTGACATTATCCCTGAGATAAATAAGTTGGGAGGTGAAAAATTAAGCCCCTATCTTCCTATGTGTTTGACTAAAACGGTTTGTTCTAAAAATATGCTTTGACTGTCAGCAATCATGGAAGACTAAATGATGGTTGAGTATGTGGAATTTGCTAGATCAAAGCTCTTACATAGACCCTTCCTGAAAATAAGATGAATTGCAATTGTTTGATGACTGAGAACATAGTTTGTTTGTTTTCAAGAAAGTTTATGGCCTATACTTTAAACATGTGAATAGCTTACTACTTGATCATGACAAGTTTTATGAGTTGAGCTACTGATTATGATATATATTGATGCTAGAAAAAGTGATTGAAATTATCATTGATCAAACTTATGCACTATGCTAGCATTCACACTTCATAAATTATTTCTTTTATCATTTACCTACTCGAGGACGGGCAGGAATTAAGCTTGGGGATGCTGATACGTCTCCAACGTATCTATAATTTATGAAGTATTCATGCCATGTTTATTATAGTTTTGTATGATTTTGGTGCACTTTTATATGGCTTTTATATGATTTTTATGGACTAACATATTGACGTAGTGCCCAGTGCTAGTTGCTGTTTTCTGCTTGTTTTTTGTTTTCCAGAAAAAACCATATCAAATGAAGTCCAAATGCAGCGAAACTTTTTGATGATTTTTTCTGGAAGGAAACAGACCCAGGAAGCTTCGAGGGAGCAGCAGAAGAGCCACAGGGGCCCTAGAAGCCACCAGGGCGCGCCACCCCCCAGGCTCGCCTTGGTGCCTCGTGGGCCCCCTGTGGCACCTCTTTGCGTGATTCCAACGCTGAAAAATCTTATATATTCAGAAACCCCCGAAAGTTAACCTAGATGAGTTTTTACGCCGCCGCAAGCCTCTGTTCCGAAGCAATCTCATATGCAGCCATTTTTCGGCACCCTGCCAGAGGGGGAATCATCATCGGAGGCCATCTTCATCATCCCGGCGGTCTCCATGATGAGGAGGGAGTAGTTCACTGATACGTCTCCAACGTATCTATAATTTATGAAGTATTCATGCCATGTTTATTATAGTTTTGTATGATTTTGGTGCTCTTTTATATGGATTTTATATGATTCTTATGGTCTAACATATTGACCTAGTGCCCAGTGCCAGTTGCTGTTTTCTTCTTGTTTTTGGTTTTGCAGAAAATCCATATCAAATGAAGTCCAAATGCAGCAAAACTTTTTGACGATTTTTTCTGGAAGGAAACAGACCCAGGAAGCTTCGGGGGAGCAGCAGAAGAGCCACAGGGGCCCCACAAGCCACCAGGGCGCGCCACCCCCCTAGGCGTGCCCTGGTGCCTCGTGGCCCCCCTGTGGCACCTCTTTGCGTGATTCCAACACTGAAAAATCATATATGTTCAGAAACCCCCAAAAGTTAACCTAGATGAGTTTTTACACCGCCGCAAGCCTCTGTACCTCCACGATCTCATCTACAACCCTTTTCCGGCACCCTGCTGGAGGGAGGAGTCATCATCGGAGGCCATCTTCATCATCCCGGCGGTCTCCATGACGAGGAGGGAGTAGTTCACCCTCGGAGCTAAGGGTTTGTACCAGTAGCTATGTGTTTTATCTCTCTCTCTCTCTCTCTGGTGTTCTTGATTTGGCATGATCTTGATGTACCGCGAGCTTTGTTAATATAGTTGGATCATATGGTGTTTTCCCCCTCTCTATCTTGTTGTGATGAATTGAGTTTTTACCTTTGAGGTTTCACTATTATCGGATTGAATACTTTTATGGATTTGAGAACACTTGATGTATGTCTTGCATATGAATACCCGTGGTGACAATGGCGTATTATATTTATTCACTTGATGTATGTTTTGGCACTCAACTCGCGGATTCCCGAGGTGACATTGGGGTAATCTATGCAGAGCGGTTGATGCACGTTTTCGTCCTACTTTCTCCGGTAGAAATCTTGGGGCACTCTTTGAAGTTCTTTGTGTGGATTGAATATTATGAATTTGAAGTTGTTTGATGCATATCGAATAATCAACTCACGGATACTTGTGGTGACATTGGAGTATCTAGGTGACATTAGAGTTGGTTGATGCGTATCATATGGTGTTATTTTAGTACGAACTCTAGGGCTGTTTGTGACACCTATAGGAATAGCTCAATAGATTGATCGGAAAGAATAACTTTGAGGTGGTTTCGTACCCTACAACAATTTATGTCTTATGTTCTCCACTAATAGGAACTTTGGAGTGATTCTTTATCGCACGTTGAGGGATTGTTATATGATCCAATTATCTTAGCATTGTTGAGAGATTGCACTAGTGAAAGTATGAACCCTAGGCCTTGTTTTCAAGCATTGCAATACCATGTGTGCTCACTTTTGTTACTTGCTACCTTGCTGTTTTTATATTTTCAGATTACAAAAACCTATATCTACTATCGATAATACACTTTTATCACCACCTCTTCACCGAACTAGCGCACCTATACAATTTACCATTGTATTGGGTGTGTTGGGGACACAAGAGATTTCTTGTATTTGGTTGCAGGATTGTTTGAGAGATACCATCTTCAACCTACGCCTCGCACGGATTGATAAACCTTAGGTCATCCACTTGAGGGAAAATTGCTACTGTCCTACAAAACTCTGTGCTTGGAGGCTCAACACGAGTCTACAAGAATAAGTTGTGTAGTAGACGTCAAGCTCTTTTCTGGCGCCGTTGCCGCGGAGGTGAGTGCTTGAAGGTATATCTTTAGATCTTGCAATTGAATCTTTTAGTTTCTTGTTTTATCACTAGTTTGGTTTATAAAAGAAAACTACAAAAAATATGGAATTGAGGTTGCCTCATATTATTCATCTTTATAATGTCTTTCTTAAAAATGATGGAGCGGAAAATTGTGCTCAATTGATAGAAGAAGAATGCAATAAAATGTTTGGCATAAAATCTTTGAATGATGAGCATGATTGGAATGTTGTTTGTATGAATTCTATGAGTATCCATGCTGCTAATGATATGCAAAGCCACAAGCTTGGGGATGCTATGTTTGATGAAGATGATATTTTTAGTCCCCCAAGTTTTGATGAGAAAATTTATTATGATTGCATGCCTCCTATCTATGATGATTATTGTGATGACATGTATGCTATAACGAATAATGATAAATATGAAACTTGTCATCATGATTTTAATTTTCAATTGGATTATGCCAATCAAGTATCTCATGATAGTTATTTTGTTGAGTTTGCTCCCACTATTATGAATGAGAAGAAAATTGCTTATGTGGAGAGTAGTAAAATTCTATGCTTGTGGATCATAAAAAGAATGCTTTATGTGATAGCTATATTGTTGAATTCATTCATGATGCTACTGAAAATTATTATGAGAGAGGCTCATATGCTTGTAGGTGTTGCAATAATATCAAGTTTCCTCTCTATGTGTTGAAAGTTTTGAAGTTATGCTTGTTTTGCCTTCCTATGCTAGTTGATTCTTGCTCCCATAAATTGTTTGCTCACAAAATCCCTATGCATAGGAAGTGGGTTAGGCTTAAATGTGCTAGTCATATGCTTCATGATGCTCTCTTTGTGTTTCAATTCTTTACTTTTATGTGAGCATCATTGAAATCATCATGCCTAGCTAAAAAGGTATTAAAGAAAAGCGCTTGTTGGGAGACAAAGCAATATTTATACCTACTGTTTTTGTGTTTCCACATTATTAAGATACTGTATTGATCATGTTTTATATGTTTTCTTTCAATAATGTGCCAAGTAAAGCCTTTGGGATAGTGTGGATGCTTGTTGATTTGATTATGTGCAAAAACAGAAACTTTTGCGTCCAGTGCTGGAATTTATATTCTGTACTGGACAGTGATAAAATTCTGAAATTTTTACACAGTATTGGGTTAAAAATAGTTTACGTTTTCCTAATTTTTCAGAATTTTTGGAGGTACAAAAGTATGGTTTTTAAATCGCTCACTACATGCTGTTCTGTTTTTGACAGATTCTGTTTTCGGTGCATAGTTTGCTTGTTTTAGTGTTTCCATAGCTTATATTATGAGATATAAATTTTGGAAATGATAGAATATAGTAGGAATTATGTGATAGCAATTATTAATCTTGTCTTGACAGTACCTAAGTGGATGATTTATTTTTATCATACTAACCTATCTCACGAAGTTCCGTTAAGTTTTGTGTGATTGAAGTTTTCAAGTTTTAGGTGAGATAACTATATGAGGAGAATAAGGAGTGGCAAGACCCTAAGCTTGTGGATGCCCAAGGCACCCCAAGTTAATATTCAAGGAAGACTCAAGCGTCTAAGCTTGGGGATGCCCCGGAAGGCATGTCCTCTTTCGTCTTCAACATTATCGGTAACCTCACTTGGAGCTATATTTTTATTCGTCACATAATATGAGTTTTGCTTGGAACGTCATTTTATTTTTTTGATATTTGCTTGGTGTTATAAATAATCCTGTTTTGTATCTTTTAGTTCAATAAAATGCCAATTATAGCCTTTACCATGCTCAGTCTGCAAGTTCATGTGTTGTTGTTTAAAAACAGAAAGTTTTCTGTTATGTCCAGAATATTTCTGAATTGTCAGAACATGATAAAAATCTGAAATTTTTACACAGTAAGCATGCATGAGTTCTCTGTTATGTGGTCATTTTTTCAGAATTTTTGGAGTTAGGGAAGTATGGATTCTTATTCCCCTTTTCCAACTGTTCTGTTTCGGCAGATTGCTGTTATAGTTGCATTGTTTGCATATGTTTGCGTGTTTAATGTTTCTATTTGTGGATAGGAGTATTAAATATGAAGAGGCATTTAGTATGCAATGTTTAATTATAATTTTAGTGATTTGCTACAGTAGAAAATGTTAAGGTTTTGAGTTGATTTATACTAACTTATCTCGCGAGTTCTTGTTGAGTTTTGTGTGGATGAAGTTTTTTTTGAGATTTAGGAAAAGCCATGATATGAGAGGAATTAAGGAGACGCAAAAGATCAAGCTTGGGGATGCCCAAGGCACCCCAAGTTAATATTTCAAGAAGTCTCAAGCAACTAAGCTTGGGGATGCCCCGGTTGACATCCCACCTTTCTTCATCAACACCTATCGGTTAGCCTAAGTTTTTGCTTCTTCACATGAGATGTGCTATTCTTGGAATGACATTTTATTTTCTTTTCTTTTCTGTTTGAATAAAATACTTAAGATCTGAAATTTTTAAATGAGAGAGAGTCCTCACATAGCTACCTATTTACTTAACTACTCATTTGGTCTTCACTTATATCTTTTTGGAGTAGTTTGTCATTTACTCTTGTTCTTAACTTATATCCTATGAGTAAATTGTTGAAATGAATTGAATATCATAAACTTGAAATTTATTTGCTTCATATGCATGTCTCATGGGGAGTAGTGACTTCACATACAAGAAGTGTAAGTGGTAAAATTTATTGAAAGTTAACAAACATAGCATTGGTCACTTGAACAATTCATGAAAGAATTTTGAAGGAAGGGAAATTTCACATATAAATATACTATCTTGGACATCTTCTATGATTGTGAGCCCCCATTAATTATTTTCAAGCTTGATCAAGTAGTTGATGTTGGACAAGGAAGACAACGTATTGAGTTATGTTTGTTTATATTCACATAGAAGTTATATTGTCATGGATCCTCTAACATGTGGTGCTTGCTTAGGATCTTTTGGTAGCCAAAAATTCATACTAAGTAGAGATACTACTTGTGCATCCAAAAACCCTTAAACCCAGTTTCTTGCCATGTGAGTCCACTATATCTACCTATGGATTGAATGAGATCCTTCAAGTAAGTTGTCATCGGTGCAAAAAGCAATAAAAATTGCTCCTAAAATATGTATTATCTTTTATTGCAAGAGAAAATAAGCGTTGTACGAACTTGTGATGGTAAAGAAATAAAAGCGATGGACTGCATAATAAAGGTTGCTATCACAAGGAGCAATATAACGTGATGTTCCTTTGCATTAAGGGCTTGTGCATCCAACAACAAAAAGCGCATGACAACCTCTGCTTCCCTCTACGAAGGGCCTATCTTTTACTTTTTTGTATTTCCTTTTATGCAAGAGTCATTAATGTTCATCCCTATTCCGCTCTATTTATTCTTTAGTTGGCAAGCATTATGTGGTAGGGAAAGATCCAGGCACATATATCCAGTTGAATATAGGTGATCATGAGTTATTATTGTTGACATTATCTGTGAGATAAATAAGTTGGGAGGCAAAACATTAAGCCCCTATCTTCCTATGAGCTTGACTGGAACGGTTTGTTCTAAAAATATGCTTTGAGTGTCAGCAATCATGGATGGTTGAGTATGTGGAATTTGCTAGATCAAAGCTCTTACATAGACCCTTCCTGAAAATAAGATGAATTGCAATTGTTTGATGACTGAGAACATAGTTTGTTGGTTTTCAAGAAAGTTTATGGCCTTTACTTTAAGCATGTGAATAGCTTGCTACTTGATCATGAGAAGTTTTATAAGTTGAGCTACTGATTATGATATATATTGATGCTAGGAAAAGTGATTGAAATTATCATTGATCAAACTTATGCACTATGCTAGCATTCACACTTCATAAATTATTTCTTTTATCATTTACCTACTCGAGGACGAGGAGGAATTAAGTTTGGGGATGCTGATACGTCTCCAACGTATCTATAATTTATGAAGTATTCATGCCATGTTTATTATAGTTTTGTATGATTTTGGTGCACTTTTATATGGCTTTTATATGATTTTTATGGACTAACATATTGACCTAGTGCCCAGTGCCAGTTGTTGTTTTCTGCTTGTTTTTGGTTTTCCAGAAATCCATATCAAATGAAGTCCAAATGCAGCGAAACTTTTTGATGATTTTTTCTGGAAGGAAACAGACCCAGGAAGCTTCGGGGGAGCAGCAGAAGAGCCACAGGGGCCCCACAAGCCACCAGGGCGCGCCACCCCCCAGGCGCGCCCTGGTGCCTCGTGGCCCCCCCTGTGGCACCTCTTTGCGTGATTCCAACGCTGAAAAATCATATATATTCAGAAACCCCCGAAAGTTAACCTAGATGAGTTTTTACGTCGCCGCAAGCCTCTGTACCTCCATGATCTCATCTACAGCCCTTTTCCGGCACCCTGCCGGAGGGGGGAATCATCACCGGAGGCCATCTTCATCATCCCAGCGGTCTCCATGACGAGGAGGGAGTAGTTCACCCTCGGGGCTGAGGGTTTGTACCAGTAGCTATGTGTTTTATCTCTCCCTCTCGTGTTCTTGATTTGGCACGATCTTGATGTACCACAGGTGTAATGTGTATTAGCATTGACTAGATTATTGACTCTAGTGCAAGTGGGAGTCCGTAGGAGATATGCCCTAGAGGCAATAATAAATGTTATTGTTTATCTCCATGTTCCTGATTATGTTTATATTCCGTGCTATAACTGCTATGGTTCTCGAGTCTGCAATAACAACGAGGCTCGAAGGAAGACTCATATGCACGTGTGGAATAATAAACGGTAAAATGTATTCCTAGTCTGGCCTCTAAGACTAGCTCAAGTGTTGCATGATGGTTCTGTTTTCCTGATCATCGGCATGACTATGCCGGCAACTTTGAGGGCACAATGTTAGGAGAACACTTGTGTTGAATCGACCCGATTGATGTTATGCTATGAGAGTCATTCATCACAAGTTAATGGTAAATAACACAGAGGAAGTTAACGTTTGCATAATTCCTTAGACCATGAGAGTGTCGAGTTTCTTCATGCTTGCTTCATGAACTTTGGGGTTTGTTAAACGTCATCCGTAAATGGGTGGCTATTACGGCGGCTTACGGGTTCATGGGAAAGTATGTCAAGTAACTTGATAGCTCAAGATTGGGATTTGCTCCTCCGATGATGGAGAGATATCTCTGGGCCCTCTCGGTGTTACGGTATCCATCATCGTCTGGCCAGACACAATGTGATTTGATCACGGGGATGCCGGAACACGGGAACGAGAAAAGAGAACAAAACCGGTAATGAGGTAACTGGCATTGTGGACAAGTGTTGATCCACGGGGATGCCGATGTTTCTCACCTCCGGTTGTTGTAACATATCGCGAAGCAACATGAATAGCACACGGCAACTGGAGGTTCACTCGAATATTCATTCGTATGGGTATAGGGGTCAATATGGGTGTCCACGGCTCCGATGTTGATCATTGATCGGAAAGAGTTCCGGTCATGTCTATAGTTCACCGAACCTATAGGGTGACACACTTAAGGGTCATCTATCTGCTGAATACTAGACAGGGAGTCTGAGAGAAAATCACCGGAAAAGTTTCGGACGAAACGGAAACGTTCCGGAGAGAATACCGGAATAGTTTCGGTGAAACTGAAAAGTTGTTTCAGGGTATTCCATTAAGTTATATTGGTTCCGGCACACGCCTGGAAATTCTTGGAGGGTGCCAGAATTGTTCTGGTAACTTCTGGAATTTTTCCAAACAGAAAAACCGGAAATGTTCTGGAGCAGCCGGAACCGCTATGGTAGCTTTTCGCTGAAGAAAAACATTGTTCCGGAATTGTTTCAGAATGCGTTCAAAATTGTTTTAGTGGCTACTGGAATTATTCTAGGCACATAGAAATAATTTGGGATTTATCGGACGCAGAAAAATGTCTTCATGAATAGTGAAAGTGCTTTTTGGTTTACTTTATGGAAAGCCACCTTTTAGGGCTTTTTGGAAAGTCTTCTGGAAGGACTTGGGGGCGAAGAAACCCCCCTTGGGGGGCCCCCAAGAGGGTTGGCCGGCCACATGAGGGGCTCCTCCATGGGGCCCCACTTGCTCCACTACTTCCTCTTTATGCCCTTGTGGAGGACTCCATACATGGGCATTTTTGGGTTTTTGGAAGTGCCCATCCTACCCCTTGGTTTTCCTATAAATAGAGGTGGAGAGGTGCTCTCCACACTCGTCCCTTGCTCTCATACACATGCCATGCTTTGTCTGGCTCTCTCTCTCTCCCTCCCACGAAAAGAGTTTCGTAGAGCCGAAAGGCTGTCTGGGTTCCGGTGGGAACTAGTTCTGGACGGCGAAGCCCTGCCGGATAGATGACACTGTATGTGTGCAACTCTATAGAGAGATCGTAGTTTCGGTCTTAGTTCGAGAGTGCCTCCCGAAGGGCTATCCGAGTGATTGTCTGAGTTTCGAGGGTCCTCCCGAAGGGCTGTCCGAGTGACCGTCCGAGTTTCGAAGGTCCTCCCGGAGGGCTGTCCGTGACACCGTCCGAGGGACTGTCCGACCACGTCCCGGAGGACTGTCCGAGGGGCAGACGAGGGAGTACATCCTCGCGGTTGGGAGGTTGTAAATCCTAGCTGCAAGGATCTGCACCGCCGATCGTCATCGACTCTATTTCCACTGCGCTACGAGTCGGTAACGAAAAAGATCAAACCTTGTATGCAGTCTCCATAGTGGTCCTGGGCTGGTGCGTAGGTCAGAAATTTTTTGTTTTCTGCTGCGTTACCCTACAGTGGCATCATGAGCCGTGCTATGCGTAGATGCAGGTTACGATCTAGAATACATAGAGATGTATGGGTGTTGCACAATATAATTTGTAGTAGATGAGTTCTACTACTGATAATTATATGTGTGCGTAGCAGATGAAATCTGTTACCCGATGTTCTTGTTGCTTCCCTGGAATTTGCATATTTCTGATCTTGATAACAGCATGGTGGAGTTTCAAAGTTCTGGCAATCCGCGATCCTGATTGATCAACGAAGTGCTAACAGTTCTTTGAATTCCACCATAGTTAAAAAGAAAGATGAAATTTCGCAGACGAAAGGGCAATGCAGATATGATCTGCACGGGGGTCATGCGTATGACGAAGTTTAGTATGGGGCTCGAGATTTTATTATCTCGTGTTTCGTACACCCCGTAAATTTAATCTAGCGACTTGAATAATCATACTTGATGATGGACGTTGGTAGCTGCGCTTTGTTCGAAACCTTAGAAGCCACGTAAAATGAAATTTTGCATAAACTGATTAGAGGCGTCTAACTTGGTTTTGCAGGATGGTTTGCATGTGCATATGATGTGGTATAGCAGTGCTCATATTAATTTGATTATGTATGAGATGACTATATGATGTAAATTAACATGACCTGCGTGTCATGATTCGGCATGATGGCTGGAGCCATATGATTGTCACTTTAATGACCCGCGTGTCAACCTTTTGTAATGCACTTATTTTATTAGCTATACAGATAGCAATATTATCAGGTGCATCGACAAGGTGGTGGCAATCTTTGCGAAGGTGAACACCGACGCGAATGCCGAAGAGGAAGAAATGCAAGACTTCTCTGTCAGAAAGGGCTATACCATATCATGCTATTATGAATTTCCTGAGATGTTTATCCCTTATGATGCACCCTTATTGATTGCGCGGTAGTCGCTTTTTATTAGGGTGATCTCTCACAAAAATATCAAGTAGTTAGTGTTCTCCCAAGTGTAGCACCGTCACGGCACCTAACTTCTCGGAGTGCGTCATGTCTCCATGAGTACAAATGATTAGGGAAGTGTGAGGCGGGTGAGGTCAGACCTCGCAGCGAGATCACTTGGTTGTCTTGACATTCTGGCTTGATCGTCCTGAGCTAGGAACACGCCCATCGAAAGATGAACAAGAATCACATAGAGATGTGATTGGCAAGTTGGCCTACCGATTAAAATTCTCGTCATCAGTGATGTCCACATCAATGGCGTTGAATTGAAATGCGGGTCTTGTATCACTCACAATCAATTATGAGAGATATTGATTTGAGTGGGAGCACACTTTAGAATTAATTCTTTTAATTCTTAGTGCAATTAATTATGAACCTTGTCTAAGTGAAAATTGCATAATAGTTGTAGAATAATGGCTCGCATTTCCACCTTCCCTATTAATTTTGAATAGCTGTTAAATATCTGGTTAAAATTTTACGGTTGGTAACGTAATGTGAGGATTGTCCTCAAAAGTGCCGAGAAGGACTTTGTCCTATCGCATGCTTTTGATATTCTCCCGCTAATGCTATGGATAATGTGACTCTCGTCCTTCGATCCAAAAGCTAGAATTCCGTTACGGTCAAGTGCAATATGTTTGCTTCCATGAGACCCGAACTTCAAAAGTTTGGGATAGCTATGTGATATTCATGGAACTAAAAATCATTTTCAGACACAAACAAAGGCAAAAAGATATGGGATATCCAAAGCAATGTTTGTTTTGCAAACTATTAGTAAAAGTGTTTACTATGCATTTGACTAATAACAGAGGGATCCAGTAGAACGCATGGCATATGATGATGGTGAATAAAACAACAACATAAAGAGAAAGGAAATGTCCAAAGGGTGTTAGTGTGATTTACACACCTAGGAAGTCCGGGGTTGATGCCACTCTTCAAGTCGGTGCTTCTTCTGAGAGTAGGAGAATTATTGGAAGTAAAACTGTTAGAAGTATAAAGGCAAAAAGAAAGAAGACTGGAATGTCCAGATCATGTATGAAAAACATACAAGCTATTGATGTATAGATGGCTGGTCAAAGAAATAGTTCTTGGGAATTGTGATTAAATTGTTAGTCACTAATTCTTGGGTATTGTGAGTTGATCACAGAAATACCTGCTCGATTGCTTTCCGTTGCAATTCGATGCAAGAACTACTACGACCTAAAAGAATGGCCGGAGTGAGGTTCAGATACGCGCTGGGAATATAGTAAATGTTACTATACCTTCCATCGGTGTATTACCCTCTGTATTTATTTTCATAATTCATTTTAGAGTTTTACACACTCTAGTCCATTGCATAAGGTATCTTGCAAGAAGGTTGTTCATAAGAGAACTTTTAAATGTTCAGTGTTATGAATAACATAAGGGCCATACTTTCATTATGAATGAGATGTATGTTATGAATATTGATAATAATACATTACCTCTGTATTTACTTTCATAAATCATTTTAGAGTTTTATACACTCTAGCCCATCTGCATAATGTTTGTTGCAAGAGTGTTGTTCATGAAAGAACAATTGTTGTTTGGAATCATGAATAACATAAGGGCCATGCTTCCATCGTGGATGGGATGTATGTTATGAATATTGATGGTAATATGATACATCCGTAACACTGACGCTAAATGTCGCAAGACTAAAAGAATACCACACATGTGTGGCACTGCATTTGGTCACATTGGAGAAACCCGCATGGAGAAATTCCATAATGATGGATTTTGAAGTCGTTTGATTATAAATCATCTGACACTTGCAACTTTCCTCCGAAAAGTGAAGTGACTGAAATACCGTTCATAGGCTATAAGGAACGACCAACAAACTTATTGGTGATCATACATTTTGATGTGTGTAGTCCAATAAATGTTGTTGCTGGCAGTGGATTTGTCTATCTTCAGAAATGACTCAAGTAGATATAATGGATATTTACTTGATGAGACATAAGTCTGGATCTTTTTGAAATCATTCATAAGGTTTTCAAAATGAAGTAGAAATTATTGTAACAAGAAAATTATGTTTCTGCAATTTGATTGCGGAAAGGAATATTTTGAGTTACAAGTTTAGCGAATGTCTGATGAGTTGTGAAAAGAGTCTCATAACTTACACCTCCCGGAACACCACTGTGAGTGGAATGCCCATGAAGATGTAATCAAACCATTTATGACATGGTAAGATCAAAGATGACATAAATCAATTTGCCATTATCCCTTTTAAAGCAATGCTTTAGAGACTGCGGCTTTTACACTGAAAAGAGCGCCATCAGGTCTGTTGAAATGACGCCATGGTATGGTACGCCCAACCATGCTTTGTCTTTTCTTAACATTTGGAATATGGGGCTTGTGTAAAATATTTACAAACCTATTCCAAATCAGACAGGTACTACTTTGTAGGTTATCCCAAGTAATTGGGAATTCCTCCACCACTATACGAGGCAAAAAGGTTTTGCCACCAAGAACGGTATGCTTTTAAAGAGAATGGTTCTTGCAAAAAGGTGAGTGGGAGAACAGTGCAACTCGACGAGATAAAAGTATCTTCGTCATTAGATCAAAGGAAAGAAACCTTGGAAGTAATTCCAGAGTTTCCTACTGCGACTGATACGGAAGCCTCTACATGAGATGTATGGACTTCGGTCGAACTTGCAACTGAACCACGTAGGCAAAACTCGTGCAAACCTCTCAGGTGCGCAAGCGAGGTATTGTTGTTAGACAACAGTATACCTACGATACACAAGGAAGCGTTGATGGGCCCTGACTCCGGAATTGGCTAAATGCCAATATAATCCGAGATAGTTTCCATAAATGATTCAAGATTATATCTTGATAAACCCTTCGGAAGACTTAGAGTCTAACGAACATTAATGGAACTATAAACTGATGTGGATAAAATGTTTTATCCATAAAGCTCGACTTGTTGCAATAACAAGTTCAAGGAGTTGACTACGACGAGGTTGTCTCACCGTAGCGATGCTTAAAGTCAGATCGGGTTAAACTAGCAATTAATACATATTTCAATCTTGAGATATGATACATGGATGCCAAAAGGATTTCCATGTGATGAAAATGCAACCTAGGACTTGCATGTGGTACAGTCCAAGGTATTTTGTCAATCCAGAGGATGCTAGTAAGTATGCAAACTTCAGAGTTCCAGCAATGGACAGAAGAGATCAAAATGGAGTTGGAATCTTTGTTTTTGATGAAATAGTCAAAAGAGTTTGTTTTCATCAATGGGTAACGAAGATGCTTGTGGTTACAAGAAAGTAAGTGGAAGCATAATAATATTTTTTCTAAAAACTTTGTGTGCTTGACACATTGTTGATTGGAAATAATATAAATTTCTTAACACGAATTAGGACTTCATTCAAAATAGTTTTCGATGAAGTGCTTAGGCTAAATAGCCTTGACATTAGGCATATTTATCTGCGAAATAGAATTGCCTAATAGGCTAAAGCCAAAAATACATATTGACAAGATGCTAAAACTTTTTAGCATTAAAACGCCAAGGAGTGATTCTTGTCGAAGTCACATGGAAAGGGTTTTTGCAAGACTCGGTGTCCCAAAACACTGATGAGCAAAATACATGATGGAGATTCCACACACTTTCATGTTTGGATTAATCATGTATTCCATGGTATGTAAAACAACCAGATATGTCCGATACTTCCAAAGCTGTTGCGAGTATAGATACCAAAGTGATCAAAGTACTGATCATGGGACAACAGTGAAAAATGTCATTAAGTACTAAAGTAGCACTGATGACATGTTTTCTCGCAAGCAGAGATTATGAAGTGCTCGTTGTAAGTAATTACATCGATACAGTCTTCATCAATGCTCCATGCGATTTTCGATTTAAGTTAAGGGTTTTGTGTAATACACGATATGGTGGCACGGTGTTTGGAAATCGTTCCAAACAGGTTACTGTGGCGAATTCTATAACAAAGGCTAAGTATGTTGCCGCTTTCAAAGTGACATAGAAGATGTTGAATCGTATAGTTCATTCATGAACTTAGTATGTTTCCAAGATGGCTTTGGTCAATGGAACACTATTGAAGATAGTTGCTCCATAGCTCAGTCTGAGGAATCAAGGTTTGACCAGTGATTCACATATATACAAAGCCAAGTCCACACAAAATATGAATTTTGTGAAAGCGTGAAAACGCGAGGACATGCAAAGATACACACGGAACTGAAGTTGTCATCTCCGTTGGACATCAGGCTATACCACATGCGAAGCATTTTTACACCGGTATGCCACAGGTGTAATGTGTATTAGCATTGACTAGATTATTGACTCTAGTGCAAGTGGGAGTCTGTAGGAGATATGCCCTAGAGGCAATAATAAATGTTATAGTTTATCTCCATGTTCCTGATTATGTTTATATTCCGTGCTATAACTGCTATGGTTCTCAAGTCTGCAATAACAACGAGGCTCGAAGGAAGACTCATATGCACGTGTGGAATAATAAACGGTAAAATGTATTCCTAGTCTGGCCTCTAAGACTAGCTCAAGTGTTGCATGATGGTTCTGTTTTCCTGATCATGGGCATGACTATGCCGGCAACTTTGAGGGCACAATGTTAGGAGAACACTTGTGTTGAATCGACCCGATTGATGTTATGCTATGAGATTCATTCGTCACAAGTTAATGGTAAATAACACAGAGGAAGTTAACATTTGCATAATTCCTTAGACCATGAGAGTGTCGAGTTTCTTCATGCTTGCTTCATGAACTTTGGGGTTTGTTAAACGTCATCCGTAAATGGGTGGCTATTACGGCGGCTTACGGGTTCATGGGAAAGTATGTCAAGTAACTTGATAGCTCAAGATTGGGATTTGCTCCTCTGACGATGGAGAGATATATCTGGGCCCTCTCGGTGTTACGGTATCCATCATCGTCTAGCCAGACATAATGTGATTTGATCACGGGGATGCCGGAACACGGGAACGAGAAAAGAGAACAAAACCGGTAACGAGGTAACTGGCATTGTGGACAAGTGTTGATCCACGGGGATGCCGATGTTTCTCACCTTGGGTTTTTGTAACATATCGCGAAGCAACAGGAATAGTACACGGCAACTGGAGGTTCACTCAAATATTCATTCGTATGGGTATAGGGGTCAATATGGGTGTCCACGGCTCCGATGTTGATCATTGATCGGAAAGAGTTCCGGTCATGTCTATACTTCACCGAATCTATAGGGTCACACACTTAAGGGTCATCTATCTGCTGAATACTAGACAGGGAGTCTGAGAGAAAATCACCGGAAAAGTTTCGGACGAAACGGAAACGTTCCGGAGAGAACACCGGAATAGTTTCGGTGAAACTGAAAAGTTGTTTCAGGGTATTCCATTAAGTCATATTGGTTCCGGCACATGCCTGGAAATTCTTGGAGGGTGCCAGAATTGTTCTGGTAACTTCTGGAATTTTTCCGGACAGAAAAACCGGAAATGTTCTGGAGCAGCCGGAACCGCTATGGTAGCTTTTCGCTGAAGAAAAACATTGTTCCGGAATTCTTTTGGAATGCGTTCAAAATTGTTTTAGTGGGTACTGGAATTATTCTAGGCACACAGAAATAATTTGGGATTTATCGGACGCAGAAAAATGCCTTCGTGAATAGTGAAAGTGCTTTTTGGTTTACTTTATGGAAAGCCACCTTTTAGGGCTTTTTGGAAAGGCTTCTAGAAGGACTTGGGGCTAAGAAACCCCCCTTGGGGGGCCCCCAAAAGGGTTGGCCGGCCACATGAGGGGCTCCTCCATGGGGCCCCACTTGCTCCACTACTTCCCCTTTATGCCCTTGTGGAGGACTCCATACATGGGCATTTTTGGGTTTTTGGAAGTGCCCATCCTACCCCTTGGTTTTCCTATAAATAGAGGTGGAGAGGTGCTCTCCACACTCATCCCTAGCTCTCATACACATGCCATGCTTTGTCTGGCTCTCTCTCTCCCTCCCATGAAAAGAGTTTCGTAGAGCCGAAAGGCTCTCTGGGTTCCGGTGGGAACTAGTTCTGGACGGCGAAGCCCTGCCGGATAGATGACACCGTATGTGTGCAACTCTGTAGAGAGATCGTATTTTCGGTCTTAGATCGAGAGTGCCTCCCGAAGGGCTGTCCGAGTGATCGTCTGAGTTTCGAGGGTCCTCCCGAAGGGCTGTCCGAGTGACCGTCCGAGTTTCGAAGGTCCTCCCGGAGGGCTGTCCGTGACACCGTCCGAGGGACTGTCCGACCGCCTCCTGGAGGGCTGTCCGAGGGGCAGACGAGGGAGTACATCCTCGCGGTTGGGAGGTTGTAAATCCTAGCTACGGGGATCTGCACCGCCGATTGTCATTGACCCTATTTCCGCTGCGCTACGAGTCGGTAACGAAAAAGATCAAACCTTGTATGCAGTCTCCATAGTGGTCCTGGGCTGGTGCGTAGGTCGGAATTTTTTTGTTTTCTGCTGCGTTACCCTACACAGAGGAGTCCACGAAATACTTTTTCCGCCGCCGCAAGTTTCTGTTCTCGAGAGATCCCATCTGGAGGCCTTCTCCGGTACTCCGCCGGAGGGGGAATCGATCACGGAGGGGCTCTACATCAACCTTGCTGCCATTCCGATGATGCGTGAGTAGTTTACCACAGAACTTCGGGTCCATAGTTAGTAGCTAGATGGCTTCTTCTCTCTTTTTGATCTTCAATACAATGTTCTCCTCGATGTTCTTGGAGTTCTATCCGATGTAATCACTTTTTGCGGTGTGTTTGTTGGGATCCGATGAATTGTGAGTTTATGATCAGATTATCCATGAATATTATTTGAGTCTTCTCTGATATTTTTATGCATGATTATTATAGCTTCGTATTTCTTCTCCGATCTATTGATTTGGTTTGGCCAACTAGATTGATTTATCTTGCCATGGGAAGAGGTGCTTCGTAATGGGTTCAATCTTGCGGTGCTCAATCCCAGTGACAGAAAGGGACATGACACATATGTATCATTGCTATTAAGGGTAAAAAGATGGGGTTTATTCATATGTGAGTTTACTTTGTCTACATCATGTCATCTTGCTTAAGGCGTTACTCCGTTCTTTATGGACTTAATATACTAGATGCATGCTGGATAGCGGTCGTTGTATGGAGTAATAGTAGTAGATGCAGAATCGTTTCGGTCTACTTGTCTCGGACGTGATGCCTATATACATGATCATTGCCTTGGATATCGTCATGATTATTTGCTCTTCTATCAATTGCCCAACAATAATTTGTTTACCCACCGTATGCTATTTTCTTGAGAGAATCCTCTAGTGAAAACTATGGCCCCCGGGTCTATCCAAATCATTTACTAAAACCCTAAAAATACTTGCTGCAATTTTCTTTTATTTAATTTTTTTTGTATTTTTTTTTCAATCTATCTATCTATCACATACAATTTAATCTTGCAATTTACCGCCGAGGGATTGACAACCCCTCATTTGCGTTGGGTGCAAGGGTTTGTTGTTTTGTGTGCAGGTGCTGTTAACAAGGTGTTGCGTGATTCTCCTACTGGATTGATAACCTTGGTTTCATAACTGAGGGAAATACTTATCTCTAATGTACTGCATCTCCCTTCCTCTTTAGAGAATTAGCAACGCAGCTCACAAGTAGCAGGAAGAATTTTTGGCGTCGTTGCCGGGGAGACATCATCAACATCTATCAAGTACCTTCGCATAAAACTTACATCTCCTTGCATTTACTTTATTTACCTTTTATTTGCATTTGCCTCTCGTTTTCATCTCCCCCACTTCTAATTTTTTTTTTACAAAAATATAAAAATATTTTCCGTTTGCCTTTTTCTTGCTTGCTCATTTTATCGTTATGGCTAGTTCTATTCCCGTTATGCCTTTCCCTCCGTACTTAGGAGACGATCCAGGAATTTTAAACTTTAAATATTTGAGTGACGAATCTTTAAAAGAAGCATGGGATAGATTATTAAAAATACAAGTAAGTGCTAGGCATCAGTTTCACCTTAAATTGTTCCTTAAAGGTTTTTATGTTGGTTTACCCCTTGCTCATAGACGTGTCTTGGATTCTATATTTGAAAATGATTTTCTTGGGTGTGACGCCTTTGCAACCTACGAAAAGATGAAAAGCATATTTGGACAGCCAAAAGTTGAAACTATCGAACCTACCACTCTAGAATGCTTTCGTCAAACTGAGCAAATAAAGGAAACAAAAGCTAGTATGGATTCTAACTTTCGAGGAATATTTAATCTTGCCTCTAAATTAAATAGCAATGTGGTGTCACAAAATAGGAGGGTTGATGCTTTAGATCAAAAGATCTCTTTTTATGTTTTGAAAGAAATAAAAACCCTTTGCACTAAGCTTGATCATCTAGTGTACATCATTGATAATGTCAAAGAGAGTGAAATAGGAGTTGCAAGGGTTAAGAACAAGGATGACAATACTTGAAACTATGCATTCTGCCTAGCCAGGGGCATAAAACAATAGCGCTTGTTGGGAGGCAACCCAATGAATAAAATAAATTTTTCTTTTTATTTATGTTATTATCTGTTTTCCTACTGTTATGAGTGTGTTTTTGTGTTTTTAATTAGTGTTTGTGCCAAGTAAAGCCTTTGGGATGATTTGGAAGATAGTATAATTGATGCTGTTTGGAAAACAGAAAGTTTTGCGTCCAGTGCCAGAATTTTTTTTCTGTACTGGAACGTTGAAAAAATCTGAAATTTTTACAAAGTATTGATATATGAATTGGACACGTTGTCCTAATTTTTCAGAATTTTTGGACTTCCATAAGTATGCCTTTTAAATAGATTACTACAGACTGTTCTGTTTTTGACAGATTCTGTTTTTGATGTGTTGCTTGCTTGTTTTGATGAAACAATGGATTGTATCGGGGGGTACAAGCCATGGAGAAGTTAGAATACAGTAGGTATAATGCAAAAATAAAATATGAATGGGTTTTCAACAGTACTTAAAGTAGTGATTTATTTTGTTATACTAACGGATCTCACGAAGGTTTTGTTGAGTTTTGTGTGATTGAAGTTTTCAAGTTTTGGGTGAGATCACAATGGATGAAGGAATAAGGAGTAGCAAGAGCCTAAGCTTGGGGATGCCCGAGGCACTCCAAGGTAATATTCAAGGAAGACTCAAACGTCTAAGCTTGGGGATGCCCCGGAAGGCATCCCCTCTTTCTTCTACCAACCATCGGTAATTTTACTTGGAGCTATATTTTTATTCGTCACATGATATGTGTTTTGCTTGGAGCGTCGTGTATTATATGAGTCTTTTTTTGTTTGCTTTTTAGTATGTCACAATCATCTTTGCTGGACACACCTATTTGAGAGAGCCACACGTTCCTCATAATTTGCTAGAATACTCTATGTGCTTCACTTAAATTTTTTGAGCTAGGCAGTTGCTCTAGTGCTTCACTTAAATCTTTTCGAGCACGGTGGTGGCTATATTTTGAAGAAATGAACTCTCATGCTTCACTTATATTATTTTGAGAGTTGATAATTTTTTTTGAAGAAATATGTGCACTCTCATGCTTCACTTATATCTTTTTGAGAGTTGATAAAAGTAACGGTAATTTGCACAAGATATGAATTTGGTCCCAAAGTGATGAATATTCAAGAGGGATATAATAAAAACTTTCATATAGATCATTGGATATGATAAGTGTGATTCCTTGCAATAGTTTTGCGATATGGAGATGATAATATGTGAGTCATGTTAGTGAGTAATTGTGATTTAGTAAGAATATTAGTGTTAAGGTTTGTGATTCCCTATGCATGCACAATAAGTCAATAGTTATGCAACGAAATTATATCCTACTTATGGTGCATTATTCAGTGTTAGTTGTGTTCAATGCATGTTTACGACCATTTTCGTTTTTTGGTTGGTTGCTTCTCAATCTATTTGCTAGCCTTCATTTGTACTAAGCGGAAATACTGCTTGTGCATCCAAACTCTTTAAACCCAAATTGTGCCAAATGAGTCCACCATATCTACCTATATGCGGTATTTCCATGCCGTTCCAAGTAAATTTGCGTGTGCCAACTCTAATTTTCAAAATAATTTTTCCGTTTTGTGTGCCTGTACCGCTCATGAAGCGGCGGGGGGTGGCCAATATTTTCCATGCTAGGTGTGTTATTCTCACGATGAGTGTTTATTCACTTGTCATTGCACGAGAGAGTGGCTGGTAGTAGGGATGCCCAGTACCACAATGAAATCAAAAATTAATAACAAAAAAATTCCTTGGAAAGTGTTGGTATGGAGGGCACCCGTGGATACGGCTAGCCATGGATTGTGAAAGAATGGTGGAAAGTAAATAAACTTTACTTTCTGTTTGGGAACCGCCTATGATGTGTCTAGCATGGAAGATATTGGGAATTCTTGGTCGTTTTTGTTGACAGGAAAGCATGCCCCTCAAAATAATTTTATCTCTCTAATTTAAGCTTTGAGCTCTGGCACATTAGCAAATCTCTGCTTCCCTCTGCGAAGGGCCTATCTATTTACATTTATGCAATTTTTATTTTTATTTTCAGTCTCCATCTTCTCTTATAAAGCACCAACTAGAGAGCACTATTGTCATACTTGTGCATTGTGTGTAGCTAATATCGAGTGTGTTTCATGCATGGATCAATGATTGAGCATAATGGGCTAGGGATAACTTTCTTTAGCGTTGATATTTTGAAAGACAAGGTTGCTTGTTAGCATGGTTGAGTATTTATATCTTCATGTCAAATTATAGACTATTGCTTTGAATCATTCAAGTCCAAATGTCCATGCTACAAAAGAAAAGAATATATGATGAATATGATGGGTAGCATTCCACATCAAAAATTCTGTTTTTATCATTTACCTACTCAAGGACGAGCAGGAATTAAGCTTGGGGATGTTGATACGTCTCCAACGTATCTATAATTTTTTATTGTTCCATGCTATTATATTATCAATCTTGGATGTTTTTATATGCATTTACAGCAATTATATATCATTTTTTGGGACTAACCTATTAACTTAGTGCCCAGTGCCAGTTGCTGTTTTCTGCCTGTTTTTGGTTTTCCAGAAAATCAGTACCAAACGAAGTCCAAATGCCACGAAACTTTTTTGAGATTTTTTATCGGACCAGAGAAACACTAGAAGCTTTGGGAGAAGACCAGACGCCAGAGGAGGTGGCCACGAGCCACCAGGGCGCGCCTAGGGGGGGCAGGCGCGCCCTGGTGCCTCGTGGGCCCACCTCAGCTCCATTTGAACTAATTCCACCACTATAAATTCTCTAAAATTGGGAAACCAACAGAGGAGTCCCCGAAATACTTTTTCCGCCGCTGCAAGTTTCTGTTCTCGAGAGATCCCATCTGGTGGCCTCTCCGGTACTCCGCCAGAGGGAGAATCGATCACGGAGGGTCTCTACATCAACCTTGTTGCCCTTCCGATGATGCGTGAGTAGTTTACCACAGACCTTCGGGTCCATAGTTAGTAGCTAGATGGCTTCTTCTCTCTTTTTTGTCTTCAATACAATGTTCTCCTCGATGTTCTTGGAGTTCTATCCGATGTAATCACTTTTTGCAGTGTGTTTGTTGGGATCCGATGAATTGTGAGTTTATGAACAGATTATCCATGAATATTATTTGAGTCTTCTCTGACCTCTTTTATGCATGATTATTATAGCTTCGTATTTCTTCTCCGATCTATTTATTTGGTTTGGCCAACTAGATTGATTTATCTTGCCATGGGAAGAGGTGCTTTGTAATGGGTTCGATCTTGCGGTGCTCAATCCCAGTGACAGAAAGGGACATGACACGTATGTATCGTTGCTATTAAGGGTAAAAAGATGGGGTTTTTTCATGCGTGAGTTCACTTTGTCTACATCATGTCATCTTGCTTAAGGCGTTACTCCGTTCTTTATGGACTTAATATACTAGATGCATGCTGGATAGTGGTCGATGTATGGAGTAATAGTAGTAGATGCAGAATCGTTTCGGTCTACTTGTCTCGGACGTGATGCCTATATACATGATCATTGCCTTGGATATAATCATGATTATTTGCTTTTCTATCAATTGCCCAACAGTAATTTGTTTACCCATCGTATGCTATTTTCTTGAGAGAAGCCTCTAGTGAAAACAATGGCCCCCGGGTCTATCCAAATCATTTACTAAAACCCTAAAAATACTTGCTGCAATTTTCTTTTATTTATTTTATTTTTTATTTTTGTTTCAATCTATCTATCTATCACATACAATTTAATCTTGTAATTTACCGCCGAGGGATTGACAACCCCTCGTTTGCGTTGGGTGCAAGGGTTTGTTGTTTTGTGTGCAGATGCTGTTAACGAGGTGTTGCGTGATTCTCCTACTGGATTGATAACCTTGGTTTCATAACTGAGGGAAATACTTATCTCTACTGTACTGCATCTCCCTTCCTCTTCAGGGAATTACCAACGCGGCTCACAAGTAGCACTAGGTGACATTAGAGTTGGTTGATGTGTATCATATGGTGTTATTTTAGTGCGAACTCTAGGGCTGTTTGTGACACTTATAGGAATAGCTCAATAGATTGATCGGAAAGGATAACTTTGAGGTGGTTTCATACCCTACAAACAATTTCTATCTTATGTTCTCCGCTAATAGGAACTTGGGAGTGATTCTTTATCGCACGTTGAGGGATGGTTATATGATCCAATTATGTTAGCATTGTTGAGAGATTGCACTAGCGAAAGTATGAACCCTAGGCCTTGTTTTCAAGCATTGCAATACCGTTTGTGCTCACTTTTGTTACTTGCTACCTTGCTGTTTTTATATTTTCAGATTACAAAAACCTATATCCACTATCCATACTACACTTGTATCACCATCTCTTCGCCGAACTAGTGCACCTATACAATTTACCATTGTATTTGGTGTGTTGGGGACATAAGAGATTTCTTGTATTTGATTGCAGGGTTGTTTGAGAGAGACCATCTTCATCCAATGCCTCCCTCGGATTGATAAACCTTAGGTCATCCACTTGAGGGAAAATTGCTACTGTCCTACAAAACTCTGCACTTGGAGGCCCAACACGAGTCTACAAGAATAAGTTGTGTAGTAGACATCAGGGGCCATAGTTTTCACTAGAGGTTTCTCTCTCTTTAAGATAGCATACGGTGGGTAGACAAATTACTATTGGGCAATTGATAAAATAACGCATAGTTATGATGTTATTCATGGCAATGATCATGTATATAGGCATCACGTCCGTGACAAGTAGACCGAAACGATTTTGCATCTACTACTATTACTCCACTTCGAGAGCGCTTCTATGCTTGCCTCTCTACGTATTAAGTTCATAACAAACAGAGTAATGCATGAAGTATGGTGACATGATGTAGACAAAGTAAACTCAAGCAATATGAATAAACCCCATCATTTTATCCTTAATGGCAGCAATACAATGCGTGCCTCGCTACCCCTTCTGTCACGAGGTGAGGACACCGCAAGATTGAACCCACTACAAAGCACCTCTCCCGCTGAAGATAAATCAATCTAGTTGGCCAAACCAAATGGATAGATCGGAGAGAAATACAAAGCTATAACAATCATGCATAATAAAGTTCAGTAAAGACTCAATTACTTTCAATGAATAATCTGATCATAAACCCACAATTCATCGGATCCCAACAAACATACTACAAAAGAAGATTACATCGGATAGAACTCCGAGAGGATCAAGGAGAACATTGTATTGAAGATCGGAGAGAGAAAAAAAGCCATCTAGCTACTAGCTATGGACCCGTAGGTCTGTGGTAAACTACTCACACATGATTGGAAGGGCAGCAAGGTTGATGAAGAGGCCCTCCGTGCTTGATTCCTCCTCTGACAGATTACTGGAGAAGGCCTCCAGATGGGATCGTGGGAGAACAGAAGCTTGCGGCTGCAGAAAAGTTATTTTGGGTGTCTCTCTGTTGGTTTTGGGGTATTTGAGAATATATAGAAGTGGAATTAGGTCAAACAGAGTTGCGTGGGAGTCACGAGCTCAGGGGGCGCGCCTACCCCCCCTGGGGCGCGCCCTGTGAGCTCGTGGCTCTCCCGTAAGGCTTCTGGCCACCTCCCAAACCTTCTAGGGTCTCTTCTGGTCCAAAAATAACCCCCGTAAAGTTTCATCGTGTTTGGACTTCATTTGGTACTGTTTCTGTAAAAAGGAAAAAATAGGCAAAAAACAGGAACTGGCACTTGGCACTGAGTTAATAGGTTAGTCCCCAAAAATGATATAAAATTGCATAAAAGGTAGCTAAGATTGATAATATAATAGCATGAAACAATAAAAAATTATAGATACGTTGGAGACATATCAATCCCATCTGGAGGACTTTTCCGGTACTCTGCCGGTGGGGGGATCGATCACGGAGGCCTTCTTCATCAACCTTGATGCCTCCATGATGATGTGTGAGTAGTTCCCACAGGACTTACGGGTCCATAGCAGTAGCTAGATGGATCTCTCTCTCTCTCTCTCTCTCTCTCTCTCTCTCTCTCTCTCTCCGATCTTCAATACAACGATCTCTTTGGAGATCTATTCGATGTAATCTTTTTACGGTGCATTTGTGGGGATCTGATGAATTGTGGGTTTATGATCAGATTATTCATTAAAAGTAATTGAGTCTTTTCTGAACTTTATTATGTGTGATTTTGTAGTCTTCTATTTCTCTCTGATCTATCTATCTCTTTTGGCCAATTTGATCCGTTGATCTTCAGTGGGAAAGATGCTTGGTGGTAGGTTCAATCTTGCGGTGTCCTTACTCTGTGACAGGAGGGGTTACAAGGCACGTATTGTATTGTTGCTACTAAGGGTAAAATGATGGGGTTTGAACATATTGTTTGGTCTTACTTTGTCTATATTAGGTCATCATGCTCCAAGCATTACTCCGTTTGTTATGAACTTAATACCTGAAGATGCATGCTAGATAGCGGTCGAGGGGTGGAGTAATAGTAGTAGATGCAGATGGATGTTAGTCTACTTGTCACGGACGTTATGCCTATATATTGATCATGCCATGAAGAATCATCATAACAATGTGCTATTCTATCCCCAACAGTAGTTTGTTTACCCACCGTTACTACGCTCATGAGAGAGATGCCTCTAGTGATGCTATGGCCCCTGAGTCCATTCACTTTATATTTACTAAAACCCTAAAAATACTTGCTGCAATTTATTTAGTTTTATTTACCCTTTTATTTTAGCTATCTACCACTATCAGATTTAATCCTTGTAATCAGCGAGAACAAGGGGATTGACAACCCTCTTGCCTTCGTTGGGTACAAGTATTTGCTTTGTGTGTGTGTGTGTGCAGGTACCGCTTACCTTGGTTCTTAACTGAGGGAAATACGTTTTGCTACTGTATTACATTACCCTTCCTCTTCAGGGAAAGCCCAACAATATGACAAGTAGTAGTCCGCCACTTGTGGGCTAGGTCGAGGACCCCCCGATAACTGGTGGGTGGGCCATGTAGGCCCTGATTCTCGACGTAATCAAGAAGAAGATCTTCTGAAGACTTGGCGTACAATTCAAGGCATATTCAAACTGACGGCATGTATATCCCTAGATTGTAACCGACTATCTATAAACCCTAGATACCCCCGGCGCCTATATAAGCCATGGTGTTTAGACTGTAGCGGCACAATTACAAGGTTTTAGAGCTTAGAACTCCTTCATACGATCTCGAGGTAGATCATACTGTACTCTGTACCCCATCACAATCAATATATCAGAAGCAGGACATAGGGTTTTACCTCTTTGGGAGGTCCTGAACCTGGGTAAACGTTGTGTCCCTACTTTCTCCTGTTACCATCTAGCTTAGATCACCAAGCTTGGGACCCCCTACCCGAGATCTGCCGGTTTTAGCACCGACAGGCGCCAACTATCATGGGGTTGTCACAGTAAGTGTCCTCATAGGATAACTTAGTTGTGAGGCCATAGCTACGAGGTGAAGCCTTGGATGGGGTTGATCGAAAAAGTGAGACGCGAGTTTACCCAGGTTCAGCCCCTCTATTGAGGGTAAAACCTACTCCTGCTAGATTGCTTATTGAATATGATGGTCTCGATTACAAGGGTGATATTTCACTACCTCTGTCTCGAGAACTTAGAACTTGTCCCCTTTGACGACCCAGGAACCCCCTTTATATAACAGCCGGGTTCCTGGGGTTACAAGAGATTCCGAGTTCTACCTGTAGCCGGAGTCCTACACTAGTCCTTTAGGTCCTTTGTGCCTTCGAAGTTTGGAAGCCTCCGTCCTGTACATGGACTCCGAAAAGCCGGGTCCTGTTTCCACCGGTCGGGTTCCCTCCAGGCTCAGCGGCCCGCTGAGACCCGGCCCAGGTAGCTTCCTAGACAACACGGTCTTGGTGGGTTGTGTCTTGGGCACCCAGGTCTAATCCGTGGGTAATGCCCCCGGCAGAACCACCAGAGGAGGCGCCATAGGGTGATGGAGGAGCACCGTAGGGAAGCGCCGCAGGTCCATCGAACGCCGAAGGGCCACCATACCCATTGGCGGGCGCGGTCAAGAGTGCCTGATGGGGCGCTGGACGCGGACCGAGGAGGCCCGGGACGGGGGTCCGTGGGACCGGCTTGGAGTAGGCATGCACGACGCCGGTCCAGGGGTTGTACCCCGTCATCTAGGGAGGCGGGGCCACCGCGGCAGGTGCAGCAGCCGGGGCGGCGGCGGGGTGCGGTGTGGTCCTCATGTTGCGAGGCCGCCTGTCACGGCCCCGTTTGCGTTGGCGATCATGGTCGGGCACGGGTGGCAGAGTCGGGGCAGGAGCGCGGGTGGTGGTGCCGACGTGAAGCGCCTTATGAGCCACCTGCCGAGTCGTGTGACAGAGGCGCTTCTCCTCCATCCGGAGATAGGTGATGGCCTTGGCGAACGTCGGTGTGATGAGATAGAGGTTGGAGGCGGCCTGGCCAAGGTCAGGGTGGAGACCACGAAGAAGGTTGGTGAGGAGGACGGAGTCGTCGATCACCATGCCCATGTCACGGAACTCGTCGGTGAGCACCTTCAACCGTATGCAGTACTCATCAATCGTGAGATCGTTTTGATGAAGTGTGAAGAACTCGCCTTGAAGAAAAATGTGGCGTTGGAGCTGATTGTCGAGGAAGAGGTCGCACAACCGCGTCTAGATGACGTGCGCGGAGGGATCGCGGACATTCACCATATCGAAGAGGCCCCTCGAGACCGTGAGGAACAGCTACTTCACAATGGTGGCGTCGACGGCAAGCCACTCGTCGTCGCTCGTCATGTCACGGATGTTGATGCTCCCATCAACATGGTCGACGAGGCAGTAGGAGCGGAAGACAAGCGCGAAGTAGGTGCACCATTCATTGTAGGAGGGGGAGTCGAGGTCGAGGACCACAGGGACATGATCCTTGATGGGGAGGTTGTTGAGACAGGCGGAAGAGAATGCGGGCGCGGCGAAGGAGCTTGCATCGAAGAGAGAGGAGCTGGATCCGAGCATGGTGGGGTGGGTAGGGTGCGGTGGCGGCAGCTTGGGAGAGAAGCGGCAGCGGCCTACGGTTTGAGGGAGGCGGCGGCCTAGGGCGGAAGCGAGGGCATCGAGAGGGAAACGGATACCATGTAGAAAGGGTATTGGATGCAACTCAATTGTATTCATCAAAGTCACTACAATATATACCGGATGTCGTGGTTTTGAAACAGCAGATGCCCTTGTGAAAGGGCTTAGAGATGAGGCCATCGCACAAGTGTGGAAGCTTAACGGGGTTGATCGGGAACGAGAAGACACGGAGTTTACCCAGGTTTGGCCCCTCACGATCGAGGTAAAAGCCTACGTCCTGCTTGATTATATTGCTATGGATCTCGATTACAAGGATGCGGATTCGCTAACCTAGCCTTCGAGAGGTTGCAACTTAGTCTTTTTCGTATAGGTGCTCCCCTTTATATATACAAGCGGAGCCCTAGATTTACATGAGAGTTTGGGTCGTCATCCTGACCCGGCTCCTACTCTAAGTCTACTTGATCTCCAAGGCAACCCTGAAGCCAAGCATCTTCGTCTTGAGCCAGCCCACAACCTGAGCCGGCCTTTCCTGCTAGGCCTCCATCAAGCCGGCCCATCAAGTATCCCTTAGCCCCGTAGGGAGATGACCCGCTAAATCTGCTCTACGGCCGGGTTATCATCCTGCCAGGTCTTCACGCCGGTAAATATCCCCAACATTAGCCCTCAGTTTGACTTGAATTCATTCATGTTAAACTCCATCCTGAAAGACAGAAAAACATTATCCAATTGCTTCTTTAAGCCGGCTTGTTGGATCTCCGGGTCATTCTTCTGCCTTCAGACTTGGCATTTTTCACTGATTTTGTCTTGTGATATCACAATCTGCTTCCACAAAATCCGGGATGACGTCACCGAAATCTGCGAATAGATTTGTATTGTCTTGGTTGGCGTGAAAATCGAGGAGCCCTTTTAGCCACTGTTTACTGTGTCGCCTTGGGTTTCGTCCACGCCGTTTGGGGGTCCAGTAGCGCCCATAAAAAGGTCACACCTCCTCCGCTGCTTTCCTCAATGCTCTCCTTCGTCTTCCCTATTCCAACGCTTCCGCATCGCCCGTACTCATCACCGCCGGAGCCAGCGCCGACCGCGCCTCTTCTCCGTCGCCGGAGCCCTTCACCGTCGCGCGTCCGCCTTCACCTGTGCCTTGAAGACCTCGAGCCCGAACTCCAGATCTGTGAGTGCCTTCCCACCATTGCCACGGCTTCCATTGATGCTCCTCCGTGTGCTTCGCTATAATCGCAGTAGATCTCAAATGCATCAGGCTCCTTTCGTTTTTAGCTCGTGCGGTCATTCCGCGACATTTCCTTCATCGGCAGACACACTTTGTTGTTTCAATAAATTCCACTGCGGTTCATCTTACAACGTGAAGAACACAGTTTAACCTTTATTTCTTAATTTTTATCCATTTTGTAGATTCGCGGAATCTCTTTATTCAGTTGAATCCTGTTGGTAGACTCGTAGCCTAGGCCATGTTAACACTTGCAAAAATTCTTGCCAAGTATTGTACCGGCTTATCTTCGTAAAAATCTCGACCCGGAATTTATATGTATCTTCCCTTGCAACCCGGCCAAACATCTCAGCTGTCGGCTCATTTGTATCATTAATACTTCATCAAAAAAGCTCACATTGCCGGCTTATGACATCTTCTCACTTTCTTAGCAGCTGAAAACATGCCTCCCAAGCCCAAGATCGTCACCTGGGCCAAGTCCAGCATGTCTGAACTGAGTTTGCAATCCTTGGTAGATTCCGGGTTGTTGCCAGCGAAGGACGTAATTTCATAACGAGCTCCTGAAGAAGAGACCCGCCCTCAACCCGGTCAAAAGGAGGTTGTTGTATTTGCTGAACACCTCTTGAGGGGCTTCCGTCCACCCGACTCGCAGTTTTTTAGAGACGTATTGCACTTTTTCAACATCAGGCCTCAAGATCTAGCCCCCAACTCCGTATTCAACTTGTGTCAATTCCAAGTCTTTTGTGAAGTATACATGCAGCTTGAGTCGTCCATCAACTTGTTTCGGGAATTCTTCTATTTGAACCGCCAAACAGAACATAAGGATGGCCCAAGCGTTGAACTCGGCAGAGTCTCCATCCAACGGAGAAAAACTACAGTCTTTCCTGATGCCAAGCCGGCCAGCCACCCCAAAGGGTGGCACAGAACTTGGTTTTATTGCGAGGACACCTCACCCAATGGGCAGAACCCACTCCCGGGTTACAGGGCAAACCGGCTTGCCACCAATGCAGCCTACCCGAGTCTTACCTCCAGAGAAGAGAGAGAGAACCTGGAGCCTTCATATCCAAAAATGAATGCATTTATTGCTCATGGCCTCACCGGTGTCGATCTAACCCGGACTTGGGTCGAGTGGCGAATTCAGCCCCTGAGCCCCAGAACTCGGCTCATGCACACCTACACCGGCCATCGCGAAGACCCCCTTCGGTTCAGCCAGGTTAACCTCAAAGAGAAGGAAGTTTTAAAATTTGCCAAGAAGCTGCTTGGTGAAAATAAGGATGGCATTAAGCTTGTGGGACTTGCCCCGTTCCATGCCAATAACCCGGCCCCTCTGGTAAGCCGTCTCTGTCATTTTTCACTTTGCATTGTTGCTTTAACTTCACCATAACTCCAACCACCTGCCGTGACACAGGAGAACAATGACTGGTGGCGGGTTGAAATCCAAGACCCGACTCCTCCTCGGTCGGACGACGAAGAAGACCTGGTGGATGATGATGACAATGAGGTAGAACCTGATTCTCTTGGCCGCCTTTTTAATCAGATTGCTGATGCCGGCTCTTCACAGGAAGAAGCTGAGATTAGCCACACCATCGAACCAGAGGTAAATTTGATCTCCTCAGATTCTGACTCCCCAATACCAGTTCGAAAGAAAACCTGGGCTGCAATTCGCAAAGTTCAAAGAAAATCCTGGGTTGCCGTCCGTAAAGTCCCTTTTTCACATCAGGATGCTCATTTGGATCCCCAATTTGTTTTGAAGAAAACCCAGCAAGTCGGGACCTCCAAAAGGAAGACCCGGAGCAGTGAAGGCGAGTTGAGTGGCGGGCTTCCATATGAGCCGCCATCCCGTAGAGCACGGGCAGAGGTGCTTCTTAGTCCAACTCCCTCTTTTCCTCTAGCTGGTCGTTTCAAGGAACCCTTACATTTGAATGACTCGGCATATCAGACGCCCCCCTCCTCGGACAAATCAAGTGCTACTCAGGTGCCGGCTTTCAACATCAACCCTAGGTAAGTAATTTAATCATCCCCTTTGTTATATAGTGATTTTCTTGCTCTTCATCCCTTAATTGAATAACTTCTCCCTCCTTGTGCAGTGCCAAGGCCTTTAAGAAGAAAGCTGTCACCGGGTCATCTGACCCGGTTATTCCAACGGGCCCTCAGGAAGGAACAGAGGCTCCCTTGGCCACTCAGGATGAACCGGCGTTCCAGAACAGTCCGCCGCCTCAAGACACTGCAAGCCCGACTCGCGCTTCCTCTCCTGTTATTCAGGAGAGGGAAAATGTAACTGAAGATCAACCTGAACAGCAGCCCACGGCACCGGTTCAAGAGGAAGTAGTGGTGATGAGTGAACATCAAAATACTCCACTAGAAACCTCTACTGCCCTCACCAACGTTCCTGCCAGGACTGAGCCGGCCCCGAAGGATAAGGGAAAGGCGGCTCTTGACTTCTCCACCTTCGAAGATCAAGATGCCAATACCCTGCACCAGGCCATGCTGACCCGGCTGTCTGAAAGCCGGGACACCGAAATTGCGATGATATCTTCCCTGAAGCGGAAATACAAGGTAACTTGCATCTTCTATCATGTACCATATATATATGTAGCCCCCAAGGGCCGGGTCATTATTAGATGATGACCCAGGACTTCCAAGCTTTTGCATGCATAACTCAACCAACGATCCCAAGGGTCGGCTCGTCATACTGTGACGGGCGGGTCTCTATATCTAGTAAGATAGAGCAATAATGCATTAGCCCCCAAGTGCCATGCGGAATGCCTGCATCTCCATGGGACTTGCTTATTTTTGTGAAAGAGCTGAAAAACATGTAGCCCCCATGTGCCGGGTCGACCAGCAGGGTGGCTCGGGACATGCTTACACAATGTATAACTGAAACTGCCTTGCAGGACATGTTGAACCGTGTAGAGGAGCAGGCATCCTCCTTCCGAAAAGAAGCAAGGAAGGAGAGAAAACTGCGGAAAGAGGCTGAAAAATCTTCTGCGGAAGCCACCAAGTCACTGCTCCTTGTGAGGAACACTTTGTAGGAGACTGAGGCAGAAAGAGCCGCCTTAGCTGATCGTGCCCAAGAAGCCAAGGCCAAGCCGGAGCCGGTAACCCGAGAGCTGGCTACTCTAAAGGGTCAGATCACAGCCATGTGCAAGGACATCTTCGGTAAGTAAAAATACTACCATGAGTCAATTATTCCGATTTGAACATGTTATGCCGGCTTTTCTGATCGCATGTACTCATCTTTAAAGGCCGTAAGAACCAGACCCTTGTGCAGCAACCACTGGTGAAATTGAAGGCGGTGTATACCTTCACGGAGCAGCTATACATAGGCGGCTCTCATTGCGTAATGGCTGCGAAGAATACCAAGGCGCCGCCGCAGTTGATTACTGACATGCTAAAAGAACTGTCGGTGGTGCCCAAGTGGTTTGCAGAGTTGAAAAAGGCGGCTTGTCGCACTGGCGCTCTGAAAGCTCTTGCGCGCGCCAAGGCATATGTACCAGAACTGGACCCGGCTCAGATCGTGGGCGGGTATCCGGAGTTCAATGTGGACGACTCGCCTTTTACCAAGAAGGACTTCCGACGATGTATAAAGGAAACCCGGGTTGCTGCCACTGCCATCGCTGAAGAAGCGGACTTTTCAAGGTATCAGGTTGGCTATACACAAGAGAACGAATGGATTGAGCCGCCAAGCTTTGAGCCGGTGGCCCTTACTCGCGTGCGTAAGCAATCTTTTGCCCCTAAAGTTTCTTCCGTGATTTCCACTGACGCGATGTTTGAAGCCTTGTGCTCCATTCAGTGGTCGACCGGCAAGTCCACAAGCCAAGAAGGGACGTAGGATGATGACAACCGCGAAGAGCCGTGTCAAAGCGCTCCATGATCATCCCGTGTCCTCAATCTGGCACATACCGGCTCTTCCTTGAATGTAGTGAAACTTTTGGAGAAATAACATTTTTGCCTGCGGCCCGATGGGCGACATGTAATAGCTTAGCGTCAAACACTTGTTGCTGATGCCAATGCCATCATGTACTGTGCTTGCTTTTCCTTGTATGACCCTTTTGTGGATGCCTTGCTTCTGTGAATCCTTTTTTGGGCCTCGAGAGCCGGTTTTTATCATGAGAGTGATCCTGCTGAAACAAGGAATAATAATAAGTGTGATGGATGAAATCACATGAATAACTAGTAATCTTTGTTACTGTTTGCAATGAATCAAGAATATCAAATTTGGCTAAGGTAGATGCTATGTATGAATGTATGCATGTATGCAGAGATGAGATAAATGCAAAAAAAGAACATAACTGCAACAAGCCGGTTTTGGTAAAACCCGACTTGAAAGACCGGCTTATAAAGCTCAAGTCTGATTTTGCTTTCATGAAGCTAGCACTTTGGCCTGTTGGTTTTTCCTCGCTTTCTGAAAGCCGGTTCTCACGAGACCAATTGAGCGTTTTAACTCTGATTAATTCAGGGTCACCTTTGTGATTGATACATCAGGCATTCGCCGGGTCAACTTTATGGGAGTAGCATCTTGCTAACAGGCAGGTTTAACCAACTTTGTGGCATCTCGCCGGGTTAAAGGGTTTTGTAAGCTGAACTCAATGGAGTTGGAAGCCCCCAATTAACCAAGATCAACAAATAAAGATCCAACACACAATTTTGAGGCGAAACGACAACTCTCTTATACAGAGCTGCTGGTCTTTATTTTATTTGATCGAAAATGGGTATATACACGATAGAAGGTATGTACAAAGATGTGACCCGGTCGATGACTCAGGTGTAGTATGGCCGGAGTTAGGCAATGTTCTAGGGCCGGCTTGTCTCCTCCTCACAGGTACGTGAGTTATCTGCCTCATGTATATCAATCAGGTAATATGACCCGTTGTTGAGATTCTTGCTGACCACAAAGGGCCCTTCCCAAGGTGGTGAAAGCTTATGCATGCCTGTCTGGTCTTGTATCAGATGGAGCACTAAGTCACCTTCCTGGAAAGTACGGCTTCGAACTCTACGGCTGTGATAGTGACGTAGGTCTTGCTGATAAATTGCTGATCTGGACGCGGCAAGTTCGCGTTCTTCTTCTAGGGCATCAAGAGTGTCTTGTCGAGCTTGCTCATTATCAGACTCCACATAAGCCGCCACTCGAGGGGAGTCATGACGAATATCACTTGGAAGTACGGCTTCTGCACCATAGACCAGGAAAAACGGCGTATAGCCTGTTGACCTGTTGGGAGTAGTCCGTATGCTCCAAAGTACCACAGGTAATTCCTCTTCCCAGCAACCCGGTGTGCGCTGTAAAGGCACCATGAGCCTGGGTTTGATACCACGCAGTAATTCCTGATTGGCTCTTTCTGCTTGCCCATTAGACTGAGGATGCACCACCGATGTTAAATCAAGTCGGATATGCTCCTATTGACAAAACAGCTTCATGACTCCCTTGGAAAGATTGGTGCCATTATGTGTGATGATACTGTGTGGATAGCCAAAATGAAATATCAGTTTTTTCAGAAACTTGACGGATGTAGCAGCATCACAATGGCTGACCGGTTCTGCTTCAACCCACTTGGTAAATTTATCCACAGCCACCAACAGGTGTGTATGCTTGTTCTTAGAACGGTTGAAGGGTCCAACCATGTCAAGCCCCCAGACTGCAAAAGGCCAAGTTATCGGGATCATCCTCAACTCTTGAGCCGGCACATGAGCCTGGCGGGCATATTTCTGGCAACCATCACACTTGCGTACAATGTCCTCTGCATCAGCATGAGCTGTGAGCCAATAAAATCCGTGCCGAAAAGCTTTCGCCACAAGTGATCGTGATCCGGCGTGGTGACCACAATCTCCAGAATGAATTTCATTGAGAATAGCACAACCCTCCTCTGGTGAAACACAGCGCTGAAAAACACCAGTGACACTGCGCCGATGCAACTCGCCGTTGACGATAGTCATAGACTTAGATCATCTGATGATCTGTCGTGCCAGGATTTCTTCTATTGGAAGTTCTCCCCGGCTTAGATAAGCCAGGTAGGGGACTGTCCAATCAGGTATAGTGTGGACAGCAGCCACTAGAGCCGCCTCCAGGTCAGGAATAGCCAGGTCTTCCTCCGTCGGCAACTTGACAGACGGGTTATGTAAAACACCCAGAGAAACATTGGGTGGAACCGGCTTGCGCTGAGAACCCAAGTGAGAGAGTGGATCTGCTGCCTCGTTCTGCCGGCGGTCAATATGATCCACTTGATAACCCTTAAAGTGCCCAGCAATGTTGGTGACCACGTGCCGATAAGCCGCCATAAGGGGATGCTTGGAATCCCATGTACCAGAGACTTGTTGGGCCACCAAATCTGAGTCGCCCATAGACCTGACCCGGCTAAGATTCATCTCCTTGGCCATCCGAAGCCCATGAAGCAAGGCCTCATATTCCACTGCGTTGTTAGTACAGGGGAACATAAGTCTTAAAACATAGCAGAACTTATCTCCTCGTGGGGAAGTGATCACAACTCCAGCCCTCGAGCTGCCTTGAGCCGTCAAAGTGTATGGACAAGTATGTTGTATCAGGCTTCTCTTCGGGAGCCTGCAAATCTGTCCAATCATTAATGAAAGCCACCAACGCTTGAGATTTGATTGCCGTGCGGGGCACGTATTTGAGATGATGCGGACCGAGCTCGATGGCCCACTTGGCAACCCGGCCTGTGGCCTCCCGGTTCTAGATTATATCCCCAAGAGGTGTTGAGCTGACCATAGTGATTGGATGTTCGTGGAAATAATGCTTCAGTTTGCGGCTGGCCATAAACACTCCGTAGACCAGTTTCTGCCAATGCGGATATCGCTGCTTGGATTCGGTTAACACTTCACTGATATAATACACAGCGTGCTGAACTGGATATTCCTTGCCGTCCTCCTTGCGCTCCACAATGACTGCCATGCTTACAGCCTTGTTATTGGCAGCAATATATAGCAACATTGGTTCCTTCTCTCGAGGGGCAGCGAGGACCGGCGGCTCAGACAACTGCTTCTTTAGGGCCTCAAAAGCCTGATCTGCAGCATCGCTCCAGACAAACTTATCCAACTTCCTAAGCAACTGATACACCGGAATTGCCTTCTCTCCAAGCCGGCTTATGAACCGGCTCAACGCCGCAACCCGCCCAGCCAGCTTCTGCACGGCATTAAGATTTGCCGGCTTAGCCAGGGTCGTGATTGCTTTGATCTTTTCCGGGTTAGCTTCAATGCCATGCTCGGAAACTAGAAATCCCACAAGCTTGCCTGCGGGAACACCGAAAACACACTTCTCCGGGTTAAGCTTCATCTGGTAGACACGGAGATTGTCAAATGTTTCCTTGAGATCCTCCAATAGGGTTTCTTTCTTCCAAGATATAACCACAATATCGTCGACATAAGCATGAACATTTCGCCCGATCTAATTGTGGAAACAGCTTTGGACACAGCGCTGATAAGTCGCATGTGCGCTCTTTAGACCAAATGGCTTGGTCATATAGCAGAAGGCTCCAAAGGGTGTGATGAACGCTATTTTCTCCTGGTCTTCCAGTTTCATCTTGATTTGGTGATAACCAGAGTAAGCATCCAGGAAGCATAAACTCTCGCAACCCGCCGTAGCGTCAATGATCTGGTCGATACGGGGCAAGGCAAAGTGGTCACTTGGACATGCCTTATTTAGGTCTGTGTAATCAACACACATCCGCCAAGTCCCGTTTTTCTTCAGAACAAGCACCGGGTTGGCTAACCATTCAGGATGGAAGACTTCCACGATGAACCCGGCAGCAAGGAGCCGGGCCACTTCTTCACCAATAGCCTTGCGCCTTTCCTCATTAAAGTGATGGAGATACTGGCGAACCGGTTTAAACTTGGGATCCACGTTGAGGGAGTGCTCAGCAAGTTCTCTCGGTACACCTGGCATGTCAGAGGGTTTCCATGCAAAGATGTCCCGGTTCTCATGGATGAACTCGATGAGCGCGCTTTCCTATTTGGGATCCAAGTTGGCCCCAATAGTGAACTGCTCAGAAGAATTACCTGGGGTGAAATCAACTTGCTTAGTGTCCCTGGCCGACTTGAACTTGAGCAGAGGGGCTGACTCCTTCGCGGGCTTCTTCAGAGAGGTCCAGTCAGATGGGTCAGCATTGTCCTTATAGTACCACAATTCTTCTGCGGCACAGGCTGTCTCGGCATATGCTGCATCTCCTTCCTCACACTCGAGTGCAATTTTCTGATTACCTTCAACTGTGATTGTTCCCCTTGGTCTGGGCATCTTCATTTTCAGGTAAACATAGCACGGCCGTGCCATGAACCGTGCGTAAGCCGGCCGGCCGAATAAAGCATGGTATGGGCTTTTAAGCTTGACCACCTCAAAGGACAGAAACTCAGAACGCCAGTTATCCTCTGACCCGAAGGCCACCTCCAGGGAGATTCTTCCCATGGGATAGGCTGACTTGCCAGGAACGATGCCGTGAAAAACTGTAGAGGACTGAGTCAACTGCTTATCAGACAGATTCATCCGCCTGAATGTGTCATAGTACAGAATATTGATACTGCTGCCTCCGTCCATGAGTACTTTCGTTAATGTGTAACCACCAGCTTGAGGTGCCACGACCAACGCTAAGTGGCCGGGGTGATCAAGGAGCACCGGATGATCCGCCCGGCTCCACGTGACCGGCTGTTCTGACTAGTTGAGATAGTACGGGGCGGCCGGCTCAACTAAGTTGGCGGCTCGCCGTTTTACCTTCCGATCCCGTTTGCAGGTGCTGGTGGTGAAAGAATTATACTGCCCACTATTTAACTATTTCGGGTGACTCTGAAACCCTGTCGCGCCGGCTTGGTGCTGATTTCCCTGGTTGTTCCGCTGATTGCCGCCTCCAGTGTTACCAGCCCCCTGAAACCTGCCGCCTTGGCCGCCGGTACCTTGGAACGCGGGTCCTATGAAGGGCCCTTGTGAGCCGGCTCCAGAGAAGCCGGATCCCTGGTTGCCGGGTTGCCCGTCGTTGCCACCCCCGTTATGATGATTCTGGAAGACCCGTTTGGTGAATTCCTGCATGACGTAGCAGTTTTCCCAGGAGTGGCTAGACGGCTTGCCGTTGTAGCTATGCTTCGGACATGGTCCCTTGAGAGCCTCCTCATAGGTGAGATGGCGATTACCAGAAGACTGCCTCCTAGACCTGTCGTTCTGACGCTGGCCTTTGTTCCCTGCATTGGTGTTCGCCACCAAATCGGAGCTACCGTCATAACTTTTGCGTTTACCGCCGTTGTTGTTCTGCCCATTATTATTCTGCTGGTGGCCCTTACCGCCACCCTTCTTGCCTTTACCGGCTTTTTCCTCGTCAGACGGTGGATCTTTAGTATTGTCAGATTCCGCATACCGGGTTAAGACATCCATGAGATCACCCATATCCTGAGCTTTCCTCTTGAGCCGCCCTAGCTTCTGGACCAGCGGCTGAAATTTACATGTTCGTTCCAGAACAAGCACCGCCTGTGCGGCCGAGATGCTGTCGGAACAATGTATGACCTCTGCAACCTGGCGTGCCCAATGGTGCGCCGACTCATCCTCGCGCTGAACGCAATGTTCCAGATCAACAATGGTGGTTGGCCTTTTACAGGTTCCTTGGAAATTCTTGATGAAGCGCTCCTTCAGCTCCAGCCATGTGTTGATAGAATTCACCGGCTGGTTTTTCATCCAGGTGCGTGCGGGGCCTTCCAACATCAGAGGCAGGTAGCGTGCACATACTGACTCACTTGCACCCAGCAAGTCCATTGCCAACTCGTAACTCTCGATCCACTCGGTGGGCAACAGATTCGCTGTATAATTAGGAACCTTGCGAGGACCTTTAAAATCCGGGGGCATGCGCGCATCTCGCAGCGCTGGGGCTAAACAGGGAGTTCCAATCATCCGACTTGATAAGCCCCCATGCCGGCCAGTCGTCTGGCTTTCGTTGGGCAGGACAGGTGCTATTGGCGGGTTGACGTGCACCGGCGGGTTGACGTGCGCCGGCGGGTTGTGCCCTGCACGCGCGTTTTCTTCCTCCCACGCTCGTAGAGCTCGAGCGGCGTCCACAATGTCTTGTGCATTCAGGATTCTAGGTTGATCCGCTAGTGGTGGGGCGGCTCTTCTGCGATGCGTGCTGCTGGAAACCGCCGGTGACTCGGGACGCTGGCTCCTGGTACGGCTCTGGTGAGGGGTTGAGTGAAGACGATGCTGGCTATGCGAGTAGTTGGCCTGCTGCACTACTGCTGTCTTGAGCATCACAATAGCGTTCCTGGCCTCTGTCTGAATCGGGCCATCCCCCTCGATTGGAATAGCCGCGAAGTTGTGGGTTGCTGCCAGCACGTTATCGACCGGGTTGGAGTAGTGTCCAATTGGGGTCTGGAACCTGTGAGACGGCGGTTGCTGCTGCCGATCTGGCGCGCGATGCTGGGCCGGCTCCCGCTGCTAAACCGGCTGCTGCAAAGGCGGCTCTCCCATGGGGAAACTCCAGCCCCCGGGTTCATCGGAGCCGGCGGTGTGGTGAACGGCTGAGTCGGCTCGAGATTAGCCGGAAGCCGGCTCTGATGACACCTCCTGTGGACAAGCTCCAACTCGGCCTGTCGTCGGTTTAGGTAATGCGCCTCCTCATCCAGGCGCCGCCTCTCCTCGGTAAGCCGGGTCACGCGCCGGATCTTGCCTACCCGCCATGTATACCGCCGCAAAACGAGGCGGATCTAGGATTTCTGAAAAGACGTCATCCATGTGTCCGAGCCTTCCATCATGCAGAGGAAGGATCGGCTCGGTTTCTCCCGTCGAGGACTCGCCGTCAGATTGGACGAGCATATCATCTCCAGATAGAGAGTTCTCTTGCAAGGCCACCCCTTGGGTGAACCCTACGAAGACATGGTTACGGCCGGCTTGAGGCAGGCCGGGTCTCGCTTGGCCCGGACTGACGCGGCGCGCTGACTCGACGCCCGCAATGTTCTCCAACCCGGCGGCCGGCTCGCCGACCACGCCGATGAAAGTGTGGATCTTGCCAAAGGGGACCCGGTACCCGTACTCAATCGAGTCGGCGTCGGGGCCCAAGTATGAATCGTCGATGTAGAGCTTCCCGCGGCGGCTCTTCGTCATCAAGCCAACCGCGTACTTCCCGAACCCTGGGAGAGATCCCGCTAAGAACTCAACTCCACCGTGTGTAGGCCCCATGGTGGGCGCCAACTGTCGTGGTTTTGACACGGCAGATGCCCTTGTGAAAGGACTTAGAGATGAGGCCATCGCACAAGTGTGGAAGCTTAACGGGGTTGATCGGGAACGAGAAGACACGGAGTTTACCCAGGTTCGGCCCCTCACGATCGAGCTAAAAGCCTACGTCCTGCTTGATTATATTGCTGTGGATCTCGATTACAAGGATGCGGATTCGCTAACCTAGCCTTCGAGAGGTTGCAACTTAGTCTTTTTCGTATAGGTGCTCCCCTTTATATATACAGGCGGAGCCCTAGATTTACATGAGAGTCTAGGTCGTCATCCTGACCCATCTCCTACTCTAAGTCTACTTGATCTCCAAGGCAACTCTGAAGCCAAGCATCTTCGTCTTGAGCCGGCCCACAACCTGAGCCGGCCTTTCCTGCTAGGCCTCCATCAAGCCGGCACATCAAGTATCCCTTAGCCCCGCAGGGAGATGACCCACTGAATCTGCACTACGGCCGGGTTATCATCCTGCCGGGTCTTCACGACGGTAAATATCCCCAACACCGGAGATGTCTCGCAAGCCAACAATCCCTAACAAATCTCTGGTAGTTAGGCTATACAAGACTAGAGATAAGAGAGAGATCAATTGGAGATATGCACAAATATATCACGTCCAACACGAAGGACCCTCCTTAGGGCATCTCCAACGCCGACCCATAAACCGCCCGCATACGTCTGGACCGCGGAAACCATCCAATGCGGTCCTGTATTGCTCCACAGGGCGGTCCGTACACACTTTCTCCCGCAAACCGGAGATAAACATGGGGGCGGCTTTGCGGGCATCCGAACCGCTGCCACGCCTGCGTCTGACCGCCCTGGCCCACCCAAACCCCCCACCCGCCCCTCCCGCGCTTTCCATCCCATGCGTCGCGCCGCTTGCCATGCCGCATTCATGCCAGCCCGGAGCATGCAGCAACCGGCATTGATGCACGCGATTTGACCGGACAGGAGGGCAGCGCAAACAAACGTGACCTCTCACTGTCGGCATTGAAGCGGCACGCCGGCCGAGAGAGCGCCGCCCGCTGCTCGCCCGGCTGAACACGCCTCCTCGCCGCATTCAAACGGCCACAGACTGCCCGCCTTCCTCCATTAAAACCCACGCGTGAGCCGAGAAACCTACTCCGGCCACACGTCCATTCGTGAGCCGCCCGTCATTAAACACAATGCTGGTTGGCTCCGGCCGTCCCCCAGCTGTTTAAACGATGCCAAACATCGGGCAAAAATCGCACCACACTCCACTCCCATCTCCTCCTTGCACACCATTTTCTCCACAAGCTCCATGGCATCTGGCGTGTAGGAAGCCAAGTTCTCCGGCATAAAAGCTAGCTGGGTGGCTGTAACATCCCCAAACCCTAAGCATTTTATTTGCCTAATTAAAATGCCATGTCATCATGTTTTGCAAATGATAAACACCACTTGATCATATCTCTTTTCAAATTCCACTTCAATTCAAAATTCAAACTTTAAGTGAAATTAAAATTTGCACAAATAAGTAAGCAAAATAGTTCATCATTTAGTAAATAATCTATAGATAATTAATCTTGAGGAAAACAGCATCACTTGTTTGCTCAATATGAAACTATCATCCAAAAACAGTACCTAAGACAGTACATTTAAATCATTTGCATTTAAACCAAATTCAAACAAATCCAGATGGCCCCCAAACTTTTTGTGACAATGTTAAATATCGCAAAGTATTTAATAAAACAAGTTGCCCATTTTACAAAACTCAAATGGTAGCTCAAGCTATTGCAAAACAGCAGCAAAGAAATAAAACAGAAAAGAAAGAAACAGAAAAAGGAAAAAGAAGCTTACCTGGCCTCTGGCCCAAAGCCACAGTGTGGCCCAGCCCACCTCACCTTCTCCAACCTGCTCCCCGTGCGTGTCGGCGCCGCCATGGCCGAGCTCGCGCCCGCCGTCCGCAGCTCGCCACGGCGACGGAGCAGGTGGCCGAGGGGATAAGGCCTCGCCCCACTGCCTCTCTCTCCCTCACGTCCAACCATAGTCGCCATTCCCCCTCGCTCGCCCCTCTCGCTCTCTGTCTGGCTCGCCCGAGCACAGACTCAGCCGCGTCGTCGTCGCCCTCGTGGCCACCGGCCACCGGTTGCCGCAAATTTATGTCCTGGAGGACCGCCGTCGAGTGCTGCGTCATCTACGGGGATCCACTCGACCGGATCCGCCCCGCATCGCAGCCATCGCCGTCTTCCCCACCCACGGTCGCCGTCGTATGCGCATCCAGGAGCCACCCCGCACAGCCCCGACCTATCTAGGATGACCGCCGGCGTCGACTACTTCGTCTGCGGGCAATAGAACGAGCTGGGACGTCGTCGAGCCACCGGATCGAGCCGATCCCCTCCACTGCATCCGTCTGTCGCCGCCGCTCGATCCACCACCCTCCGACCACCCCGGACCTCCCCGAGCTCGTCTCTACCCTCAAAGTGAGCCCGCGCATTTTTCCCCTAAGATTTGAGCTCGATTCCGAGCTCCGGCGATGATTCTCCTCTTCACGTGCTCCGGCCACCGTCGGGCTCGTGCGTAGCCACTGTTTTAGTCGCCCCCGTGATGAACCCAGGCCATCGTTGTGCTCGTAGGGCCTCTAGGGCGACATTTGGTTCGTCAAACGTCTCGGTTCGCCGAGGCCTCGCCGTTTTCGCCGAACCACCGAACGCTGCCGCCGCCATCGATGACGCTGTGCTCGACTCCGGCCGTCTCCGCGCCTGCTACCACCACCTACGGACGCGGCGCGATCCCAGGAACACGCAGGACCAAACCACGTCTCAAACGGTCGCCGGAATCGACCGGACGGCCGTCGCCGGCGCTCGGCCTGGCCGCCGTTGACGTCGTTGACGTGGCCCGTAATTAGCTTAGTACTAATTTCCCCTCTGGGCCACTGACAGTGGGGCCGCCCACTTAATTAAGCCTAATAAAACCGGTTAGTTAAATTAGTTAAACTCACTAGTGGGACCCATGGCTACTGTTCAAACGGATAAGACTTACACAGTCAGCGTGCTGACTCAGCACTGGGCCCCACTTGTCATTCTAATGGGCTAGCCGTTGTTGTGTATAAAAGGATTTTTGGCACTGTTTTGGATAATTCGAATTTGATAAATTAACCAGAATTTCAGGATATTGTTTAAACTTAAAAAAATCATACAAAATAAACCATAGATTAGATGAAAATAATTTATATATGAAAAATGATCAGAAAAATTCAACGAATCCGAATATGTCATTTGCATTCATGTTAGAGTCCTCTAAGTAGGTGAACCTGTAACTTTTGGCCTGTTTCTGATAGATGAATAGTGCATGACCTCAGATAAATAATTCCAGATAAATTCCTAAAACATCTAAAATATTTAGAGATGCAATATATCAGCCATGCATATCATTTAGGCATGTCATGCATAGTGATTGCATTTGTATGCTTGTATTTATTTGTTTCCTCCCCCTCTTCTCTCCGGTAGGCTCCGGGACCGCTGTTGATACGGTGATCGACTACTTCATCGCCGAGGATCCATTTTTGTCTGCAGAGCAACCAGGCAAGCAAAACCCCCTTGATCATTCCTATATCGCCCATTCTTTCTCTCCCATGCTTGCATTAGATTTTGCTACTGTAATTGATTGCTCCTATTCTGATGCATAGCTTGATTTTGTAACCTACAGTTGATACCTTACCTGTTGTCCTATATGCTTAGTATAGGCTGGTTAGTGATCCATCAGTGGCCCGCACCCTTGTTCGTGTTACCATGCTTTGCTTCCGGATGTTTCGATCAACGTGGTCGATGTGCAGAGACCGTCACAGCACCGCACACCCCCTTAGTTATACAACTCTACAGAGCTACTATCGAGTGCTGAGGGTGATACCTCCTACCTCACTTCTGATGGTATCTCTGTAGCGTAGCTAGTCGGTTGTGGGTTACTGCTACTTGTGAGCTGCGTTGGTAATTCCCTGAAGAGGAAGGGAGATGCAGTACAGTAGAGATAAGTATTTCCCTCAGTAATGAAACCAAGGTTATCAATCTAGTAGGAGAATCATGCAACACCTCGTTAACAGCACCTGCACAGAAAACAACAAACCCTTGCACCCAACACAAATGAGGGGTTGTCAATCCCTCGGCGGTAAATTGCAAGATTAAATTGTATGTGATAGATAGATAGATTGAAACAAAAATACAAAATAAAATAAATAAAGAAAAAGTGCAGCAAGTGTTTTTAGGGTTTTAGTAAATGATTTGGATAGACCCGGGGGCCATAGTTTTGATTAGAGGCTTCTCTCAAGAAAATAGCATACGGTGGGTAAACAAATTACTGTTGGGCAATTGATAGAAAAGCAAATAATCATTACGATATCCAAGGCAATGATCATGTATATAGGCATCACGTCCGAGACAAGTAGACCGACTCCTGCCTGCATCTACTACTATTACTCCACACATCGACCGCTATCCAGCACGCATCTAGTGTATTAAGTCCATAAAGAACGGAGTAACGCCTTAAGCAAGATGACATGATGTAGACAAAGTAAACTCACGCATGAATAAACCCCATCTTTTTACCCTTAATAGCAACGATACATACGTGTCATGTCCCTTTCTGTCACTGGGATTGAGCACCACAAGATCGAACCCATTACAAAGCACCTCTTCCCATGGCAAGATAAATCAATCTAGTCGGCCAAACCAAATCAATAAATCGGAGAAGAAATACGAAGCTATAATAATCATGCATAAAAGAGATCAGAGAAGACTCAAATAATATTCATGGATAATCTGATCATAAACTCACAATTCATCGGATCCCAACAAACACACCGCAAAAAGTGATTACATCGGATAGAACTCCAAGAACATCGTGGAGAACATTGTATTGAAGATCAAAAAGAGAGAAGAAGCAATCTAGATACTAACTATGGACCCGAAGGTCTATGGTAAACTACTCACGCATCATCGGAAGGGCAGCAAGGTTGATGTAGAGCCCCTCCATGATCGATTCCCCCTCCGGCGGAGTACCGGAGAAGGCCGCCAGATGGGATCTCTCGAGAACAGAAACTTGCGGCGGCGGAAAAAGTATTTCATGGACTCCCTCTTGGTTTCCCGATTTTAGAGAATTTATAGTGGTGGAATTAGGTCAAACGGAGCTGAGGTGGGCCCACAAGGCACCAGGGCGCGCCTGCCCCCCCCCCCAGGCGCGCCCTGGTGGCTTGTGGTCACCTCCTCTGACGTCTGGTCTTCTCCCGAAGCTTCTACTGTTTCTCTTGTCCAATAAAAAATCTCCAAAAAGTTTCGTGGCATTTGGACTTCGTTTGGTACTGATATTCTGGAAAACAAAAAACAGGCAGAAAACAGCAACTGGTACTGGGCACTAAGTTAATAGGTTAGTCCCAAAAAATGATATATAATTGCTGTAAATGTATATAAAAACATCCAAGATTGATAATATAATAGCATGGAACAATCAAAAATTATAGATACATTGGAGACGTATCAGCATCCCGAAGCTTAATTCCTGCTCGTCCTCGAGTAGGTAAATGATAAAAAATAGAATTTTTGATGTGGAATGCAACCCATCATATTCATCATATATTCTTTTCTTTTTTGGCATGGACATTTGGACTTGAATGATTCAAAGCAATAGTCTATAATTTTACATGAAGATATAAATACTCAAGCATACTAACAAGCAACCATGTCTTTCAAAATATTGACGCTAGAGAAAGTTATCCCTAGCCCATTATGCTCAATCATTGATCCATTCATGAAACACACTCCATATTAGCTACATCTAATGCACAAGTATGACAATAGTGCTCTCTAGTTGGTGCTTTTATAAGAGAAGATGGAGACTCAAAATAAAAATAAAAATTGCATAAAAGTAAATGGATAGGCCCTTCGCAGAGGGAAGCGGAGATTTGCTAATGTGCCAGAGCTCAAAGCTTAAATTAGAGAGATAAAATTGTTTTGAGAGGCTTGCTTTTCCTGTCAACGAAAACGACCGAGAATTCCCAATATCTTCCATGCTAGACACATCATAAGCGGTTCCCAAACAGAAAGTAAAGTTTATTTCCTTTCCACCATTCTTTCACAATCCATTGCTAGCCGTATCCACGGGTGCCCTCCATACCAACACTTTCCAAGGAATTTTGTTGTTATCAATTTTTGATTTCATTGTGGGACTAGGCATCCCTATTACCAGCCACTCTCTCGTGCAATGACAAGTGAATAAACACTCATCGTGAGAATAACACACCTAGCATGGAAAATATTGGCCACCCCCTGCCGCTTCATGAGCGGTACGGGCACACAAAATGGAAAAATTATTTTGAAAATTAGAGTTGGCACACGCAAATTTACTTGGAACGGCATGGAAACACCGCATATAGGTAGATATGGTGGACTCATTTGGCACAACTTGGGTTTAAGGAGTTTGGATGCACAAGTAGTATTTCCGCTTAGTACAAATGAAGGCTAGCAAATAGATTGAGAAGCAACCAACCAAAAAATGAAAACGGTCATAAACATGCATTGAACATAACTAACACCGAATAATACACCATAAGTAGGATATAATTTCGTTGCATAACTATAGACTTAATGTGCATGCATAGGGAATCACAAACCTTAACACTAATATTCTTACTAAATCATAATTACTCACTAACATGACTCACATATTATCATTTCCATATCGCAAAACTATTGCAAGGAATCACACTTATCATATCCAATGATCTATATGAAAGTTTTTATTATATCCCTCTTGAATATTCATCACTTTGGGACCAAATTCATATCTTGTGCAAATTACCGTTACTTTTATCAACTCTCAAAAAGATATAAGTGAAGCATGAGAGCGCAAATATTTCTTCAAAATTTTTTTTCAATTCTCAAAATAATATAAGTGAAGCATGAGAGTTCATTTCTTTAAATTTTTAATCTTATCAACTCTCAAATAATATAAGTGAAGCATGAGAGTTCATTTCTTCAAAATATAGCCACCGCCGTGCTCAAAAAGATTTAAGTGAAGCACTAGAGCAACTGCCTAGCTCAAAAAATTTAAGTGAAGCACATAGAGTATTCTAACAAACTATGATGAATGTGTGGCTCTCTCAAATTGGTGTGTCCAGAAAAGATGATTGTGACAAACTAAAAAGCAAACAAATCAAAGACTCATATAATACACGACGCTCCAAGCAAAACACATATCATGTGACGAATAAAAATATAGCTCCAAGTAAAATTACCGATGGTTGGTAGAAGAAAGAGGGGATGCTTTCCGGGGCATCCCCAAGCTTAGACGCTTGAGTTTTCCTTGAATATTACCTTGGGGTGCCTCGGGCATCCCCAAGCTTAGGCTCTTGCTACTCCTTATTCCTTTATCCATCGTGATCTCACCCAAAACTTGAAAATTTCAATCACACAAAACTCAACAAAACTTTCGTGAGATCCGTTAGTATAACAAAATAATTCACTACTTTAAGTACTGTTGCAAACCCATTCATATTTTATTTTTGCATTATACCTACTGTATTCTAACTTATCCATGGCTTATACCCCCGATACAATCCATAGTTTCATCAAAACAAGCAAGTAGTGCATCAAAAACAGAATCTGTCAAAAACAGAACAGTCTGTAGCAATCTATTTAAAAGCCATACTTCTGTAACTCCCAAAATTCTGAAAAATTAGGAAAACGTGGAAAATTTATATACCAATACTTTGTAAAAATTTCAGATTTTTCTGACGCCCCAGTACAGAACCAAAATTCCAGCACTGGACGCAAAACTTTCTGTTTTCCAAACAGTATCAATTATACTATCTTCCAAATCATCCCAAAGGCTTTACTTGGCACAAACACTAATTAAAATCACAAAAACACAATAATAACAGTAGAATAAATATAAAAACACACAATAACAGAAACAAAAAGAAAAATTTATTTTATTCATTGGGTTGCCTCCCAAGAAGCTCTTTCCTTATAGCCATTAAGATAGGCTTTGAGATTTCAATGATGCTCACTTAAAAGATAAGAATTGAAACACAAAGAGAGCATCATAATACATGTGACAAACACATTTAAGTCTAACATACTTCCTATGCATAGGCATTTTATATGAAAACAAATTATCAAGACGAGAAATATCTAGCATATGCAAAGGAGAGGAATAAAACATTGACAATCTCAACATAACGAGAGGTAATTTAGTAACATGAAAATTTCTACAACCATATTTTCCTCTCTCATAATAATTATATGTAGGATCATAATCAAATTCAACAATATAGCTATCATATTAAATTTTCTCTCCATGATCCACATGCATAGAATTCTTATAGTCTTCTAAAATAGTGGGATTAACATCAACTAAAGTTATGACCTCTCCAAACCCACTTTTATCAAAAAATTCATAAGATTGAACACTCTCCAAATATGTGGGATTATTTTTACCTAGAGTTGACACTCTCTCAAACCCACTTTCAATATTATTGCAAACATTATTATCAATAGCATATTCATCATGAGGCTTAAATAAATTTTCAAGATCATAAGAAGCATTATCACCCCAATCATGATCATTGCAATAAGTAGTGGATATAACAAAATTATCATCCCCAAGCTCATAGTTTTGCATATTATTAGCACAATTGACATTAATATAATTTATAATAACATTATTGCAATCCTGCTTTTCATTGAAGGAGCTATCATGAATCACTTTATAAATTTCTTCTTTCGACACTTCATCACAATTTTCCGGTTCATGATTTTCAAGCAAAACTTCATAGAGATAATCAATTGCACTCAACTCACTAGAAATTGGTTCATAATTGGATCTTTTGAAAAGAGTAGCAAGTGGATGAGAATCCATATCAATAGATTTTTAGTAAGCGAAGATGCAAGCAAATAGAAGGCACATGGCACACAAGCAAAGATAGCAAACGAGCAAAAAGGCAAACGGAAAATATTTTTGTATTTTTGTGAAAAAAAAATTAGAAGTGGGGGAGACGAAAACGAGAGGCAAAGGCAAATAAAATAAATGCAAGGAGATGTAAGTTGTATGCGAAGGTACTTGATAGATGTTGATGATGTCTCCCCAGCAACGGCGCCAGAAATTCTTCCTACTACTTGTGAGCTGCGTTGGTAATTCCCTGAAGAGGAAGGGAGATGCAGTACATTAGAGATAAGTATTTCCCTCAGTTATGAAACCAAGGGTATCAATCCAGTAGGAGAATCACGCAACACCTCGTTAACAGCACCTGCACACAAAACAACAAACCCTTGCACCCAACGCAAACGAGGGGTTGTCAATCCCTCGGCGGTAAATTGCAAGATTAAATTGTATGTGATAGATAGATAGATTGAAACAAAAATACAAAATAAAATAAATAAATAAAAAGTGCAGCAAGTATTTTTAGGGTTTTAGTAAATGATTTGGATAGACCCGGGGGCCATAGTTTTCACTAGAGGCTTCTCTCAAGAAAATAGCATACGATGGGTAAACAAATTACTATTGGGCAATTGATAGAAAAGCAAATAATCATGACGATATCCAAGGCAATGATCATGTATATAGGCATCACGTCCAAGACAAGTAGACCGACTCCTGCCTGCATCTACTACTATTACTCCACACATTGACCGCTATCCAGCATGCATCTAGTGTATTAAGTCCATAAAGAACGGAGTAACGCCTTAAGCAAGATGACATGATGTAGACAAAGTAAACTCATGCATGAATAAACCCCATATTTTTACCCTTAATAGCAACGATACATGCGTGTCATGTCCCTTTCTGTCATTGGGATTGAGCACCGCAAGATCGAACCCATTACAAAGCACCTCTTCCCATGGCAAGATAAATCAATCTAGTCGGCCAAACCAAATCAATAGATCGGAGAAGAAATACGAAGCTATAATAATCATACATAAAAGAGATTAGAGAAGACTCAAATAATATTCATGGATAATCTGATCATAAACTCACAATTCATCGGATCCCAACAAACACACCGCAAAAAGTGATTACATCGGATAGAACTCCAAGAACATTGAGGAGAACATTGTATTGAAGATCAAAAAAAGAGAAGAAGCCATCTAGCTACTAACTATGGACCCGAAGGTCTGTGGTAAACTACTCACGCATCATCGGAAGGGCAGCAAGGTTGATGTAGAGCCCCTCTGTGATCGATTCCCCCTCCGGCGGAGTACCGGAGAAGGCTTCCAGATGGGATCTCTCGAGAACAGGAACTTGCGGCGGCGGAAAAAGTATTTCGTGGACTCCCTGTTGGTTTCCCGATTTTAGAGAATTTATAGTGGTGGAATTAGGTCAAACGGAGCTGAGGTGGGCCCATGAGGCACCAGGGCGCGCCTCTGGCGTCTGGTCTTCTCCCAAAGCTTCTAGTGTTTCTCTTATCCAATAAAAAATCTCTAAAAAGTTTCGTGGCATTTGGACTTCGTTTGGTACTGATATTCTGAAAAACCAAAAACAGGCAGAAAACAGCAACTGGCACTGGGCACTAAGTTAATAGGTTAGTCCCAAAAAATGATATATAATTGCTGTAAATGTATATAAAAACATCCAAGATTGATAATATAATAGCATGGAACAATCAAAAATTATAGATACGTTGGAGACGTATCAGTTACCGAGGGTGATTCCTCTTTCGCCACCTCCGATGATGCCTCTGTCGTGCAACCCCTCAAGTGTGAACCCATCGAGGGTGATTCCTCTGAGTTCACCTTGACGGATACATCTAGTGGGAATCCAGCGAGGGTGATTCTTTGGATTTCCCCTTGATGTTATGGTCACACGGATACCTTGACCTTCACCTCAGTCCTTTGTGAAGTCGGGTTGGCCATGAGGGCACCCGCGAGAGATTATTGTGGTGGAACGACAGGGCAGGTGGAGACCACCTAGGAGAGAGGTGGGACTGGTCCCTGGTCGTTGGACCGCAGGTTGCCAAGTCGGTGCGACAGGGTGTCGGAGGTGAGCCTGACCGCGAGTTACTAATAACATGCCTAACGGATTTGGGTATTTGATCTGAGTTGGCCACTGGCCTATACGCACTACCACCACGTGGGATAATGGTATATGGGACCCTCTGCGCCGTACGATTCTTCCGAAAGCTCTGTCAGACGTCCAGTTCAGCATGGCGGCCGGGCGACAGCAGATACCCACAGGCACAACGTGGTGAGGCTGACCTTGCGCGCAACGACCCGGAGTGCAAAGGGCGATGGGCCCAAGACCTCTGAGCGCTTAGGATGTAGACCGGCGGGGACCTCTCTGCGGGGCCTAGGTAGGACTACGTCGTGTCGGTTATCCGAGGCCATGCATTACCCGGAAAAGTGTGTCCGGCCAGCGGTAATCGAGCGTGTTGGGTAACAGTAGTGAACCCCTGCAGGGAAGTTATCTATTCGAATAGCCGTGTCCACGGTAACAGGACGCTCAGTGTTGTATCCCGATCTACTACAACTTGAACTGGATACTTGTGATACTAAACTGAAATGATGGCTCCGGGATCACTTCCTCGCGGGGTAGTCGAGGAAGGATCTCTGGGCGTTACTAATATATTTTTGTTACTACATGTTATGTTACTCTAATCTCTTCTATTGCTGCAAGACGCTGGAAGATGCTAGTCTTTGATAGGCTAGGCCTTCCCCTCTATTCTGGCATTTCTGCAGTCCAGTCCACAGATACAGCCCCTCTTTTGATACCGATGCATATCTAGCATAGTTCTGATGTAAGTCTTGCGAGTACTTTGGATGAGTACTCACGATTGCTTTGCTACCTCTTTTTCCCCTCTCCGGTTGCTGCGATCAGATGACGGAGCCCAGGAGCCGAAGATCCTCGACGGAGCCTACTACTACGTGGAGACCGACGACCAGGAGTAGATAGGAGGCTCCCAGGCAGGAGGCCTGCGCCTTTTCGATCTAGTTGTCGTTGTTTTGCTCAGCCTTCTGAAGGCAACCTTGTCTAATTATGTCTGTACCCAGATACTGATGCTTCCGCTGACGCTTGTGTAACTCGAGCTTATGTATTCGAGCCCTCGAGGCCCCTGGCTTGTAATATAAAGCTTGTATTATTTTATTTTGTGTCTAGAGTTGTGTTGTGATATCTTCCCGTGAGTCCCTGGACTTGATCGTGCGCATTTGCGTGTATGATTAGTGCACGGTCGAGTCGGGGGCGTCACAGTGGCCCGTCGAGTCTGCCGGATACGAGCCAGGCAACTCTCTGCTCCGCCTCCGTCGACGGTCCAGGCGGCTGCAGGCCAGCTCGCGGAGGCAGAAGCTCCAAGCCGGCTCGTCGTTCAGCAACTCGCCGCTCCAAGCCAACTCGCCGAGGAGTGGCATGTTGCTCCAGGCCGGCACGCGGTTGACCACGGCGGCACAGGCATCGTGGCTGCCGTGGACGACGCCGTGTCGCACCGCTCCTCCCGTGCCTGCAACCGCGCCATCCTCCGTCAACGTGTCTGTGACCGCGCCCTGCCGCCGGAGGTCGGCGACACGGCGTCCCGCACGTCCGCGCCCGCCGCCATCATCGAGGAGTAGTAGAACACGGAAGGCCGCCGCCGCTTGGGTCCCATGAAGGCCACTGCCGAGGCGACCCCAGCCTCGGCTTCATGGAAGCGGAGCCCTCATTCCCCTCCGACTGAAGCACCCCCTTTGCCACTCCGACGAGCGGCGCAGCCGGACATAGGAAAGATACGGGGGAAGAATATACCTCCGGGGCTCACGGCAGTCCGACGAGCGGGCTGTCGGACATGGGAAAGACAAAGGGATCCCCCGCGGCCGGCCGTAGACTAGTGTAGTGTATCCGTGTCGTGAAAATGGAGCTCCGAGCGGCCGGACGTGCACATAGTTTTACATATTTTAGTTAAAATATGTCCAAAATATAATGAATTTCGTCCGGTTTATATGAAATCCGCTGTGTTTGCATGAATTTCATCCGATTTGTTGAAAAAATATACAGTATGTCCAAAATATACAGTACGTCCGAACGTGTGGGACCGCAGGAAGATGCCGACTGCACAAAATAATACTTGCCGACTACATCGAATCGTATATGTTTCGCTTTCCCCGGGAGGAATCCCTTATGTGAGGGAAGCACCAGAAAACTCCGAGGACCAAACAGAGACACGTCTGTCTGAGCTGGGGATATGTGCTGGTGCTGCGCTTCCCCCGTGCAAGTGTGCAACGCGGCCGTCAACCACTTGGATAACCACTGCTACGCGTACAGCGCCACGCGTCCCCGGCGCAAAGCCTCTATATATTCCACTGACGGGCGCGATGCCTCCTCCATCACCAACAGCTAGATCATTCGTCCACCATAACTGGTAAAAGAGAGCTCGGTCGACAGGCACAGATTCAGCAAGGAGCACAGCAGGAGCTAGGTAGCCATGGCCCTGGCTGCCCTCGCCCGCGCCCTGGACGACCTGGCCGACGCCCTGGCCGCCGTCGCCCGCGCCCTGGCCGCCCTGGCCAGCCGCATGATCCGCGCCGGCGCCCGCGCCCTGCCCAGCGCCATGAGCCGTGCCATCGGCACAGCTTGATTTGTACGCCCTCCAGCGGTACCTCTGCACCGGTCGACAGGCACAGATTCAGCAAGGAGCTTGCTAGCCATGGCGTTCCCGGCGTGCGTGCAGTGCGGGACCAGGCAGAACCCGTGCCGGTGCAAGTTCATCGGGCCGACGCTGGGGTTCCTGGCGTTCGTGGTGACCGGCGTCATAGAGTGGCCGGTGGGCGCGGTGGTGTACCTGTTCCGTCACACCAAGGGGCGCCGCATCATGGGCCACCCATCCAGGGTCGTCTACCCGCGCGTCTCCAGGGCCATCCCCATCTAATCCCAAGCTCATCCTAATCTAATCCCTTCCTGTATGTTGTAACCTGGTCGGTCCGCCTGAGTTGTGTGCATGATTGATGAAGAAGATTCAATAAAATGGGTGTTGTTTGTGTTTATCTTGTAATCTAAGGCATTTGCAGTGCCTATACGCTTTGTGAGGAGTTTGCTACAAATTTGGTTAGTGGATCGCTGGGTTAACTGACTGATATACGAGTTCGAGATACATGTTTATATAGCAGAGGCCAGCGCACGAGATACATGTTTATGTAGCACAGGCCAACGCACGATCGGCTTTCTCGTCAATATTACTGTTCTCGTCGCTATCAGACGTCGAATACAGATTGCTCCTCTCTAGTATTCTTGGATCTTTTGAAACTAAAATTTCCCTCTTTGAAACTTCATTTAGAATGTCAATAATGTCATTTCTTTTGCTATCGCCGTGCCCAAAGCTTCTGCCATGGCTGCCTCCCGTCATTCGCGCGGCCAGTGGCCTCCTCGAGCCCCGACACAGTGTCTCCGAGATCCATCTCTCCTTCCTCTACCTTCATGCGCGAGGAATCGGGAGGAGGAGCTACGACGATGACGGCCATGACCTCCCATGCTCGATCCCAAGCCGCCGGCAGCAACTTGCTACAGCCATTAGCCATGGCAGCGACGGCCGTCAACCTGTCCGCACGCATCTCCCGGCGCTCGTCCCCTGCCGAAGCATAAGAAGCTCCTTCCAGCGACTCCACCGTGTTCATGTGCAGCGAGGGCGGGGAGGTCCACGTCGGCATGCAGCACGCCAAGCCCGTGCTCGACAGCGGCGGGTGGTCCATTAGCCGGGGCCGCGTCTTGCTGCGCGGCAGCAGACCGGCGCCCGAGGTCGGGCGCCGATAGGTGCCATACCACCTCGGAGGGGGTCGGCTCTTGCTCCCGCTTTGGCGGCCTCCTTTCGGGTGTTGCTGCCGTCTGTGTCGGACGAGGAGAAGGAGCCCGGCGTGGTCTGTGTGTAAGGATTATAGGTGATCATTTAGGACTCTAGCGGCGGCCAAGGGGAGCAGCTTCTCGTTGTCCGGCTGGTGGAGCATGACAGAGGACAAGGAAGAGATGACGATCGAGTCATCAGCATTGATCTTTGTCCATGTGAGCAGGGTCGTGCGGTTCACGGCGGAGCAGGCAGAGCATATCCGATGAGCAAGCCCCAGAAAATTCAGCATGCGTTGCTCCCCGGTCCCTCTTCGACTCCGCGGCAGCTCGCTGCTCGTCCGCCGTATGCCTCGCGGACGCAAGCTTGCTCATCAGCGTGTCCAGGGCGCACTACAGGCCAGCCTCCTGGGCGGCGGCGCGGGCAGCGACGAGCAGCAGCTCTGCGTCTAGCGGCGCTGGTGGTCTGGGCGCAGCGACCACCCCCCCCCAGCACTGCCGTGACGGGGAGACGGGGAGCGCCGGCGGCGAGCGCGGACGAGGCGGTCCGGTCCTCTCCCTGTTCGTGTGCTCGAGAACGGGGAAATTTCGTCCAATCCGTTTCTTGCAACGTTATAAAGCCCAGTCAGCGGGGAAATACCCTTACACCCTATATGGAGATTTTTTTTTTGATAATTAAAAAAATGTCAAAAAAGTTTGAAAGTTTTTTTTACAATAAACTTGACTTTCTTTTATACTAGTATATAATTTTTCACGTATAGAAAACCAGCGTTGACTTCAGGGCAAAAAAAACAAAATTTATTTGCTATTATAGGTCACTATTCACACTATTTTGACTGAAATTTTTGTCTTTTTTGAAAAGAAGTCAAAGAGATTTTTTTCTTTTTGTCAATTTTTTTACAAGTACAATTGGAGGTCAAGTTTATTTCAAAAATAGAATCAGAATTTGTTGACTTTTTATTTAATTACTAATTTTTCTTTCCATATAGGGTGTATATACACCCATAGATCAAAAATTCCCCTCCCCCAGTCAGCGTCAATACTCAAGCATTTCATCCTAAAAATCTAGAAACCACCTCAAATCAGCACGGGCCTAAAAAACCAGTTTCAGAGTTTGGGATTTGTTTATGCCAAAGGCCACATTTAAGAGGAAAATCTATACTTTTCTCTTTGCAGGGCAGCGGAGCAACTAAGGGCATCTCCAACGCGGACCTCAACCCACCCGCAACCGTCCGAACTACGTGGTCCGGACGTGTTGTGTCATCCAACGCATGCTTGTATCGGCCCACTCGGTTGTCCGAACGCACTTTTTTCCGCAAACCGGAGACAAACTAGGGGAGGGCTTTGCGAGCGTCCGGACAGCAGCCGCGCTCGCGTCTGACTAACCTGGCCCAGCAAAAAACCCCTCCCTCGCCCGCGAGCGCTTCCCGCCCGAAACAGTCGGCGCCGCTCCAGAGTGTCAGTGCCACATTCATGCCCGGCCAGAGCGGACGCGACCTCTCACTGATGCCGGCATTAAAGCGGCGCGCCGGCCGAGAGAGCGTCGCCCGCGCCGCTTCCCGGTGCACGCGACTACTCCGCGTTCAAACGACACCCCGTCGGTCCGTCTCCCCTACATTAATGATATGCGGTTGCCGAGGAACCTACTCCGGCGCCACCCGTTCGTCCGTCTGCCGCCCACCATTAACCTCACCGCCCGCTATATAAACTCCAGCTCCGGCCATGGCCGCAGTCATCCTCCTCCGGTCTCTTTCTCCTCTCCGCACCACGCCCGCCATGGCCTCCTCACGCTCCAAAGCCCTCTGGGACACCCTATCCTCGGAGCAGAAGAAGGAGATGGGCCGCCATTGCTGCCGGCTGGCAGGCCGACCAGCAGACGGAGGCCGACGACGCCCCAATGGAGGACGAGGCGGCGCCACCCTCCTTTCCGGTGCGTGAGGGCCTCACCATCGGCGAGGCCCGTGTGCACTACACGGACATGCTGCGTGAGGAGGAGGATGCCAAGTTCCGGCATGAGTGGGCCAACCAGGCCTACAACCTCCGCCTCCTCGAGGAGCATAGGCGCGCGGAGGAGCTGCTCGCCGCCGGCACATCCATCGTGTCGGACGTGGACGTGCCCGAGCAGGAGGCGTTGCTCGAGTCCTACCGCTCCGCCCGCGAGATCCGCCGCGATCGCTGGCGGTACCGCCAACGTCGGGCGGAGTTAGAAGCCGCCTACGGGGAGTTCGACGAGGCGACGGATGAGGTGTGGGGCAAGAGTGACGACGAGGAGGACATCGCCAGCTCCATCCCGGCTGCGCCTCGCTGCCACAACCACGAAGTCGGCACGTCCGCGGACGCCGTCAGCAGCAAGGAAGAGTAGTGCATGGTAGGTCGCCGCCACTCGGGTCCCAAGAAGGCTACCGCTCCTCCCCTCCCGTTGAAGCCAAACTTGGTGGGCTGAACATCGTAGGCTGACGGTGTCCTGGATTAGGGGGTGCTAACCTAGCCCGCCCGTCTCTTCTGTTGGGCCGATGGGCCCTCGTGTGTGATCAAGGAGGACTCCGGAGGCCGTGTACAGGAGGCGTGATCAAGACTATCTCCGCTGAAGACTTGACGTATACTCCAAGATCTCTCCTACCGCCTTGCTCCTAGATACCGACTTTGTAACCCTAGATCCCCTGTCTGGCATGTATATAAGCCAGAGGGTTTAGCCCTTAGAGGGGACATCAACGCAACATCATTCACCTAGCCCTAGAGTTAGACATACATAACGATCTCGAGGTAGATCAACTCTGTACTCGATACATCTCCATCAATATAAACAAGAGCAGGACGTAGGGTTTTACCTCCATCAAGAGGGCCCGAACCTGGGTAAACATTGTCTCCTTCGTCTCTGTTACCATTGATCCGAGATCCACAGCTCAGGACCCCCTACCCCGAGGTCAGCCGGTTTTTACAACGACACTAGTGCTTTCATTGAGAGTTCCGCTGTGTGATCACCAGAAGGATTGATGGCTCACCTGCAGATCAACTGCGCCAACGGCCATGGGAACGTTTACGCCCCCGGCCAGCTTTTTGTTTTCGGCAGCATGGTGTTTTGCGCTGACTCGACGGGTCATTTGGCCTCTGTCGAGAACTACGCCCCAGGTCGGATCGTGACCTTTGGCGGCCTCGAATACACCGCGGATTCCCGTCGTGAGCTCGTCTTATCGGGATGGGCCCCCAGCCGAATCGAGAACTCATCCGGTTCCGGAGGCTTAACTCTGGAACCGATCTCTGTCGCGGCGTCGCTGGAGGCCCCCGACGCGACTACTTCTGCCGAACCCCTTCTAATTCCCAGTCCGGATATAGACCCGGCTCCCACTTCAGAAATCACGTCAGGATCAGAACTGACCTCGGCGCAGAACCCGGAATCACTCACGGGCCCCCCTCGCGCCGAAGAGACGTCAAGTTACACTCCGGGCGTACTTCGAGTTAGCCCAGCCTATAACGCCGTGATAAATCCCGAAGAGCTGTCTCACTTCAATGAGATGCCGGATCGCATCCAGAGCATGTCCATCTCGGACAGCAAGACTTCGGTTTACGATCAGATCGGACTTAAAGCCGACGATCGGGAAATTTACATCCCACCCACCACCCACCTAGTCGCCACGGTCGACGATTTAATCGACGTGCTGGACTATGGTGAGGCCACAGACATGGATGAAGATGCTGATGGCCCCATCGAGAACACCTCGCCCCCGGTAAACGCGGGCAGGTGGACCACCACGTCCACCTATGACGTTTACATGGTGGACACCACCAAATCCCCTCCAAGACGTCGGTGAAGACGCCAAAGAAGCAACAATGGGGAACCCAACGGTAATAACGCGACAGCCAATAACGGCGAGGACGGTGATGCCGATAACCCCGAGGAGGACCTTCAAGCCTCCCCAGCGAGGAACGGCACACCCGACCGACTTCTCAGGGACTCAGATCCCGACGACCTCTTTGAAGGGGCTGACGATAACTACATGCCGGAATCTGAGGAGGACGAGAGCCTCGGTACCGAAGACTACATCGTTCCCGAAGATCCTCTTGAACAAGAGCGCTTCCGGCGGCGCCTCATTGCGATGGCCCGGAGCATGAAAAGCAAGCAGCAGCTGCTGCAGGCCAATACCGACGCACTAAATGAAAAATGGGTCGAAGTGCTCTCAGCCGAGCAAGACATGGAAAACCGGCGCCATAGTGCGCCGAAATCATATCCACGCAGGTGTCTCTTGCCGGAGTTCGATGAGGAGCTCGCTGACGACCACGACCGGCCCCCTAGAGGCCGGGACAGGCCAAGACGAGAAAACCTCAGTGACCGGCCACCCCCACGCCGTTATGGCAAGGACCCCGTGGATTACCTAGATCCTCACGACGCTAGACGTCGCATTGAGGCAAATAGGGCACCTCCTCGGTCCATCTATGGATCAAGAGGATGCGCGCCCGCAGGGCTGGACGGCTACGACGCCTGGATGGACAGGAACGGCCGTGCCCGAGACCAGGCCTATTCACGGCTTTCTCCTGACTTCCAACGAGAGGCTCCTCGGTTCCGAGGTCCCGCACACCCGATCTGCTTCACGGACAGGGTGATGGAACATCAATTCCCCGAAGGATTCAAGCCCATCAATATCGAATCATACGATGGCACCACCGATCCAGCAGTGTGGATCGAGGACTTCCTTCTCCATATACACATGGCCAATGGAGATGATCTCCATGTCATCAAATATTTGCCGCTCAAACTAAAGGGACCGGCTAGGCATTGGCTTAACAGCGTGTCTCCTCACTCTATTGGCAGCTGGGAGGCCCTATAGGACGCTTTTCGAGCAAACTTCCAGGGCACGTACGTCCGACCTCCGGACGCTGACGATCTCAGTCGTGTCACCCAGCAGCCAGGCGAATCAGCCCGGAAATTCTGGAACAGGTTCCTTATCAAGAAGAACCAGATCATAGACTGCTCCGAAGCCGAGGCCATCGCCGCATTCAAGAACAATATCCGAGATGAATGGTTGGCCCGCCAACTCGGCCAGGATAAACCGAGGACTATGGCTGCCCTTACCTCACTGATGACTCGCTTTTGTGTGGGAGAGGACAGCTAGCTCGCCTGCAGTTCTCACAATGGCGAGGCAGGCACCTCGGAAACATGCGACGCCAATGGAAAACCGAAGCGCAATAAAAACAAGCACATGTATAAAAATGGCGGCAACGACACAGAAGACGCCGCGGTAAACGCAGGCTTCACGGGACCTAAATCCGGACATAAAAAAGAAACCCTTTAAAGGGAACAAAGACGGACCTAGCCAGCTTGACAGACTCCTGGACCGCCCATGTGGAATCCACGGCACTCAGGACAAGCCAGCAACCCACACTAACAGGAACTGCTGGGTTTTTAAACAAGCCAGCAAGGTAGCGACAGAGGGTCCAAGTAAAACCCAAAATCGCAGCGATGACGAGGAAGAACCTCGGCGGCTCAATAATGGAGGCCAAAAGAAGTTTCCTGATGAGGTAACAGAGGTCAATATGATCTATGTCACCCACATCCCTAAAAGGGAGAAGAAGCGTGTGCTTCGGGACGTATACGCGCTAGAGCCAGTCGCCTCGAAGTATAACCCATGGTCGGCTTACTCGATCACATTTGACAAGCATGATCATCCGACCAGCATCAGGCATGGCGGATCGGCGGCACTCGTCCTGGACCCTATTGTTGATGGTTATCACCTGACACGTGTCCTGATGGACGGGGGAGCAGCCTCAACCTCATTTATGAGGACACGGTTCGAAAGATGGGCATTGACTCATCCCGGATCAAGCCAAGCAGCACCACCTTTAAAGGTGTCATCCCGGGCGTCGAAGCCCGCTATACCGGAGCGGTCACCCTGGAGGTAGTCTTCGGCTCGCCCGAGAACTTTAGAAGCGAGGAGTTAATTTTCGATATCGTGCCTTTCTGAAGTGGATACCACGCGCTCTTAGGACGCACGGCCTTCGCACGCTTTAACGCAGTCCCACATTATGCATACCTCAAGCTCAAAATGCCGGGACCCAACGGCGTTATCACAGTCAATGGTAACACCGAACGCTCACTCCGGACGGAGGAATAGACCGCGGCTTTCGCAGCCGAGGTACAGGCGTCCGAGGAGGCAGCCCGCAGCGATAAACGCACCGCTCGCTCTTCGAAGCGCACCCGGGCCGCACAAATCGACCTCGGCAATGTACTCCCGCACCCGAAATAGGGATACGGGCTCCTCGCGTGCCCTCTCTGGAATGGGCACTACGTCCCCAGAGTGCATAATTTCGCACTCAAAATTCCCTGGGTCGTCGAGGAGCCAAAAATTTACTCAAACGTCGGAACGGTTCGACCAAGCAACGACGTGGCTTCGAGCCCCCTCATAGGCAAGTCTCTGTCAAAGAAATAGCCAAACATGACTACGTCAATGTGGTTTCAACCACAGAATGGACTTCGGCAACGTCTCCTTTAAAGGAGCTCGGTCTATCAAACGCTTGGAGCGTATAAAGGGCCGGAAAGGCATCAACCTCCACGAGTCCTCACCGTCAATGGTGAACATCTTGTCAACAGCTCGGAAGCGCAGATGTGCGGCAGGCAGCGGTCCGGATTATTAAAAATCCGATGACAAATATCCACCCTATTTCTTCCTCCTTTTTTACTTTTTACGTTGTATTCTTTTAGTTCCTCTCGTTCCAGCTGGGCATGTAAACTGGTCCGCCATCCGTAGACCGCGTTAAGCGATGTGACAATAGAGATCACTCGTGTTAAACGAAGGGCTTTAATTTCTAGCCGAAGTGTGCTATGGCCTAGACCTCGGCCGACCAGGCCGACCACTTCCCACACCGGGGGCTCGTCACCAGCCCCCACAGTCAAACTCCTATGACTGAATGAAAGTCATAAAGCCACTATAGTCTGATTGCCTAGTTCCTATAAGCACCGACCACCTCCGGGCACCGAGACGTCGGCTAAGGGTCAAAAGTGCCTCAAGGAACACCCTTTGTATGATCTACATTGGGGCTGAAGCCGACGACTGGCCACTTTCAGCTTAAAACAGTCATCCAGGAGGTAAAACTAATTGCAAAATACACATGGAATTTAAAGCCATATTCATTCAAGCAAAAGATAAAGTTTTGTACACCACACACTTCGGCATTCTGAAGTACTATTTAGAAATACATAGTGTCCTTTGGGCACATGTCTTTGGTGATACGGGCTCCCTCCTCCACCTCAGCGAAGAACTGTTCAGCGGTGCGCGGCTTGTCGGCAGGAGGGCCCGTGGCACATGTCACTGCATCAACCTTTCGGAAGTGCATCTTCACGTAGGCATATGCCCTCCGCGCTCCTTCAAAGCACGCGGACCTCCTCCAGCGGTTCACGCAGAGCACGGCATCTTGGAGACGGGCCGTCAGGCCGAAGAGGCTGTTGGGCATGGCTTCGGCAGGCCACAACACGACGCAAAGGTCCTGGAGCGCTGGTCTCGTCATGCGAAACAACTCCACCAGCTGCTTCATTCGATGATTTAGCAGCCGTGCTGACGGTGACCCCGGGAACTGCCCCCAAAAGGCCTTCTCCGCCTCATGGCCCGCTAGCTGGCCGAAGTACGCAACCGCATCCGCCGCGCTCTGTGGAAGATCCGCAAAGACCTCTGCAGAACGCCATAATTGGGTGAGCTCGATACACCCTTGGCCGCCGAACGCACATTGTAGCAGAAATAGCTTACCCGAGGCGATTTGCTCCACTTGCTGGAGCACCTCGTGGTCGGCCCGGGCCGTGGTCTTGAGCTCGGAGTGGGCAAGTTGAAGCTTCTCGAGCTCCTCCTTCATTTGCCGCCCCTCCACCTGAAGCTTGTCGCGTGCTTCGAACACGCCCTTCAGGGTCTCTTCGACCTCAAGGACCCGCGCTCGATCCTTGTCCCCGGCCACCTTCTCGACGGCTCGGGCCTTCTCTGCCTCTGCGGCCGCAGCCTCATGCTGCTTCACCTCCTGCCGAGCCTTTTCGAGCTCGGCCTTGAGCATCTCAAGCTCCGCTAACGCCACTGTCGTTGAAACAGTTCGGCCTTAGTTTTTAACAACACCTCATAACTCTTTCATATAAAGTACAATGCAAGTTTAACTTGCTTACCTTGAGACTACTCGAACCTTTGGTTCACCAGGTCGAGGTCCTTCTGGGACCTCTCGAGCTTCCGGTTCATCTCCACAATCTCCTTGGAGACGGAGTCCGGAATCGAGGTCGAAACCTGGCAGCAAAAATCCTTGTTACAAAGACAACAGTTAAATTATTCAAAAGTTCCAGGACGGCTGTCTTGAGCAGCGCCCTGGGGGCTACTTGACAGGCTCCTACTCAATTAAACGACCCCAATGCCGGTTTCTTGAAACCGACTTCGGGCTTGGGGGCTACTCACTCACTAAGCCGTTTAGCAGGTTGTGCTACTATGTCCTCGGACAACTACATAAATCAATAAGCTCAAGATGAACAAGTTAATCTTGGTGCAAGGATAGGAGCGTACCTCGAAACTCGTTACGAGGTTCTTGAAAACCTCATGCAGGCCGGCCTCTGCGGACCGGAAGCCCTCCAGTGTCGTGCCTATCAGGGCACGGTGCTCTTCTTTAAGGGGCGAGCCCCTTAGGGTCTCCTCCATCTCCTCGGTCCACCCCGTACCAGCCCACCCTTGGGCAGTTGGCGGGGGTGACGGGACGACCTCGGACTTGGGCATTGACACGCCGATCCAAGTAGCCTCCACTTGTGGTGGAGGAGCTAAAGCAGATATCGGCTGGACCGATGACTGGCCCAGCCCTTCTTCGATGACCTCAGGGTGTTTCGACCCCGGGTCTTGTTGAGTCGAGGTGTCGACCTCGGACATGATGGCCACCTCGTCGGCCCCCGTCGTGTCGACGTCAGGGGCCAGGGTGGATGTTGCCTCCCCTAGCCCGTCGTGCGCCGGGGGAGGAATAGCGGGCTCTGGAATCCCACTGGCAGATGGCAACCCGCTTGAGGAACCGTTGGGGATTACCCTCGGCGGACTGCGTGAGGAAAGACGCTCTATGAGTTTTCCCTTGCTAGAAAAGAACCTGTCAAATTAAAAGACGGGATATAAAGACGATGGCTTACCCTCGAGGCATCGGTTTCTTCCTCCCCTCTGCGAGGAGGTCTTCTTCTGAGTCGCCAGAGAGCTCGACTCTCCCCGATGATTTGCCGGCGGCCCCGGACGAGGTTCTCCTCGTCCTCTTCGGGCACTTGGGCGGCATACCATCTTCGGCGTCCTCTGACGCTAACCTCTTCCCTTTCGGGAGAGGGATCTCCTCGACCCCACCCTCCTCTGCGTCGCTGTCATGGGCAGCGGAGGTGTGGGTCTCTTCGGACCGGGTGACCGAGGTCCCCCGAGTCCGAGCACTTGACTTACCCCTCCGCGACATCGTCCCTTTGGGGGCCACCACGTGCGGCTCCTCAGTCAGGAGCGCCAAGAGCAGGGGAGTCACGGGATCCTCTGGTAGTGGAGCCGGGCACTGCACTCCTTGTAGACTCGTGTTGGGCCTCCAAGCGCGGAGTTTTGTAGGACAGTAGCAATTTTCCCTCAAGTGGATGACCTAAGGTTTATCAATCCGTGGGAGCCGTAGGTTGAAGATGGTATCTCTCAAACAACCCTGCAACCAAATACAAGAAATCTCTTGTGTCCCCAACACACCCAATACAATGGTAAATTGTATAGGTGCACTAGTTCGGCGAAGAGATGGTGATAAAAGTGTAGTATGGATAGTAGATATAGGTTTTTGTAATCTGAAAATATAAAAACAGCAAGGTATCAAGTAACAAAAGTGAGCACAAATGGTATTTCAATGCTTAAAAACAAGGCCTAGGGTTCATACTTTCACTAGTGCAATCTCTCAACAATGCTAACATAATTGGATCATATAACAATCCCTCATCGTGGGATAAAGAATCACTCCAAAGTTCCTATTCGCGGAGAACATAAGATAGAAATTGTTGTAGGGTACGAAACCACCTCAAAGTTATCTTTTCTGATCAATCTATTGAGCCATCCCTATAAGTCTCACGAACAGCCCTAGAGTTCGTACTAAAATAACACCATATGATACGCATCAACCAACTCTAATGTCACCTAGATACTCCAATGTCACCACAAGTATCCGTGAGTCAATTATACGATACGCATCAAACAACTTCAGATTCATAATATTCAATCCAACACAAAGAACTTCAAAGAGTGCCCCAAGATTTCTACCGGAGAAAGTAGGACGAAAACGTGCATCAACCCCTATGCATAGATTACCCCAATGTCGCCTCGGGAATCCGCGAGTTGAGTGCCAAAACATATATCAAGTGAATCAATATAATACCCCATTGTCACCACAGGTATTCATATGCAAGACATACATCAAGTGTTCTCAAATCCATAAAAGTATTCAATCCAATAATAGTGAAACCTCAAAGGTAAAAACTCAATTCATCACAACAAGATAGAGAGGGGAAAACACCATATGATCCAACTATATTAACAAAGATCGCGGTACATCAAGATCGTGCCAAATCAAGAACACGAGAGAGAGAGAGAGAGATAAAACACATAGCTACTGGTACAAACCCTCAGCCCCGAGGGTGAAATACTCCCTCCTCGTCATGGAGACCGTCGGGATGATGAAGATGGCCTCCGGTGATGATTTCCCCCCCTCCGGCAGGGTGCCGGAAAAGGGCTGTAGATGAGATCGTGGAGGTACAGAGGCTTGCGGTGGTGTAAAAACTCATCTAGGTTAACTTTCGGGGGTTTCTGAATATATATGATTTTTCAGTGTTGGAATCACGCAAAGAGGTGCCACAGGGGGCCCACGAGGCACCAGGGCGCTCCTGGGGGGGCAGGCGCACCCAGGTGGCTTGTGGGGGCCCTGTGGCTCTTCTACTGCTCCTCCAAAGCTTCCTGGGTCTGTTCCCTTCCAGAAAAAATCGTCAAAAAGTTTGCTGCATTTGGACTTCATTTGATATGGATTTTCTGGAAAACCAAAAACAAGCAGAAAACAACAACTGGCACTGGGCACTAGGTCAATATGTTAGTCCATAAAAATCATATAAAAGCTATATAAAAGTGCACCAAAATCATACAAAACTATAATAAACATGGCATGAATACTTCATAAATTATAGATACGTTGGAGACGTATCAGCATCCCCAAGCTTAATTCCTGCTCGTCCTCGAGTAGGTAAATGATAAAAGAAATAATTTATGAAGTGTGAATGCTAGCATAGTGCATAAGCTTGATCAATGATAATTTCAATCACTTTTTCTAGCATCAATATATATCATAATCAATAGCTCATCTCATAAAACTTCTCATGATCAAGTAGCAAGCTATTCACATGTTTAAAGTATAGGCCATAAACTTTCTTGAAAACTAACAAACTACGTTCTCAGTCATCAAATAATTGCAATTCATCTTATTTTCAGGAAGGGTCTATGTAAGAGCTTTGATCTAGCAAATTCCACATACTCAACCATCATTTAGTCTTCCATGATTGCTGACACTCAAAGCATATTTTTAGAACAAACCGTCTCAGTCAAACACATAGGAAGATAGTGTAACACCCTGGTTTTCGCTCCTCGATTTTGTTCCTTCGCGGGATTTGACTCCCGTCTTTTTTTCGGTGTTATTGGATTTTCTCTCGCTCTTGGGTATATGAAGATGGTCATTTAGCCTTGCCTTTCCTATCCAACCAGAGATTCTCTCCAATTCAACCTTGCCACCCAAGATGAATTCTCAAGATTTTGCCACTGAGACCCTACACTCCGATTTACCGGAAGGGAAACCCTAATTCCTTCCGTTACAAAGGAACCCTAATTTTCTTTGATCTGTTGCCTCCCAAAATTTTCCCAGTGATCATCCCATATCTACAAACCCTGGATATGCAAAAAATATTGCCAAGTCATTTGCAATATTTTTCATTTAAAATTAATTACTTTTTCTGCTATTTAAAGGAATTAAATCCAGGAAAATATCTATCCATCTCCAAAGTTCATGAAAACTTGTGGAGATATTCTTTGTGATCACATTGAGCTCCCATAAAAATATTGGCCATAATTAAATAGGGGAAATTGCATTTTCCTATTTAAAGCCAATATTGCATTTTGGGCACTTTCCAAAAGAACTACCATTTTGGTAGCCAAGAAAAATCCCAAATAATTTGTGGAGCATCTCCTACCCATACCTTCACCATTTACATCAAGAACCCAAGTTACATAGTTCAAATTTTGAGCACATCATCCAATTCTTGTTTCTGGACTTATTTTGAGGTTGTGAAGCAACTATATTTTATATTGCTTCAAAATTCTTGAAATTAATCCAGGACCTCACATTCCCTCTATGATGTGATCATGAAAAAATTCACATCATTTTATCTAGCCAATTTCTCTCAAAAATTCCATCTAGTTTCTGTCCAGCAGAAAGCTTTGTGAAGGAAGTACCACTTTGGCATTTCCAAATGAGCTGAAATTTTGCCAGTACCTCTATGCATCCAAATAACTCCCCTCCACCAAAATTCAGCTCATTTCATCAAGCCAATTGAGCACAGCTTCAAAATCCATTTTCTGGACCAAAATTTGCATTGCAGAGGAACTGCATGCAAACAAGGTCCAAATGCCTTCAAATTTTGCCAGCATCTACAGCTTCCTACTACATCTCCCTGTGACAGCTTGCCTAGCTCATTGGCACATTTTTCTAACCTCAACTTCCTGCCCAAGTTTCTATCCAGAAACTATTCTGGATCACCTCGGTCACCCTTGAGCCGTACTAGTCCATCCATTGTCACATCCCATCTATATGATCAATGACTACCGCGTTGGACACGATTTAGCATCCAGGAAAACGCCAGAGCGCGTGTTGACATGGTGACCACGCCACGGACAAGGCCAAACGCGCGCTCTGCGCCCTGACCGCGTCTGATCGCGTCAGCAGGCCAGTTCCGGCCAGCTCCGGCGTGTCCCGACGTGTCTAGTGGCTCCGCGACGTCCACGCGCCCCTCTCTGGACTCTTCTCCCCCTCCTCTTTCCCTCTCATCGCGCCACGGCGAGCGCCGCCGCGGCCACTGTCCTCTCGTGACCCGCCGCCATCGTGTTCCTCCTTGGCTCCTTCCTCCCTCACTATTGAGACGCGGTCCAGCTCATCCCCCGTGTCAGGTCGGCACCACCGGACTCTCGCCACCTCGCCGGAAGCGCCAGGACGCCGATAGGCTTGCCATGGTGGCCGTGCCTATCCACTTCCAGTGCCGGCTGTAAATAGCCCTTCTCCGAGCCCCCTCGAGCACACACCGCAGCTCACTCCCCCTCCTAGACCTTCCCCTGGTCGAAGCCCAAGCTCTAGCTCCCCAATATGCCTCCACCATCACCATGGCCGCCGTTCGGCCACGCCTAAATTCATGGCACCCAAGCCATCCTTGCTCCTCCTCGTCCCCTCACTCGGCCACCACCACCATCTGGAGGTCTTCCCCGCCTCCATTCTGCCCCGAGGAAGGCCACGGCCTCCATCCCAAGCCCACCGCCGCCGCCGTCCGCCACCTCCCACCACGGCCGAGACTCTACCCATTCCCGAGCTCGCCGGCGAGCATGCAGCCTCCAGGCAGATGCGCCTCGCCGCGCTGGTCGCGCTGGTGGGCGGAGCGCTGCCGGAGGCGGCCTATGCCGCCGGAGGGCGCCAGCGCACGGCTCGGCCGGCCTCCTCTCTGGCTCCAGTCGAGGGAGGAAGAAGGAGAGGTGAGGAGGAGAGAGAGAGGGCCAGCGGGACCCACATGTAAGCCGCACAGCGAGGAGGTGTGTGACACTGGCGAGCGGGCCCGGTACATTAAGTGGAAACATATTCAACCTGAATACGCTTTCTGCTTTCGAAAGCGTAAACAACTGCTGCTGCAGATTGAAATGCGCTTCCCCTTCGCGGAAAGCGTATTTCACTAACTACGCTTCCTGTTTTCAGCCGGCGCCGAAATCCCTAATTTGTGAACGTTCACCCGTTAAGGACTAAAGTGGACTCTATTCTGTCTGCTTTTCTGCTTAACGAACGAACGGCCATATCGCAACGACCGTAACTCTGATTCAGGTGAATCCAATGCCCACGTTCTCTGTTCGTCGAGCCCGTTCTGATGAGGTCACTTTCATAATGTTTACACATTCTTAAAATGCCCATTTTGCCCCTGCCCTATATTCAGCCCCTCCGAGAGGGAATCTTCTCCGGCGAATTTTTCCGCAAGGTGATCGCACTTCTCTCCGGTGAATCCGTCGACTCCAGGCAAGCCGACCATCTGATATATGCCCTAAAGCATCGCTCTGTGTTATTCTTGCGTGTTTAATTAATGAATATGCATGTGTTAGAAATAATTGAACTCCTGCTAGGTTGAACTTGCTATTTACATTACTCGTTAATGCTCATCATGTTATTGCACTAGTGACTCGTATGTAACAATATGGAGATAGGTTGTTATGTTCTCATTGTAGGAGATATGCCCTAGAGGCAATAATAAATGTTATTGTTTATCTCCATGTTCATAATTATGTTTATGTTCCATGCTATAACTGCTATGGTTCTCGAGTCTACAATAACCACGAGGCTCGGAGGAAGACTCATATGCACGTGTGGAATAATAAACAGTAAAACGTATTCCTAGTCTGGCCTCTAAGACTAGCTCAAGTGTTGCATGATGGTTCTGTTTTCCTGATCATGGGCATGACTATGCCGGCAATTTTGAGGGCACAATGTTAGAAGAACATTTGTGTTGAATCGACCCGAATTGATGTTATGCTAGGAGATACATTCGTCACAAGTTAATGGTAAATAACACAGAGAAAGTTAACGTTTGCATAATTCCTTAGACCATGAGAGTATCGAGTTTCTTCATGCTTCCTTCATGAACTTTGGGGTTTGTTAAACGTCATCCGAAAATGGGTGGCTATTACGGCGGCTTACGGGTTCATGGAAAAGTATGTCAAGTAACTTGATAGCTCAAGATTGGGATTTGCTCCTTCGATGATGGAGAGATATCTCTGGGCCCTCTCGGTGTTACTGTTGGAAATATGCCCTAGAGGCAATAATAAATTGGTTATTATTATATTTCCTTGTTCATGATAATCGTTTATTATCCATGCTATAATTGTATTGATTGGAAACTCAAATACATGTGTGGGTACATAGACAACACTGTGTCCCTAGTAAGCCTCTAGTTGACTAGCTTGTTGATCAAAGATGGTTAAGGTTTCCTAGCCATGGACATGAGATGTCATTTGATAACGGGATCACATCATTAGGAGAATGATGTGATGGACAAGACCCAAACTGTAAACGTAGCATTTGATCGTGTCAGTTTATTGCTATTGTTTTCTGCATGTCAAGTATCTGTTCCTTTGACCATGAGATCATGCAACTCACTGACACCGGAGGAATACCTTGTGTGTATCAAACGTCGCAACGTAACTGGGTGACTATAAAGGTGCTCTACAGGTATCTCCGAGGGTGTCTGTTGGGTTGGCATGGATCAAGACTGGGATTTGTTACTCCGTATGACGGAGAGGTATCTCAGGGCCCACTCGGTAATACAACATCACAATGAGCCTTGCAAGCAATGTGACTAAAGTGTTAGCCACGAGATCTTGTATTACGGAACGAGTAAAGAGACTTGCCGGTAACGAGATTGAACTAGGTATAGTGATACCGACGATCGAATCTCGGGCAATTAACATACCGAAGAACAAAGGGAACAGCATACGGGATTAACTGAATCCTTGACATAGAGGTTCGACCGATAAAGATCTTCGTAGAATATGTAGGAGCCAATATGGGCATCCAGGTCCCGCTATTGGTTATTGGCCGTAGAGGTGTCTCGGTCATGTCTACATAGTTCTCGAACCCGCAGGGTCTACACACTTAACGTTTGGTGACGATTAGTATAATTGAGTTATTATGTTGGTGACCGAAAGTTGTTCGGAGTCCCGGATAAGATCCCGGACATGACGAGAATCTCCGGAATAGTCCGGAGGTAAAGATTGATATATGTGATAATAGTGTTTTGATCTCTGGAAGGGTTCCGGAGTTCACCGGAAGGGGTTCCGGATGTTTACCGAAGTGTTCGGGTGCAGCAACACTTTATATGAGCCAAAGGGATAAAGCCCACGAGGTATTGGAAAGTGCAAAAGTAGTTTTGCTGCCGCGTAAGCGGTACTACCGCTTGTGTGAAGCGGTACTACCGCCCGAGCGGTACTACCGCTTGTGTGAAGCGGTACTACCGCCCAAGCGGTACTACCGCTTGTGTGAAGCGGTACTACCGCTTGTGCGCGGCTGTGCACGGTTCGGCAGGGATCCGAGTTGGACTCTTTCCCTGCGGGCCAAACCGACCTTGTGCGGGCAAAACCGACCCGGAGGAGGCTTTTACTCCAAGTTTAGACCCCAAGGCTCAACATATAAATAGAGGGGCAGGGCTAGCACACGGGACACATCAGGATTTCCCAAGCCGTGTGCCGGCAACCCTAGCCCTCTAGTTCCTCCGTCATAATCTCCGTAGTGCTTGGCGAAGCCCTGCAGAGATTGTTCCTCACCACCATCACCACGCCGTCGTGCTGCTGGAACTCAACCACTACTTCACCATCGCTCGCTGGATCGAGGAGGTGAAGGCGTCATCAAGCCGTACGTGTGTTGAACGCGGAGGTGCCGTCCGTTCGGCACTAGTTCGTGATCGGATCGAGGGACGACGTGCGATTTGGATCGCGGAGACGTTCGACTACATCAACCGCGTTTCTTAAATGCTTCCGCTTAGCGATCTATAAGGGTATGTAGATTCACTCTCCCTCTCGTAGATGCTCATCACCATGGATAGATCTTATGTGTGCGTAGGAAAAATTTTGTTTCCCATGCAACGTTCCCCAACAGTGGCATCATGAGCTAGGTCTATGCGTAGATGAGATCTCGAGTAGAACACAAACGAGTTGTGGGCGTGGGTGTATACATATTGCTTGCCGTTACTAGTTGATACTTGATTCAGCGGTATTGTGAGATGAAGCGGCCCGGACCGACATTACGCGTACGCTTACGCGAGACTGGTTTTACCGCTGCGTGCACTTGTTGCATAAAGGTGACTGGCGGGTGTCTGTCTCTCTCACTTTAGTTGAATCGGTTCAATGAAGAGGGTTCTTTTAGAAGATCAAAAAGCAATCACTACACCACGTTGTGGTTTTGCGTAGGTAAGAACGGTTCTTGCAAACCCGTAGCAGCCACGTAAAATTTGCAACAACAATTAGAGGACGTCTAACTTGTTTTTGCAGGGTATGTTGTGATGTGATATGGCCAATTACATGATGAGATATATGTGATGTATGAGATGATCATGTGTTGTATAGAATATCACGACTTGCATGTCGATGAGTACGGCAACTGGCAGGAGCCATAGAGTTGTCTTTAATTATTGTATGACCTGCGTGTCAATCATTAAGCGCTATGTAATGCTTTTCTTTATCGCTAAACGTTAGCTATAGTCGTGGAAGCAACAGTCAGCGCGACAACCTTATGGCGACACGTTGATGGAGATCAAGATGATGGAGATCATGGTGTCATGCCGGTGACGATGGAGATCATGCCGGTGCTTTGGAGATGGAGATCAAAAGCACAAGTTCATGGCCATATCATGTCACTTATGATTTGCATGTGATGTTAATCCTTTTATGCATCTTATTTTGCTTAGGACGACGGTAGCATTATAAGGTGATCCCTCACTTAAATTTCAAGATAAATTGTGTTCTCCCCAAGTGTGCACCGTTGCGAAAGTTCGTCGTTTCGAGACACGCCGTGATGATCGGGTGTGATAGACTCTACGTTCGCATACAACGGGTGTAAGCCATGTTACACGTGCGGAACACTCGGGTTAAACTTGACGAGCCTAGCATGTACAGACATGGCCTCGGAACACAAGAGACCAAAAGGTCGAACATGAGTCATATAGTAGATATGATCAACATGAAGATGTTCACCATTGAAACCACCTCAACTCACGTGATGATCGGACTTGAGTTGGTGGATTTGGATCATGTTACACTCGAATGATCGGAGGGATGTCAATTTGAGTGGGAGTTTTTAAGTAATATGATTAACTAAACTCATTATCTAAGAACAATAGTCTAAGTTGTCTTTGCTATATTTATGTTGTAGATCATGACTCGCGCAGTAGCACCCCTGAATTTTAATGCGTTCCTAGAGAAAGCTAAGTTGAAAGATGATGGAAGTAACTTTGTGGACTGGGCCCGTAATCTAAGGATTATCCTTACGGCTTCCCAGAAGGCTTATGTCCTTGATGCACCGCTTGGTGATCCACCCGCTCCAGTTGAGTCTCTAGACGTTGTGAACGCCTGGCAGGCTCGTTCTGATGATTACTCAATAGTTCAATGTGCAATGTTGTATGGCTTAGAACCGGGACTTCAAAGACGTTTTGAACGTCATGGAGCATATGAGATGTTCCAGGAGTTGAAGTTTATCTTTCAGAAGAATGCCCGGATCGAGAGATATGAGATCTCCGATAAGTTCTATGCTTGCAAGATGGAGGAGAACGGGTCTATCAGTGATCACGTGCTCAGAATGTCTGGGTACTCCACCCGTCTGGCTGAGTTAGGGATGCCCCTTCCGCCAGAGGCTATCACTGACAGAGTTCTTCAATCATTGCCACCTAGCTACAAGAGCTTCGTGTTGAACTATAACATGCACGGGATGAACAAGTCAGTCGCCGAGCTGTTTGCGATGCTGAAAGCCGCTGAGTCTGAAATTCAGAAGGAGCATCAAGTGTTGATGGTCAATAAAACCACTAGTTTCAAGAAAAATGGCAAGGGTAAGAAGGGTAACTCCAAGAAGAGTGGCAAAGCAGTTGCTCCTCTCGTGAAGAAACCCAAGGCTGGACCCAAACCAGAAACTGTGTGTTTTCATTGCAAGGGAACTGGACACTGGAAGCGGAATTGCCCCAAGTATTTGGCTGACAAGAAGGCGGCCAACAACAAACAAGGTATATATGATATACATGTTATTGATGTGTACCTTACCAACTCTCGTTGTAGTGCCTGGGTATTTGATACCGGTGCGGTTGCTCATATTTGCAACTCAAAACAGGAACTGCGGAATAGACGGAGGCTGGCAAAGGACGAAGTGACGATGCGCGTGGGAAATGGTTCCAAGGTTGATGTGATCGCCGTCGGCACGCTCGCTCTTCGATTACCGTCGGGATTAGTGATGAACCTAAATAAGTGTTATTTGGTGCCTGCGTTAAGCATGAACATTATATCTGGATCTTGTTTATTGCGAGACGGTTACTCATTTAAATCAGAGAATAATGGTTGTTCTATTTATATGAGTAATATCTTTTATGGTCATGCACCCGATGTGAGGGGTTTATTCTTATTGAATCTCGATAGTAATGATACACATGTTCATAACATTGATGCCAAAAGATGTAGAATTGATAATGATAATACCACTTTCTTGTGGCACTGCCGTTTAGGTCATATTGGCGTAAAACGCATGAGGAAGCTCCATGCTGATGGACTTTTGGAGTCACTTGATTTTGAATCACTTGACACATGTGAGCCATGCCTCATGGGCAAGATGACTAAAACGCCGTTCTCTGGAACAATGGAACGGGCAAGTGACTTATTGGAAATCATACATACTGATGTGTGCGGTCCGATGAGCATTGAGGCGCGCGGTGGTTATCGTTACTTTCTCACCTTCACTGATGACTTAAATAGATATGGGTATATTTACTTAATGAAACACAAGTCTGAAACATTTGAAAAGTTCAAACAATTTCAGAGTGAAGTTGAGAATCATCGTAACAAGAAGATTAAATTCCTACGATCTGATCGAGGAGGAGAATATCTGAGTTATGAGTTTGGCAGTCACTTAAGACAGTGTGGAATTGTTTCACAATTAACACCGCCTGGAACACCACAGCGTAATGGTGTGTCCGAACGTCGTAATCGAACCTTATTGGATATGGTGCGATCTATGATGTCTCTTGCCGATTTGCCACTATCGTTTTGGGGTTATGCATTAGAGACAGCTGCATTCACTTTAAATAGGGCACCATCGAAATCCGTTGAGACGACGCCATATGAACTTTGGTTTGGCAAGAAGCCAAAGCTGTCGTTTCTTAAAGTTTGGGGATGTGATGCTTATGTCAAAAAGCTTCAGCCTGAAAAGCTGGAACCCAAAGCGGAGAAATGCGTCTTCATAGGATACCCAAAAGAGACAGTTGGGTATACCTTCTACCTCAGATCCGAAGGCAAAGTGTTTGTCGCTAAAAACGGAACATTTCTTGAGAAAGAGTTTCTCTCGAAAGAATTGAGTGGGAGGAAGATAGAACTTGATGAGGTTGTTGAACCTTTACTTCAACCTGAGAGTAGCGCAGCGCAGAAAGTTGTTTCTGTGGAGCCTACATTAGCTGAAGAGGAAGTTAATGATGATGATCATGAAGCTTTGGATCAAGTTGCTATCGAACCTCGTAGGTCGACAAGGACGCGTACTGCTCCCGAGTGGTACGGCAACCCTGTCTTAGAGGTCATGTTGTTAGACAACGATGAACCTACGAGCTATGGAGAAGCGATGATGAGCCCGGATTCCGAGAAGTGGTTAGAGGCCATGAAATCCGAGATGGGATCCATGTATGAAAACAAAGTATGGACTTTGGAAGTATTACCTGAAGGGCGTAAGGCCATTCAGAACAAATGGATCTTTAAGAGGAAGACGGACGCGGACGGTAATGTCACCGTCTATAAAGCTCGACTTGTGGCAAAGGGTTTTTCACAAGTTCAAGGAGTTGACTACGATGAGACCTTCTCACCCGTAGCGATGCTTAAGTCCGTCAGAATCATGTTAGCAATAGCTGCCTTTTTCGATTATGAAATTTGGCAGATGGATGTCAAAACAGCGTTCCTTAACGGTTACCTTAAGGAAGAGTTGTATATGATGCAACCAGAAGGTTTTGTCGATCCAGAGAATGCTGACAAAGTTTGCAAACTCCAGCGATCCATTTATGGACTGGTGCAAGCATCTCGGAGTTGGAATCGTCGTTTTGATGAGGTGATCAAAGCGTTCGAGTTTATACAAGTTTACGGAGAAGCTTGTATTTACAAGAAAGTGAGTGGGAGCTCTATAGCGTTTCTAATATTATATGTGGATGACATATTGCTGATTGGAAACAATATAGAAATGCTGGAAAGCGTAAAGGAATATTTGAACAAGAGTTTTTCAATGAAGGACCTAGGAGAAGCTGCTTTCATATTAGGCATCAAGATCTATAGAGATAGATCAAGACGCTTAATAGGACTTTCACAAAGCACATACCTTGATAAGATTTTGAAGAAGTTCAAAATGGATCAGTCCAAGAAGGGGTTCTTGCCTGTTTTGCAAGGTGTGAAGTTGAGTAAGACTCAATGCCCAGTGACTGCAGAAGATAGAGAAAAGATGAGTGTCATCCCCTATGCTTCGGCCATAGGCTCTATCATGTATGCAATGCTGTGCACAAGACCCGATGTCAGCCTTGCCATAAGTATGGTCGGAAGGTTTCAAAGTGATCCAGGAATGGAACACTGGACGGCGGTCAAGAATATCCTGAAGTACCTGAAAAGGACTAAGGACATGTTTCTCGTTTATGGAGGTGATCAAGAGCTCGTCGTAAAGGGTTACGTCGATGCAAGCTTTGACACTGATCCGGATGACTCTAAGTCGCAAACCGGATACGTATTTATTCTTAATGGGGGTGCGGTTAGCTGGTGCAGTTCCAAGCAAAGCGTGGTAGCTGATTCTACATGCGAAGCGGAGTACATCGCTGCCTCGGAGGCGGCGAAGGAAGGTGTCTGGATGAAGGAGTTCATGACAGATCTTGGAGTAGTGCCTAGTGCACTTAACCCAATGACTCTGTTTTGTGATAATACTGGTGCCATTGCTCTAGCCAAGGAACCAAGATTTCACAAGAGGACCAGACACATAAAGCGACATTTCAATTCCATCCGCGATTACATCAAGGAGGACGACATAAATATTTGCAAAGTACACACGGATCTAATTGTTGCAGATCCGATGACTAAACCTCTTCCAAGGGCTAAACATGAACAACACCAGAACTGCATGGGTGTTCGATTCATTACAATGTAAATCACATAGTGATGTGAACTAGATTATTGACTCTAGTGCAAGTGGGAGACTGTTGGAAATATGCCCTAGAGGCAATAATAAATTGGTTATTATTATATTTCCTTGTTCATGATAATCGTTTATTATCCATGCTATAATTGTATTGATTGGAAACTCAAATACATGTGTGGGTACATAGACAACACTGTGTCCCTAGTAAGCCTCTAGTTGACTAGCTTGTTGATCAAAGATGGTTAAGGTTTCCTAGCCATGGACATGAGATGTCATTTGATAACGGGATCACATCATTAGGAGAATGATGTGATGGACAAGACCCAAACTGTAAACGTAGCATTTGATCGTGTCAGTTTATTGCTATTGTTTTCTGCATGTCAAGTATCTGTTCCTTTGACCATGAGATCATGCAACTCACTGACACCGGAGGAATACCTTGTGTGTATCAAACGTCGCAACGTAACTGGGTGACTATAAAGGTGCTCTACAGGTATCTCCGAGGGTGTCTGTTGGGTTGGCATGGATCAAGACTGGGATTTGTTACTCCGTATGACGGAGAGGTATCTCAGGGCCCACTCGGTAATACAACATCACAATGAGCCTTGCAAGCAATGTGACTAAAGTGTTAGCCACGAGATCTTGTATTACGGAACGAGTAAAGAGACTTGCCGGTAACGAGATTGAACTAGGTATAGTGATACCGACGATCGAATCTCGGGCAAGTAACATACCGAAGAACAAAGGGAACAGCATACGGGATTAACTGAATCCTTGACATAGAGGTTCGACCGATAAAGATCTTCGTAGAATATGTAGGAGCCAATATGGGCATCCAGGTCCCGCTATTGGTTATTGGCCGTAGAGGTGTCTCGGTCATGTCTACATAGTTCTCGAACCCGCAGGGTCTACACACTTAACGTTTGGTGACGATTAGTATAATTGAGTTATTATGTTGGTGACCGAAAGTTGTTCGGAGTCCCGGATAAGATCCCGGACATGACGAGAATCTCCGGAATAGTCCGGAGGTAAAGATTGATATATGTGATAATAGTGTTTTGATCTCTGGAAGGGTTCCGGAGTTCACCGGAAGGGGTTCCGGATGTTTACCGAAGTGTTCGGGTGCAGCAACACTTTATATGAGCCAAAGGGATAAAGCCCACGAGGTATTGGAAAGTGCAAAAGTAGTTTTGCTGCCGCGTAAGCGGTACTACCGCTTGTGTGAAGCGGTACTACCGCCCGAGCGGTACTACCGCTTGTGTGAAGCGGTACTACCGCCCAAGCGGTACTACCGCTTGTGTGAAGCGGTACTACCGCTTGTGCGCGGCTGTGCACGGTTCGGCAGGGATCCGAGTTGGACTCTTTCCCTGCGGGCCAAACCGACCTTGTGCGGGCAAAACCGACCCGGAGGAGGCTTTTACTCCAAGTTTAGACCCCAAGGCTCAACATATAAATAGAGGGGCAGGGCTAGCACACGGGACACATCAGGATTTCCCAAGCCGTGTGCCGGCAACCCTAGCCCTCTAGTTCCTCCGTCATAATCTCCGTAGTGCTTGGCGAAGCCCTGCAGAGATTGTTCCTCACCACCATCACCACGCCGTCGTGCTGCTGGAACTCAACCACTACTTCACCATCGCTCGCTGGATCGAGGAGGTGAAGGCGTCATCAAGCCGTACGTGTGTTGAACGCGGAGGTGCCGTCCGTTCGGCACTAGTTCGTGATCGGATCGAGGGACGACGTGCGATTTGGATCGCGGAGACGTTCGACTACATCAACCGCGTTTCTTAAACGCTTCCGCTTAGCGATCTACAAGGGTATGTAGATTCACTCTCCCTCTCGTAGATGCTCATCACCATGGATAGATCTTATGTGTGCGTAGGAAAAATTTTGTTTCCCATGCAACGTTCCCCAACAGTTACGGTTTCCACCATCGTCTGGCCAGACACATTGTGATTTGATCACAGGGATGCCGGAACACGGGAACGAGAAAAGAGAACAAAACTGGTAACGAGGTAACTGGCATTGTGGACAAGTGTTGATCAACAGGGATGCCGATGATTCTCACCTCGGGTATTTGTAACATATCCCGAAGCAACTGGAATAGCACATGGCAACTGAAGGTTCACTCGAATATTTATTCGTGTGGGTATAGGGGTCAATATGGGTGTCCACGGCTCCGATGTTGATCATTGATCGGAAAGTGTTCCGGTCATGTCTATACTTCACCGAACCTATAGGGTCACACGCTTAAGGGTCATCTATCTGCTGAATGCTAGACAGGGAGTCTGAGAGAAAGTCACCGGAAAAGTTTCGGAGACAGCGGAAAAGTTCCGGAGAGAGAACTCCGGAATAGTTTCGGTAAAACTGAAAAGTTGTTTCAGGGTATACCATTAAGTCAAATTGGTTTCGGCACACGCCTAGAAATTCTTGGAGGGTGCCAGAATTGTTCTGGGAACTTCTGGGATTTTTCAGAGAAAAAAACCCGGAAATGTTCCGGAGCTGCCGGAACCGCTTTGTTTGCTTTTCGCAGATGAAAATCACTAATCCGGAATTGTTTTGGAACGCGTCCAAAATTATTTTAGTGGGTACTGGAAATGTTCTAAGACCTACAGAAATATTTTCGGATTTAACGGTCGCGGAAAAATGTTTCCGTGAATAGTGAAAGTGCTTTTTGGGTTACTTTATGGAAAGCCACCTTTTGGGACTTTCCCCAAAAGGCTTCTAGAAAGACTTAGGGACTAAAGAACCCCCTTTGGGGGGGGGGGCTTGAGAGTGGCCGGCCAAGGAGGAGGCCATCCATGGTGCTCCTCTAGCCTTCCCATTTTACCCTTGTGGAGAATCCATATGATGGGTTTTTTGGTATTTTGGGACCACCCTACCCCTTGGGTTTTCCTATAAATAGAGGTGGAGAGGCACTCTCCACATTCACTCTTTCTCAACATACACAAGCCATGCATGATCTGGCCTTCTCTCTTCCTCCCCGCGAAATAGTTTCGTAGAGCTGAAAGGCTGTCTGGGTTCCGGCAGGAACTAGTTCTGGACGGCGAAGCCCTGCCGGATAGATGACACCGTATGTGTGCAACTCCGTAGAGAGATCGTAGTTTCGGTCTTAGTTCGAGAGTGCCTCCCGAAGGGCTGTCCGAGTGACCGTCCGAGTTTCGAGGATCCTCCCGAAGGGCTATCCGAGTGACCGTTCGAGTTTTGAGGGTCCTCCCGAAGGGCTGTCCGCGACATCGTCCGAGGGACTGTCCGACCGCCTCCCAGAGGGCTGTCCGACGAGCAGACAAGGGAGAACATCCTCGCGGTTGGGAGGATGTAAATCCTAGCTGCGGGGATCTGCAACAACGATCGTCATCGACTCTACTTCCGCTGCGCTACGAGTCGGTAACGAAAAGATCAAACCTTGTATGCAGTCTCCATAGTGGTCCTGGGCTGGTGCGTAGGTCAGAATTTTTTTGTTTTCTGCTATGTTCCCCTACAGTGGCATCATGAGCCGTGCTATGCGTAGATGCAGGTTACGATCTAGAATACATAGAGATGTATGGGTGTTGCACAATATAATTTGTAGTAGATGAGTTATACTGCTGATAATTATTTGTGCGGGTAGCAGATGAAATCTGTTACCCGATGTTCTTGTTGCTTCCCTGGAATTTGCTTATTTCTGATCTTGATAACAGCATGGTGGAGTTTCAAAGTTCTGGCAATCCGCGACTGATTGATCAACGAAGTGCTAACAGTTCTTTGAATTCCACCATAGTTAAAAAGAAAGATGAAATTTCGTAGACGAAAGAGCAATGCAGATATGATCTGCACGGGGGTCATGCATATGACGAAGTTCAGTATGGGGCTCGAGATTTTATTATCTCGTGTTTCATACACCCCGCAAAGTTAATCTAGCGACTTGAATAATCATACTTGATGATGGACGTTGGTAGCTTCGGTTTACTTCGAAACCTTAGAAGCCACGTAAAATGAAATTTTGTATGAACCTATTAGAGGCGTCTAACTTGGTTTTGCAGGATGTGCATGTGATGTGGTATAGCAGTGCTCATAATAATTTGATTATGTATGAGATGACTATATGATGTAAAATTAACATGACCGGCGTGTCATGATTCGGCATGATGGCTGGAGCCATATGATTGTCACTTTAATGACCTGCGTGTCAACCTTAAGTAATGCACTTATTTTATTAGCTATAGAGATAGCAATATCATCTAGTGCATCGACAAGGTGGTGGCAATCTTTGCAAAGATGAACACCGACGCGAATGCCGAAGACGAAGAAATAAAAGACTTCTCCGTCAGAAAGGGCTATACCATATCATGCTATTATGAATTGCCTGAGATGTTTATCCCTTATGATGCACCCTTCTTGATTGCGCAGTAGTCGCTTTTTATTAGGGTGATCTCTCACAAAATATCAAGTAGTTAGTGTTCTCCCAAGTGTAGCACCGTCACGACACCTATCTCATCGGGGTATCATATGGATACATGGGTACGAACGATTAGAGAAGTGTGAGGCAGGTGAGTTGAGACCTCGCAGCGAGATCACTTGGTTGTCTTGACGTTCCGGAGGATCGTCCTGAGCTCGGAACACGCCCATTGAAAGATGAACAAGAGTCACATAGAGATGTGATTGGGAAGTTGGCCTACCGATTGCAATTCTCGTCACTTGAGATGGATACATCCTTGGTGTTGAATTTCAATATGGGTCTTGTATCACTCACAATCAATTATGAGAGATATTGATTTGAGTGAGAGCGCACTTTAGAATTAACTTGTTTAATTCTTAGTGCAATTAATTAGGAACTTTGTCTAAAGTGAAATTTGCATAATAGTTGTAGAATAATGGCTCGCGTTTCCACCTTCCCTGTTAAAATTGAATAAGCTGTCAAATATCTGGTTAAAACTTTACGGTTGGTAACGTAATGTGAGGATTGTCCTCAAGAGTGCCGAGAAGGATTTTGTCCTATCGCATGCTTTCGGTATCCTCCCGCTAAATGCTATGGATGATATGACTCTCGTCCTTCGATCCAAGAGCTAGAATTCCGTTACGGTCAAGTGCAATATGTTTGCTTCCATGAGACCCGAACTTCAAAAGTTTGGGATAGCTATGTGATATTCATGGAACTGAAAATCATTTTCAGACACAAACAAAGGCTAAAAGATATGTGATATCCAAAGCAATGTTTGTTTTGCAAACTATTAGTAAAATTGTTTACTATGCATTTGACTAATAACAGAGGGATCCAATAGAACGCATGTCATATGATGATGGTGAATAAAACAACAACTTAAGAGAAAGGAAATGTCCGAAGGGTGTTAGTATGACTTACACACCTAGGAAGTCCAGGGCTGACGCCACTCTTCAAGTTGGTTCTTCTTCTGAGAGTAGGAGAATTATTGGAAGTAAAACTATTAGAAGTATAAAGGCAAAAACATAGAAGACTGGAATCCAGCTCATGTATGAAAGTCATACAAGCTATTGATGTATAGAAGGCTGGTCAAAGAAATAGTTCTTGGGAATTATGATTAAACATGTTAATCACTGATTCTTGGGTATTGTGAGTTGATCACAGAGATACCCGCTCGATTGCTTTCCGTTGCAATTCGATGCAAGAACTACTACGGCCTAAAAGACTGGCCGGAGTGAGGTTCAGATACGCGCTGGGAACATAGTAAATGTTACTATACATTCCATCGGTGTATTACCTATGTATTTATTTTCATAATTCATTTTAGAGTTTTACACACTCTAGCCCATTGCATAAGGTATCTTGCAAGAAGGTTGTTCATAAGAGAACTTTTGATGTTCGATGTTATGAATAACTTAAGGGCCAGACTTTCATTATGAATGAGATGTATGTTATGAATATTGATAATAATACATTACCTCTGTATTTACTTTCATAATTCATTTTAGAGTTTTACACACTCTAGCCCATTGCATAATGTTTGTTGCAAAAGGGTTGTTCATAAAAGAACAATTGTTGTTCAGTGTCATGAATAACATAAGGGCCATGCTTCCATCGTGGATGGGATGTATGCTATGAATATTGATGGTAATATGATACATTCATAACACTGACGCTAAATGTCGCAAGACTAAGAGAATATTGTTGGAAATATGCCCTAGAGGCAATAATAAATTGGTTATTATTATATTTCCTTGTTCATGATAATCGTTTATTATCCATGCTATAATTGTATTGATTGGAAACTCAAATACATGTGTGGGTACATAGACAACACTGTGTCCCTAGTAAGCCTCTAGTTGACTAGCTTGTTGATCAAAGATGGTTAAGGTTTCCTAGCCATGGACATGAGATGTCATTTGATAACGGGATCACATCATTAGGAGAATGATGTGATGGACAAGACCCAAACTGTAAACGTAGCACTTGATCGTGTCAGTTTATTGCTATTGTTTTCTGCATGTCAAGTATCTGTTCCTTTGACCATGAGATCATGCAACTCACTGACACCGGAGGAATACCTTGTGTGTATCAAACGTCGCAACGTAACTGGGTGACTATAAAGGTGCTCTACAGGTATCTCCGAGGGTGTCTGTTGGGTTGGCATGGATCAAGACTGGGATTTGTTACTCCGTATGACGGAGAGGTATCTCAGGGCCCACTCGGTAATACAACATCACAATGAGCCTTGCAAGCAATGTGACTAAAGTGTTAGCCACGAGATCTTGTATTACGGAACGAGTAAAGAGACTTGCCGGTAACGAGATTGAACTAGGTATAGTGATACCGACGATCGAATCTCGGGCAAGTAACATACCGAAGAACAAAGGGAACAGCATACGGGATTAACTGAATCCTTGACATAGAGGTTCGACCGATAAAGATCTTCGTAGAATATGTAGGAGCCAATATGGGCATCCAGGTCCCGCTATTGGTTATTGGCCGTAGAGGTGTCTCGGTCATGTCTACATAGTTCTCGAACCCGCAGGGTCTACACACTTAACGTTTGGTGACGATTAGTATAATTGAGTTATTATGTTGGTGACCGAAAGTTGTTCGGAGTCCCGGATAAGATCCCGGACATGACGAGGATCTCCGGAATAGTCCGGAGGTAAAGATTGATATATGTGATAATAGTGTTTTGATCTCTGGAAGGGTTCCGGAGTTCACCGGAAGGGGTTCCGGATGTTTACCGAAGTGTTCGGGTGCAGCAACACTTTATATGAGCCAAAGGGATAAAGCCCACAAGGTATTGGAAAGTGCAAAAGTAGTTTTGCTGCCGCGTAAGCGGTACTACCGCTTGGTGAAGCGGTACTACCGCCGGAGCGGTACTACCGCTTGTGTGAAGCGGTACTACCGCCCAAGCGGTACTACCGCTTGTGTGAAGCGGTACTACCGCTTGTGCGCGGCTGTGCACGATTCGGCAGGGTCCGAATTGGACTCTTTTCCTGCGGGCCAAACCGACCTTGTGCGGGCAAAACCGACCCGGAGGAGACTTTTACTCCAAGTTTAGACCCCAAGGCTTAACATATAAATAGAGGGGCAGGGCTAGCACACGGGACACATCAGGATTTCCCAAGCCGTGTGCCGGCAACCCTAGCCCTCTAGTTCCTCCGTCATAATCTCCGTAGCGCTTGGCGAAGCCCTGCAGAGATTGTTCCTCACCATCATCACCACGCCGTCGTGCTGCTGGAACTCAACCACTACTTCATCATCGCTCGCTGGATCGAGGAGGTGAAGGCGTCATCAAGCCGTACGTGTGTTGAACGCGGAGGTGCCGTCCGTTCGGCACTAGATCGGAAGGATCGTGATTGGATCGCGGGACGCTCGGCGATTTGGATCGCGAAGACGTTCGACTACATCAACCGCGTTTATTAACGCTTCCGCTTAGCGATCTACAAGGGTATGTAGATTCACTCTCCCTCTCGTAGATGCTCATCACCATGGATAGATCTTGCGTGTGCGTAGGAAAATTTTTGTTTCCCATGCAACGTTTCCCAACAGTGGCATCTGAGCTAGGTCTATGCGTAGATGAGATCTCGAGTAGAACACAAACGAGTTGTGGGCGTGGGTGTATACATATTGCTTGCCGTTACTAGTTGATACTTGATTCCGCGGTATTGTGAGATGAAGCGGCCCGGACCGACATTACGCGTACGCTTACGCGAGACTGGTTTCACCGCTGCGTGCACTTGTTGCATAAAGGTGACTGGCGGGTGTCTGTCTCTCTCACTTTAGTTGAATCGGTTCAATGAAGAGGGTTCTTTTAGAAGATCAAAAAGCAATCACTACACCACGTTGTGGTTTTGCGTAGGTAAGAATCGTTCTTGCTAGATACCCGTAGCAGCCACGTAAAATTTGCAACAACAATTAGAGGACGTCTAACTTGTTTTTGCAGGGTATGTTGTGATGTGATATGGCCAATTACATGATGAGATATATGTGATGTATGAGATGATCATGTGTTGTATAGAATATCACGACTTGCATGTCGATGAGTACGGCAACTGGCAGGAGCCATAGAGTTGTCTTTAATTATTGTATGACCTGCGTGTCAATCATTAAGCGCTATGTAATGCTTTACTTTATCGCTAAACGTTAGCTATAGTCGTGGAAGCAACAGTCGGCGCGACAACCTTATGGCGACACGTTGATGGAGATCAAGATGATGGAGATCATGGTGTCATGCCGGTGACGATGGAGATCATGCCGGTGCTTTGGAGATGGAGATCAAAAGCACAAGTTCATGGCCATATCATGTCACTTATGATTTGCATGTGATGTTAATCCTTTTATGCATCTTATTTTGCTTAGGACGACGGTAGCATTATAAGGTGATCCCTCACTTAAATTTCAAGATAAATTGTGTTCTCCCCAAGTGTGCACCGTTGCGAAAGTTCGTCGTTTCGAGACACGCCGTGATGATCGGGTGTGATAGACTCTACGTTCGCATACAACGGGTGTAAGCCATGTTACACGTGCGGAACACTCGGGTTAAACTTGACGAGCCTAGCATGTACAGACATGGCCTCGGAACACAAGAGACCGAAAGGTCGAACATGAGTCATATAGTAGATATGATCAACATGAAGATGTTCACCATTGAAACCACCTCAACTCACGTGATGATCGGACTTGAGTTGGTGGATTTGGATCATGTTACACTCGAATGATCGGAGGGATGTCAATTTGAGTGGGAGTTTTTAAGTAATATGATTAACTAAACTCATTATCTAAGAACAATAGTCTAAGTTGTCTTTGCTATATTTATGTTGTAGATCATGGGTCGCGCAGTAGCACCCCTGAATTTTAATGCGTTCCTAGAGAAAGCTAAGTTGAAAGATGATGGAAGTAACTTTGTGGACTGGGCCCGTAATCTAAGGATTATCCTTACGGCTTCCCAGAAGGCTTATGTCCTTGATGCACCGCTTGGTGATCCACCCGCTCCAGTTGAGTCTCTAGACGTTGTGAACGCCTGGCAGGCTCGTTCTGATGATTACTCAATAGTTCAATGTGCAATGTTGTATGGCTTAGAACCGGGACTTCAAAGACGTTTTGAACGTCATGGAGCATATGAGATGTTCCAGGAGTTGAAGTTTATCTTTCAGAAGAATCCCCGGATCGAGAGATATGAGATCTCCGATAATTTCTATGCTTGCAAGATGGAGGAGAACGGGTCTATCAGTGATCACGTGCTCAGAATGTCTGGGTACTCCACCCGTCTGGCTGAGTTAGGGATGCCCCTTCCGCCAGAGGCTATCACTGACAGAGTTCTTCAATCATTGCCACCTAGCTACAAGAGCTTCGTGTTGAACTATAACATGCACGGGATGAACAAGTCAGTCGCCGAGCTGTTTGCGATGCTGAAAGCCGCTGAGTCTGAAATTCAGAAGGAGCATCAAGTGTTGATGGTCAATAAAACCACTAGTTTCAAGAAAAATGGCAAGGGTAAGAAGGGTAACTCCAAGCAGAGTGGCAAAGCAGTTGCTCCTCTCGTGAAGAAACCCAAGGCTGGACCCAAACCAGAAACTGTGTGTTTTCATTGCAAGGGAACTGGACACTGGAAGCGGAATTGCCCCAAGTATTTGGCTGACAAGAAGGCGGCCAACAACAAACAAGGTATATATGATATACATGTTATTGATGTGTACCTTACCAACTCTCGTTGTAGTGCCTGGGTATTTGATACCGGTGCGGTTGCTCATATTTGCAACTCAAAACAGGAACTGCGGAATAGACGGAGGCTGGCAAAGGACGAAGTGACGATGCGCGTGGGAAATGGTTCCAAGGTTGATGTGATCGCCGTCGGCACGCTCGCTCTTCGATTACCGTCGGGATTAGTGATGAACCTAAATAAGTGTTATTTGGTGCCTGCGTTAAGCATGAACATTATATCTGGATCTTGTTTATTGCGAGACGGTTACTCATTTAAATCAGAGAATAATGGTTGTTCTATTTATATGAGTAATATCTTTTATGGTCATGCACCCGATGTGAGGGGTTTATTCTTATTGAATCTCGATAGTAATGATACACATGTTCATAACATTGATGCCAAAAGATGTAGAATTGATAATGATAATACCACTTTCTTGTGGCACTGCCGTTTAGGTCATATTGGCGTAAAACGCATGAGGAAGCTCCATGCTGATGGACTTTTGGAGTCACTTGATTTTGAATCACTTGACACATGTGAGCCATGCCTCATGGGCAAGATGACTAAAACTCCGTTCTCTGGAACAATGGAACGGGCAAGTGACTTATTGGAAATCATACATACTGATGTGTGCGGTCCGATGAGCATTGAGGCGCGCGGTGGTTATCGTTACTTTCTCACCTTCACTGATGACTTAAGTAGATATGGGTATATTTACTTAATGAAACACAAGTCTGAAACATTTGAAAAGTTCAAACAATTTCAGAGTGAAGTTGAGAATCATCGTAACAAGAAGATTAAATTCCTACGATCTGATCGAGGAGGAGAATATCTGAGTTATGAGTTTGGCAGTCACTTAAGACAGTGTGGAATTGTTTCACAATTGACACCGCCTGGAACACCACAGCGTAATGGTGTGTCCGAACGTCGTAATCGAACCTTATTGGATATGGTGCGATCTATGATGTCTCTTGCCGATTTGCCACTATCGTTTTGGGGTTATGCATTAGAGACAGCTGCATTCACTTTAAATAGGGCACCATCGAAATCCGTTGAGACGACGCCATATGAACTTTGGTTTGGCAAGAAGCCAAAACTGTCGTTTCTTAAAGTTTGGGGATGTGATGCTTATGTCAAAAAGCTTCAGCCTGAAAAGCTGGAACCCAAAGCGGAGAAATGCGTCTTCATAGGATACCCAAAAGAGACAGTTGGGTATACCTTCTACCTCAGATCCGAAGGCAAAGTGTTTGTCGCTAAAAACGGAACATTTCTTGAGAAAGAGTTTCTCTCGAAAGAATTGAGTGGGAGGAAGATAGAACTTGATGAGGTTGTTGAACCTTTACTTCAACCTGAGAGTAGCGCAGCGCAGAAAGTTGTTTCTGTGGAGCCTACATTAGCTGAAGAGGAAGTTAATGATGATGATCATGAAGCTTTGGATCAAGTTGCTATCGAACCTCGTAGGTCGACAAGGACGCGTACTGCTCCTGAGTGGTACGGCAACCCTGTCTTAGAGGTCATGTTGTTAAACAACGATGAACCTACGAGCTATGGAGAAGCGATGATGGGCCCGGATTCCGAGAAGTGGTTAGAGGCCATGAAATCCGAGATGGGATCCATGTATGAAAACAAAGTATGGACTTTGGAAGTATTACCTGAAGGGCGTAAGGCCATTCAGAACAAATGGATCTTTAAGAGGAAGACGGACGCGGACGGTAATGTCACCGTCTATAAAGCTCGACTTGTGGCAAAGGGTTTTTCACAAGTTCAAGGAGTTGACTACGATGAGACCTTCTCACCCGTAGCGATGCTTAAGTCCGTCAGAATCATGTTAGCAATAGCTGCCTTTTTCGATTATGAAATTTGGCAGATGGATGTCAAAACAGCGTTCCTTAACGGTTTCCTTAAGGAAGAGTTGTATATGATGCAACCAGAAGGTTTTGTCGATCCAGAGAATGCTGACAAAGTTTGCAAACTCCAGCGATCCATTTATGGACTGGTGCAAGCATCTCGGAGTTGGAATCTTCGTTTTGATGAGGTGATCAAAGCGTTCGAGTTTATACAAGTTTACGGAGAAGCTTGTATTTACAAGAAAGTGAGTGGGAGCTCTATAGCGTTTCTAATATTATATGTGGATGACATATTGCTGATTGGAAACAATATAGAAATGTTGGAAAGCGTAAAGGAATATTTGAACAAGAGTTTTTCAATGAAGGACCTAGGAGAAGCTGCTTTCATATTAGGCATCAAGATCTATAGAGATAGATCAAGACGCTTAATAGGACTTTCACAAAGCACATACCTTGATAAGATTTTGAAGAAGTTCAAAATGGATCAGTCCAAGAAGGGGTTCTTGCCTGTTTTGCAAGGTGTGAAGTTGAGTAAGACTCAATGCCCAGTGACTGCAGAAGATAGAGAAAAGATGAGTGTCATCCCCTATGCTTCGGCCATAGGCTCTATCATGTATGCAATGCTGTGCACAAGACCCGATGTCAGCCTTGCCATAAGTATGGTCGGAAGGTTTCAAAGTGATCCAGGAATGGAACACTGGACGGCGGTCAAGAATATCCTGAAGTACCTGAAAAGGACTAAGGACATGTTTCTCGTTTATGGAGGTGATCAAGAGCTCGTCGTAAAGGGTTACGTCGATGCAAGCTTTGACACTGATCCGGATGACTCTAAGTCGCAAACCGGATACGTATTTATTCTTAATGGGGGTGCGGTTAGCTGGTGCAGTTCCAAGCAAAGCGTGGTAGCAGATTCTACATGCGAAGCGGAGTACATCGCTGCCTCGGAGGCGGCGAAGGAAGGTGTCTGGATGAAGGAGTTCATGACAGATCTTGGAGTAGTGCCTAGTGCGCTTAACCCAATGACTCTGTTTTGTGATAATACTGGTGCCATTGCTCTAGCCAAGGAACCAAGATTTCACAAGAGGACCAGACACATAAAGCGACGTTTCAATTCCATCCGCGATTACATCAAGGAGGACGACATAAATATTTGCAAAGTACACACGGATCTAAATGTTGCAGATCCGTTGACTAAACCTCTTCCAAGGGCTAAACATGAACAACACCAGAACTGCATGGGTGTTCGATTCATTACAATGTAAATCACATAGTGATGTGAACTAGATTATTGACTCTAGTGCAAGTGGGAGACTGTTGGAAATATGCCCTAGAGGCAATAATAAATTGGTTATTATTATATTTCCTTGTTCATGATAATCGTTTATTATCCATGCTATAATTGTATTGATTGGAAACTCAAATACATGTGTGGGTACATAGACAACACTGTGTCCCTAGTAAGCCTCTAGTTGACTAGCTTGTTGATCAAAGATGGTTAAGGTTTCCTAGCCATGGACATGAGATGTCATTTGATAACGGGATCACATCATTAGGAGAATGATGTGATGGACAAGACCCAAACTGTAAACGTAGCACTTGATCGTGTCAGTTTATTGCTATTGTTTTCTGCATGTCAAGTATCTGTTCCTTTGACCATGAGATCATGCAACTCACTGACACCGGAGGAATACCTTGTGTGTATCAAACGTCGCAACGTAACTGGGTGACTATAAAGGTGCTCTACAGGTATCTCCGAGGGTGTCTGTTGGGTTGGCATGGATCAAGACTGGGATTTGTTACTCCGTATGACGGAGAGGTATCTCAGGGCCCACTCGGTAATACAACATCACAATGAGCCTTGCAAGCAATGTGACTAAAGTGTTAGCCACGAGATCTTGTATTACGGAACGAGTAAAGAGACTTGCCGGTAACGAGATTGAACTAGGTATAGTGATACCGACGATCGAATCTCGGGCAAGTAACATACCGAAGAACAAAGGGAACAGCATACGGGATTAACTGAATCCTTGACATAGAGGTTCGACCGATAAAGATCTTCGTAGAATATGTAGGAGCCAATATGGGCATCCAGGTCCCGCTATTGGTTATTGGCCGTAGAGGTGTCTCGGTCATGTCTACATAGTTCTCGAACCCGCAGGGTCTACACACTTAACGTTTGGTGACGATTAGTATAATTGAGTTATTATGTTGGTGACCGAAAGTTGTTCGGAGTCCCGGATAAGATCCCGGACATGACGAGGATCTCCGGAATAGTCCGGAGGTAAAGATTGATATATGTGATAATAGTGTTTTGATCTCTGGAAGGGTTCCGGAGTTCACCGGAAGGGGTTCCGGATGTTTACCGAAGTGTTCGGGTGCAGCAACACTTTATATGAGCCAAAGGGATAAAGCCCACAAGGTATTGGAAAGTGCAAAAGTAGTTTTGCTGCCGCGTAAGCGGTACTACCGCTTGGTGAAGCGGTACTACCGCCGGAGCGGTACTACCGCTTGTGTGAAGCGGTACTACCGCCCAAGCGGTACTACCGCTTGTGTGAAGCGGTACTACCGCTTGTGCGCGGCTGTGCACGATTCGGCAGGGTCCGAATTGGACTCTTTTCCTGCGGGCCAAACCGACCTTGTGCGGGCAAAACCGACCCGGAGGAGACTTTTACTCCAAGTTTAGACCCCAAGGCTCAACATATAAATAGAGGGGCAGGGCTAGCACACGGGACACATCAGGATTTCCCAAGCCGTGTGCCGGCAACCCTAGCCCTCTAGTTCCTCCGTCATAATCTCCGTAGCGCTTGGCGAAGCCCTGCAGAGATTGTTCCTCACCATCATCACCACGCCGTCGTGCTGCTGGAACTCAACCACTACTTCATCATCGCTCGCTGGATCGAGGAGGTGAAGGCGTCATCAAGCCGTACGTGTGTTGAACGCGGAGGTGCCGTCCGTTCGGCACTAGATCGGAAGGATCGTGATTGGATCGCGGGACGCTCGGCGATTTGGATCGCGAAGACGTTCGACTACATCAACCGCGTTTATTAACGCTTCCGCTTAGCGATCTACAAGGGTATGTAGATTCACTCTCCCTCTCGTAGATGCTCATCACCATGGATAGATCTTGCGTGTGCGTAGGAAAATTTTTGTTTCCCATGCAACGTTCCCCAACAAATATCACACATGTGTGGCACTGCATTTGGTCACACTGGAGAAACCCGCATAGAGAAATTCCATAATGATGGATTTTGATGTCGTTTGATTATGAATCATCTGACACTTGCAACTTTCCTCCGAAAAGTGAAGTGACTGAAATACCGTTCACAGGCCATAAGGAACGAGCAATGAACTTATTGGTGATCATACATTTTGATGTATGTTGTCCGATAAATGTTTCTGCTAGCAATGGATTTATCTATCTTCAGAAATGACTCAAGTAGATATATGGATATTTACTTGATGAGACGTAAGTCTGGATCTTTTGAAATCATTCATAAGGTTTACAAAATGAAGTAGAAATTATTGTAACAAGAAAATTATGTTTCTGCAATTGGATTGCGGAAAGAAATATTTGAGTTACAAGTTTAGCGAATGTCTGATGAGTTGTGAAAAGAGTTTCATAACTTACACCTCACGGAGCACCACTGTGAGTGGAATATCCGTGAAGATGTAATCAAACCATTTATGACATGGTAAGATCAAAGATGACATAAATCAATTTGCCATTATCCCTTTTAAAAGTAATGCTTTAGAGACTGCGGCTTTTACACTGAAAAGAGCACCATCAGATCTGTTGAAATGACTCCATGGTATGGTACACCCAACCATGTTATGTCTTTTCTTAACATTTGGAATATGGGGCTTGTGTAAAATATTTACAAACCCATTCCAAATCAGACAAATGCTACGTTGTAGGTTATCCCAAGTTATTGGGTATTCCCCCACCACTGTACCAAGGCAAAAGGTTTTGCCACAAAGGACGGTATGCTTTTGAAGAAAATGGTTCTTGCAAAAAGGTGAGTGGAAGGACAGTGTGACTCGATGAGATAATAGTATCTTCGTCATCAGATCAAAGGAAAGAAACCTTGGAAGTAATTCCAGAGTTTCCTACTACGACTGATACGGAAGCCTCTACATGAGATGTATGGACTTCGGTCGAACTTGCAACTGAACCACATAGGCAAAACTCGTGCAAACCTCTCAGGTGCGCAAGCGAGATATTGTTGTTAGACAATAGTATACCTACGATACACAAGGAAGCGTTGATGGGCCCTGACTCCGGAATTGGCTAAATGCCAATATAATCCGAGATAGTTTCCATAAATGATTCAAGATTATATCTTGATAAACCCTTTGGAAGACTTAGAGTCTAACGAACATTAATGGAACTATAAACTGATGTGGATAAAATGTTTTATCCATAAAGCTCGACTTGTTGCAATAACAAATTCAAGGAGTTGACTATGATGAGATTGTCTCACCGTAGCGATGCTTAAAGTCAGATCGGGTTAAACTAGCAATTAATACATATTTCAATCTTGAGATATGATACATGGATGCCAAAAGGATTTCCATGTGATGGAAATGCAACCTAGGACTTGCATGTGATACAGTCCGAAGTATTTTGTCAATCCAGAGGATGCTAGTAAGTATGCAAACTTCAGAGTTCCAGCAATGGACAGAAGAGAGCAAAATGGAGTTGGAATATTCGTTTTGATGAAATAGTCAAAAGAGTTTGATTTCATCAATGGATAACGAAGATGCTTGTGGTTTCAAGAAAGTAAGTGGGAGCATAATAATATTTCTAAAAACCTTGTGTGCTTGACACATTGTTGATTGGAAATAATATAAATTTCTTGACACGAATTAGGACTTCATTGAAAATAGTTTTCGATGAAGTGCTTAAGCTAGGTAGCCTCGGTATTAGGCATAATTATCTACGAGATAAAATTGCCTGATAGAGCTAAAGCCAAAAATACATATTGACAAGATGCTAAAACAGTTTAGCATCAAGAACGCCAAGGAGTGATTCTTGCCGAAGTCACATGGAAAGAGTTTTGCAAGACTCGGTGTCCCAAAACACTGATGAGCAAAATACATGATGGAGATTCCACACACTTTTGTGTTTGGATTAATCATATATTCCATGGTATGTATAAACAACCAGATATGTCCGATACTCCCAAAGTTGTTGCGAGTATAGATACCAAAGTGATCAAAGTACTGATCATGGGACACCAGTGAAAAATGTCATTGAGTACTAAAGTAGCATTGATGACATGTTTTCTCGCAAGCAGAGATTATGAAGTGCTCGTTGTAAGTAACTACATCAATACATTCTTCATCAATGCTCCATGCGATTTTTGATTTAAGTTAAGGGTTTTGTGTAATACACAATATGGTGGCACGGTAGTTGGAAATTGTTCCAAACAGGTTACTGTGGCGAATTCTATAACAAAGGCTAAAGTATGTTGCCGCTTTCAAAGCGACATAGAAGATGTTGAATTGTTCAGTTCGTTCATGAACTTAGTATGGTTCCAAGATGGCTTTGGTCAATGGAACACTATTGAAGATTGTTGCTCCATAGCTCAGTCTGAGGAATCAAGGTTTGACCTGTGATTCACACATATACAAAGCCAAGTCCACACAAAATATGAATTTTGTGAAAGCGTGAAAACGCGAGGAGATGCAAAGATACACACGGAACTGAAGTTGTCAGATCCGTTGGACATCAGGCTATACCACAAGCGAAGCATTTTTACACCGGTATGCCATAGGTGTAAAATGCATTAGCATTGATTAGATTATTGACTCTAGTGCAAGTGGGAGTCTGTAGGAGATATGCCCTAGAGGCAATAATAAATGTTATTGTTTATCTCCATGTTCATAATTATGTTTATGTTCCATGCTATAACTGCTATGGTTCTCGAGTCTACAATAACCACGAGGCTCGGAGGAAGACTCATATGCACGTGTGGAATAATAAACGGTAAAATGTATTCCTAGTCTGGCCTCTAAGACTAGCTCAAGTGTTGCATGATGGTTCTGTTTTCCTGATCATGGGCATGACTATGCCGGCAATTTTGAGGGCACAATGTTAGAAGAACATTTGTGTTGAATCGACCCGAATTGATGTTATGCTATGAGATACATTCGTCACAAGTTAATGGTAAATAACACAGAGAAATTTAACGTTTGCATAATTCCTTAGACCATGAGAGTATCGAGTTTCTTCATGCTTGCTTCATGAACTTTGGGGTTTGTTAAACGTCATCCGTAAATGGGTGGCTATTACGGCGGCTTACGGGTTCATGGAAAAGTATGTCAAGTAACTTGATAGCTCAAGATTGGGATTTGCTCCTCCGACGATGGAGAGATATCTCTGGGCCCTCTCGGTGTTACGGTTTCCACCATCGTCTGGCCAGACACATTGTGATTTGATCACAGGGATGCTGGAACACGGGAACGAGAAAAGAGAACAAAATCGGTAAAGAGGTAACTGGCATTGTGGAGAAGTGTTGATCCACGGGGATACCGATGATTCTCACCTCGGGTATTTGTAACATATCGCGAAGCAACAGGAATAGCACACGGCAACTGGAGGTTCACTCGAATATTTATTCGTGTGGGTATAGGGGTCAATATGGGTGTCCACGGCTCCGATGTTGATCATTGATCGGAAAGTGTTCCGGTCATGTCTATACTTCACCGAACCTATAGGGTCACACGCTTAAGGGTCATCTATCTGCTGAATGCTAGACAGGGAGTCTGAGAGAAAGTCACCGGAAAAGTTTCGGAGACAGCGGAAAAGTTCCGGAGAGAGAACACCGGAATAGTTTCGGTAAAACTGAAAAGTTGTTTCAGGGTATACCATTAAGTCAAATTGGTTTCGGCACACGCCTGGAAATTCTTGGAGGGTGCCAGAATTGTTCTGGGAACTTCTGGGATTTTTCTGAGAAAAAACCCGGAAATGTTCCGGAGCTGCCGGAACCGCTTTGTTTGCTTTTCGCAGATGAAAATCACTAATCCGGAATTGTTTCAGAACGCGTCCAAAATTATTTTAGTGGGTACTGGAAATGTTCTAAGACCTACAGAAATATTTTTAGATTTAACGCTCACGAAAAAATGTTTCCATGAATAGTGAAAGTGCTTTTTGGGTTACTTTATGGAAACCCACCTTTTGAGACTTTCCCCAAAAGGCTTCTAGAAAGACTTAGGGAATAAGGAACCCCCTTTGGGGGGGGGGGGGGCTTGAGAGTGGCCGGCCAAGGAGGAGGCCATCCATGGTGCTCGTCTAGCCTTCCCATTTTACCCTTGTGGAGAAACCATATGATGAGTTTTTTGGTATTTTGGGAGCCACCCTACCCCTTGGGTTTTCCTATAAATAGAGGTGGAGAGGCACTCTCCACACTCACTCTTTCTCAACATACACAAGCCATGCATGATCTGGCCTGCTCTCTCCCTCCCCGCGAAATAGTTTCGTAGAGCCGAAAGGCTGTCTGGGTTCCGGCAGGAACTAGTTCTGGACGGCGAAGCCCTGTCGGATAGATGACACCGTATGTGTGCAACTCCGTAGAGAGATCTTAGTTTCGGTCTTAGTTCGAGAGTGCCTCCCGAAAGGCTATCCGAGTGACCGTCCGAATTTCGAGGGTCCTCCCGAAGGGCTGTCCGAGTGACCGTTCAAGTTTTGAGGGTCCTCCCGAAGGGCTGTCCGCGACACCGTCCGAGGGACTGTCCGACCGCCTCCCGGAGGGCTATCCGACGAGCAGACAAGGGAGAACATCCTCGCGGTTGGGAGGTTATAAATCCTAGCTGCGGGGATCTGCACCAACGATCGTCATCGACTCTACTTCTGCTGCGCTACGAGTCGGTAACGAAAAGATCAAACCTTGTATGCAGTCTCCATAGTGGTCCTGGGCTGGTGCGTAGGTCAGAATTTTTTTGTTTTCTGCTGTGTTCCCCTACATTCATCGTGCATTATTGTGGTTATCGCAATGATTAAGAATATGACCTAATAATGACAACCTCCTCCGTCGGCTGGATCGAGTCATAGTGCCACCGAACCGAGCTCATCAGTGCAGCCACATTTGCCTTTATGGGGAGGCCCTGACTTGGTCTATTGTCTTGCCTCTTACCGGCACCTCCAAAAGAGGGAAGGTTATGCGTGCGTGCTACCCTGGCCCGGTAGGCGGCGATAACCTTGTGAGCCCAAGTTATATGGATCCAGGGTCCCCGTTTGGGACAGTTTAGTTTGGCCACGACGGTGGCAGGTGTCAGGAGTGACACAGGGGCCACCCAGTACTTGACCCGGGAAGGGTATGATGGTCAGTGGGGCCGAAAGAATGCCGAGCAATAGACAAGTTTTGTTGGAGCAGCACCGATCCACCCGAATGGGAGCATGAGGCCAGGAGCTCCATAGTGTGGGTAAAGTGCGCAACTTCTGCAGAGTGTAAATCTATTCGAATAGCTGCGTCCTCGGTCATGGGACACAGTTCATACTGGGTCACACTATTTGGTCTGTGTCGAGTCTGGAGGAACAAACTATATAATGTTATTGCTAAGACTGAACCAGAGAATGGTAAGGTTTGTCATACTTGCAGTACGGACGCATGGACATCAGATGTTATCAGGGGTATGAATGTTAGCCATGCGATGGCTATGAGCTAAAGGGTCGGATGACCGCATGACTTGGATTTGATTTGGAACGGGTTTGGAGTGGATCCTAAGATTATTCGGAATATGGATTAATTACTTGATATGCTATATCTTCGTCATACTACAGTTACTTTGATAGTTAACATGCTAGATAATCCTGTTATGATATGATATTGCTAGATAATCCTGCTAAGACATGATAGCTAATATTGTTAAGATAATGAATGCATACTTGAATGCCATGGATTGCTTTGCTTGGTATATATGTTGGTATGGTTTGCTTGCGAGTACATTCAAAAGTACTCGGCGGCCTTCAATGTGGCCAGGTTCACCTAAGGATCCGACGTCCACTAACGAGGAGCCAGAGTGTTCATGGGCTAGAGGAGTGACCCAGTCAGATCCCTGTGGATTGGAGCCGCATCAAGACCATGCTGCCTTAGATAGAGTTTTTCCGCTGCCATCACCCTTGTAAAATATCATGTAAAACTTATATATCCATTAATAGAAATGCCTGTGTACATGATACTTGTTGTAAACGCGCATGCTAGAGTGATTTCCTGGGCTAGTATGTGCGGCGACCGTCTGGCTACAGTGGTATTCAGGTGGGGCGCCACAACGGATGGCATCAGAGCCAGGCTGGCGGTAGGTTACCCTAGCCAGATTTCATTGCCTCTGGATCAGTAGAAAGCCCAGATGGATTTCAGCCATCTTTGCCAGATAGGCCCGGCTACTATTGATCATAAGGCAACCCAATAGGTTTTTGGCTCCATCAGACCCCAACTCTCGTGGCCTTTGCCTCCGGTGGGAAATGTCCGCACCAGGCAATGACCTGTGAGCCCTTAACCCCTAGGTAAACCAGATATCCCCACCTTGCTTGCTAGCCATGGCATTTCTCTCCTCAAATCCAGTTTCCTTTGGGAAACGATATAAATTCCATCTTTCCCCGACAACCCTAGGATCACTGACTAAGCCATTTTGGCTATGGTCGTGCGTCGAGTTTGATGTTCCCTAAGGAAGTAGTAGGAGCTTGACACCAGTTGCTACCAGGAGCACTGTGTGTTTTTGCTTCTAAATCCTTAGAGGTGCATCAAGTGCGCTAGGCTAGTTATACTAGTGAATCTTTGGCCACGTGTGTAAGGTCCGCAAAATTTGAGCTTTATTTGCTTTTTGGTTTTTCGCGGTTTTGCTTCTTTTGTCGGTTCCGTTCTTTTGCTCCGACTGGATCCATCTGCAAGAGCCGCCTAAGAAGACCAGAGCACAACTAGGATAATACCCAATAGTCCAACTCAGTCAGTTCAAGTCAACTGTATGATATTCAAGGCAGCAACACCGGATTTGTCAAGAATGAAGAATGGGTCAGAAGCAGACTCTGCGTGTAACGAACAAGGCCAGAATATACCTGAGAGACTTTGCCGCAGAATTGATCACACCAAAGGAACGGTCAGATAAGCTATCGGGAATGGACACCAGTAAGAGCAAATTATTCCGTCCTCGACACAAGAATTATTTCAGTCAGCAGGGTGAACCTTGGGTCCCTTCCTAATGGACTCAAGAATCTTTTACTACCCACAGAAGACATATGTAAATGTGCCGAGAGAGACAATAAAACTCTGGTATGTTGATACAATTTCAAAGTATACTTTGGAAATTCACCGGTGCATATACAAAAATTTCTGGGCACTGTGAACAAGGTTTGCGAGACATATGGATAAGTCCACGGCTATCCGGAATCAATGAGAATTTCAAATACCTGGAAGATCAGCCAAATTGAATGGAATTATACGCCAACTACTTACTACCGGCAACACTTGGTTTGAATGCAAAGGGTATTCCGAATTAATTGTCAACATAACATCGGCATCAGTTGTGCAACCTTTATAACAACAGTGATCAGACCAGCAGAAGGACTAACGGTGTGCATGACCAACGGAATATCTTCAGTCAAGGTATGGCCTATACCAAATTTTGGCTCCGCTATGGGTAAATTCCGGATACCTCGAAAGGAAGCCAGAACCGGCCACAGGTCCGGCTGCGTATCACAATGCAAGACTTTTGGAACCCAGCCTTCCTCTGCTATCGGGAGAAGCTTACGACGCAAGACTCCCAACCTTCCTCGCTACACCACTTGGTGAGATAATCTTCTGGGGTACGGCACTCCTATCTTCCTCAGCCTGCTACCGCGTAAAGCTTCAAGCATAAGGCACCTGACCTTCCGCGGTAAGCCACATGAAGGAAAGCTTCTGGGGTACGATACCCAGCCTTCTTCGGCACACTACCCCGGCAGAAGCTTCGAGCATAAGGAAGTCAGCCTTCTTCAACACGCCATCATGCCGTAACCAACTTGTCAGAAGCACGAACTAGTTCAGACACACGTCCGCCTCAGAACTCAGTGGGTATGAAAGGATTTGTCCTACCTTTGCATATGTTGTGAGCATGCAGTCCACTGGATCCGTTCATGCGAGCCACTCGTACACGAGAATGACTGTGTTCAGAGAAACATTGGCCCCACACTTCAAAGAAGGATACGAACGCAGCAATCCCTACGAGATATGCAAGAGTAAGTTATGATACGACCAAGGAGCCGTGTTGGCCGGTCATGACAACTCCACAAACAGGAACCCTCAGGAATAAAGAAGTTTTGGATAAACAACCTCCGTGACGGTCAACAAGATACAGCTTCACGGACAGAGTGATATTGCCAATCCTTATCAGACTCTTGCATATGCGGCCACAACAATGCAGCCAGCATGTCATACTCATCATAAATATGGGCCATCAACCAAGATAAGAGGCTATGCTCCATAAGATGCGCCGAATAATAGCCAAACTATGCTCAGCTCAGTGCTCATAGCAAGGACTCCAAAGGACATATATGGCCGAGCTACCTCAGCGATCGACAGAGTTTGACGGTCTATATGGAAACAGGGTGATATGGAAATAATCATTCAGTCCCGAAAGAAAGGCATAAATATGGTATGGGACATGGGGAATCACTTGTTATGATACATCCCGTGCCAGCTCAGACCTTTGGATGAAGCAGCTAGCTCCAGGCCATGGAAACCAAGCTATTTGTCGATACTACCCGCTACCCACCAGGCCTAGGCAACAACCCACCAGGACAAAGGGTTTGCCTGACAGGAAAGAGAAGGATTCAATATAGTCGTTGAGAAAAACAGCACCTGAGCTATCAGAAGAGGCAATTAGAAGGCCAGTGAATCGATGAAGACCAGAGAAAATTGATGGATCCAAGTCACACACAAGTATGTTTCCCCTTAGCCGGGAGGTAAGCCCGGAAATCTCGAGGACGAGATTTTCTTAAGGGGGGTAGGTTTGTAACACCCTGGTTTTCGCTCCTCGATTTTTTTTCCTTCGTGGGATTTGACTCCCGTTTTTTTTCGGTGTTATTGGATTTTCTCTCGCTCTTGGGTATATGAAGATGGTCATTTAGCCTTGCCTTTCCTATCCAACCAGAGATTCTCTCTGATTCAACCTTGCCACCCAAGATGAATTCTCAAGATTTTGCCACCGAGACCCTACTCTCCGATTTACTGGAAGGGAAACCCTAATTCCTTCCGTTACAAAGGAACCCTAATTTTCTTTGATCTGTTGCCTCCCAAAATTTTCCCAGTGATCATCCCATATCTATAAACCCTGGATATGCAAAAATATTGCCAAGTCATTTGCAATATTTTTCATTTAAAATTAATTCTTTTTTCTGCTATTTAAAGGAATTAAATCCAGGAAAATATCTATCCATCTCCAAAGTTCATGAAAACTTGTGGAGATATTCTTTGTGATCACATTGAGCTCCCATAAAAATATTGACCATAATTAAATAGGGGAAATTGTATTTTCCTATTTAAAACCAATATTGCATTTTGGGCACTTTCCAAAGAAACTACCATTTTGGTAGCCAGGAAAAATCCCAAATAATTTGTGGAGCATCTCCTACCCATACCTTCACCATTTCCATCAAGAACCCAAGTTCCATAGTTCAAATTTTGAGCACATCATCCAATTCTTGTTTCTGGACTTATTTTGAGGTTGTGAAGCAACTATATTTTATATTGCTTCAAAATTCTTGAAATTAATCCAGGACCTCATATTCCCTATATGATGTGATCATGAAAAAATTCACATCATTTTATCTAGCCAATTTCTCTCAAAAATTCTATCTAGTTTCTGTCCAGCAGAAAGCTTTGTGAAGGAAGTACCACTTTGGCATTTCCAAATGAGGTGAAATTTTGCCAGTACCTCCATGCATCCAAATAACTCCCCTCCACCAAAATTCAGCTCATTTCATCATGCCCATTGAGCACAGCTTTAAAATCCATTTTCTGGACCAAAATTTGCATTGCAAAGGAAATGCATGCAAACAAGGTCCAAATGCCTTCAAATTTTGCCAGCATCTACACCTTCCAACTACATCTCCCTGTGACAGCTTGCCCAGCTCATTGGCACATTTTTCTGACCTCAACTTCCTGCCCAAGTTTCTATCCTGAAACTATTCTGGATCACCTCGGTCACTCTAGAGTCGTACTAGTCCATCCATTGTCACATCCCATCTATATGATCAATGACTACCGCGTTGGACACGATTTAGCATCCAGGAAAATGTCAGAGTGCGTGTTGACATGGTGACCATGCCACGGACAAGGCCAAACGCGCGCTCTGCGCCCTGACCGCGTCTGATCGCATCGGTAGGCCAGCTCCGGCCAGCTCCGGCGTGTCCCGACGTGTCTAGTGGCTCCGCGACGTCCATGCGCCCCTCTCTGGACTCTTCTCCCCCTCCTCTTTCCCTCTCGTCATGCCACGGTGAGCGCCGCCGCGGCCACTGTCCTCTCGTGACCCGCCGCCGTCGTGTTCCTCCTTGGCTCCTTCCTCCCTCACTATTGCGACGCGGTCCAGCTCATCCCCCGTGTCAGGTCGGCACCACCGGACGCTCGCCACCTCGCCGGAAGCGCCAGGACGCCGATAGGCATGCCATGGCGGTCGTGCCTATCCACTTCCATCGCCGGCTATAAATAGCCCTTCTCCGAGCCCCCTCGAGCACACACCGCAGCTCACTCCCCCTCCTAGACCTTCCCCTGGCCGAAGCCCGAGCTCTAGCTCCCCAATATGCCTCCACCATCACCATGGCCGCCGTTCGGTCACGCCTAAATTCGCGGCACCCAAGCCATCCTCGCTCCGCCTCGTCCCCTTACTCGGCCACCACCACCATCTGGAGGTCTTCCCCGCCTCCATTCTGCCCCGGGGAAGGCCACGACCTCCATCCCAAGCCCAGCGCTGCCGTCGTCCGCCACCTCCCACCGCGAGCATGCAGCCTCCAGGCGGATGCGCCTCGCCGCGCTGGTCACGCCGGTGGGCGGAGCGCTGCCGGAGGTGGCCTATGCCGCCGGAGGGCGCCGGCGCACGGCTTGGCTGGCCTCCTCTCTGGCTCCAGTCGGCGGAGGAAGAAGGAGAGGTGAGGAGGAGAGGGAGAGGTCCAGTGGGACCCACCTGTAAGCCACACAGCGAGGAGGTGTGTGACACTGGCGAGTGGGCCCGGTACGTTAATTGGAAACGTATTCAACTTGAATACGCTTTCTGCTTTCGAAAGCGTAAACAACTGCTGCTGCAGATTGAAATGCGCTTCCCCTTCGCGGAAAGCGTATTTCACTAACTACGCTTCCTGTTTTCAGCCGGCGCCGAAATCCCTAATTTGTGAACGTTCACCCGTTAAGGACTAAAGTGGACACTATTCTGTCTGCTTTTCTGCTTAACGAACGAACGGCCATATCTCAGCGACCGTAACTCCGATTCAGGTGAATCCAACGCCCACGTTCTCTGTTCGTCGAGCCCGTTCTGATGAGGTCACTTTCATAATGTTTACACATTCTTAAAATGCCCATTTTGCCCCTGCCCTATATTCAGCCCCTTCGAGAGGGAATCTTCTCCGGCGAATTTTTCCGCAAGGTGATCGCACTTCTCTCCGGTGAATCCGTCGACCCCCAGGCAAGCCGACCATCTGATATATGACCTAAAGCATTGCTCTGTGTTATTATTGCGTGTTTAATTAATGAATATGCCTGTGTTAGAAATAATTGAACTCCTGCTAGGTTGAACTTGCTATTTACATTACTCGTTAATGCTCATCATGTTATTGCACTAGTGACTCGTATGTAACAATATGGAGATTGGTTGTTATGTTTTCATCGTGCATTATTGTGGTTATCGCAATGATTAAGAATATGACCTAATAATGACAACCTCCTCCGTTGGCTGGATCGACTCATAGTGCCACCGAACCAAGCTCATCAGTGCAGCCACATTTGCCTTTATGGGGAGGCCCTGGCTTGGTCTATTGTCTTGCCTCTTATCGGCACCTCCAAAAGAGGGAAGGTTATGCGTGCGTGCTACCCTGGCCCGGTAGGCGGCGATAACCTTGTGAGCCCAAGTTATATGGATCCAGGGTCCCCATTTGGGACAGTTTAGTTTGGCCACGACGGTGGCAGGTGTCAGAAGTGACACAGGGGCCACCCAGGACTTGACCCGGGAAGGGAGCAGTTGTCAGCAATAGACAAGTTTTGTTGGAGCAGTAGCGGTCCACCCAAATGGGAGCATGAGGCCAGGAGCTCCATAGTGTGGGTAAAGTGCGCAACCTCTGCAGAGTGTAAATCTATTCGAATAGCCACGTCCTCGGTCATGGGACACAGTTCGTACTAGGTCACACTATTTGGTCTGTGTCGAGTCTGGAGGAAAAAACTATATAATGTTATTGCTAAGACTGAACCAGAGAATGGTAAGGTTTGTCAGACTTGCAGTACGGATGCATGGACATCAGATGTTGTCAGGGGTATGAATGTTAGCCATGCGATGGCTATGAGCTAAAGGTTCGGATGACCGCATGTCTTGGATTTGATTTGGAACGGGTTTGGAGTGGATCCTAAGATTATGCGGAATATGGATTAATTACTTGATATGCTATATCTTCATCATACTACAGTTACTTTGATAGTTAACATGCTAGATAATCCTGTTATGATATGATATTGCTAGATAATCCCGCTAAGACATGATAACTAATATTGTTAAGATAATGAATGCATGCTTGAATGCCATGGATTGCTTTGCTTGGTGTATATGTTGGTATGGTTTGCTTGCGAGTACATTCAAAAGTACTCAGCGGCCTTCAATGTGGCCAGGTTCACCTAAGGATCCGACGTCCACTAACGAGGAACCGGAGTGTTCACGGGCTAGAAGAGTAACCCAGTCAGATAAGAGTAACCCAGTCAGATCCCTGTGGATTGGAGCCGCATCAAGACCATGCTGCCTTAGATAGAGTTTTTCTGCTGCCATCACCCTTGTAAAATATCATGTACAACTTATATATTCATTAATAGAAATGCCTGTGTACATGATACTTGTTGTAAACGCGCATGCCAGAGTGATTTCCTGGGCTGGTATGTGCGGTGACCGTCTGGCTATAGTGGTATTCAGGCGGGGCGCCACAGATAGGGGCTTAATGTTTCGCCTCCCAACTTATTTATCTCAGGGACAACGTCAACAATAATAACTCATGATCACCTATATTCAACTGGATATATGTGCCTGGATCTTTCCCTACCACATAATGCTTGCCAACTAAAGAATAAATAGAGCGGAATAGGGATGAACATTGATGACTCTTGCATAAAAGTAAATACAGAAAAGTAAAAGATAGGCCCTTCGCAGAGGGAAGCAGAGGTTGTCATGCGCTTTTTGTTGTTGGATGCACAAACCCTTAATGCAAATGAACGTCACGTTATATTGCCCCTTGTGATAGCAACCTTTATTATGCAGTCCGTCGCTTTTATTTCTTTACCATCACAAGTTCGTACAACGCTTATTTTCCCTTACAATAAAAGATCATACATATTTTAGGAGCAATTTTTATTGCTTTTTTGCACCGATGACAACTTACTTGAAGGATCTTATTCAATCCATAGGTAAGTATGGTGGACACTCATGGCAAGAAACTGGGTTTAAGGGTTTTTGGATGCACAAGTAGTATCTCTACTTAGTACGAATTTTTAGCTAGCAAAAGATCCTAAGCAAGCACCACATGTTAGAGGATCCATGACAATATAACTTCTATGTGAATATAAACAAACATAACTCATTACGTTGTCTTCCTTGTCCAACGTCAACCACTTGATCAAGCTTGAAAATAATTAATGGGGGCTCACAATCATAGAAGACGTCCAAGATAGTATATTTATATGTGAAATTTCTCTTCCTTCAAAATTCTTTCATGAATTGTTCAAGTGACCAATGCTATGTTTGTTAACTTTAAATAAATTTTACCACTTATACTTCTTGTATGTGAAGTTACTACTCCCCATGGGACAAGCATATGAAGCATATAAATTTGAACTTTATGATATTCAATTCATTTCAACAATTTACTCATAGGATATAAGTGAAGAACAAGAGTAAATGACAAACTACTCCAAAAAGATATAAGTGAAGACCAAATGAGTATTTAAGTAAATAGGTAGCTATGTGAGGACCCTCTCTCATTTAAAAATTTCAGATCTCAAGTATTTTATTCAAACAGCAAAGAAAACAAAATAAAATGACATTTCAAGAATAGCACACATCATGTGAAGAAGCAAAAACTTAGGCTCAACCAAGACTAACCGATAATTGTTGATGAAGAAAGGTGGGATGCCAACCGGGGCATCCCCAAGCTTAGATGCTTGAGACTTCTTGAAATATTAATTTGGGATGCCTTGGGCATCCCCAAGCTTGAGCTCTTGTGTCTCCTTAATTCCTCTCATATCATGGTTTCCCTAAATCTCAAAAACTTCATCCACACGAAACTCAACAAGAACTCATGAGATAAGTTAGTATAAATCAACTCAAAACCTTGACATTCTCTACTGTAGCAAATCACAAAAATTATAATTAAACATTGCATACTAAATGCCTCTTCATATTTAATACTCCTATCCACAAATAGAAACATTAAACACGCAAACATATGCAAACAATGCAACTATATCAGCAATCTGCCAAAACAGAATAGTCTGTAAAAGGGGAATAAGAATCCATACTTCCCTAACTCCAAAAATTCTGAAAAATTACCACGTGACAGAGAACTCATGCATACTTACTGTGTAAAAATTTCAGATTTTTACAGTGTTCTGACAATTCACAAAAATTCAGGACATAACAGAAAACTTTCTGTTTTCAAACAGCAACACATAAACTTGCAAACTGAGCATGGTAAAGGCTATAATTGGCATTTTATTGAACTAAAAGATACAAAACATGATTATTGATAACAGCAAGAAAATATCAACAGAATAAAATGATGCTCCAAGCAAAACTCATATTATGTGACGAATAAAAATATAGCTCCGAGTGAGGTTACCGATAGTGTGGAAGACGAAAGAGGGGATGCCTTCCAGGGCATCCCCAAGCTTAGTTGCTTGGGTCTTCCTTGAATATTACCTTGGGGTGCCTTGGGAATCCCCAAGATTAGGGTCTTACCACTCCTTATTCTCCTCATATTGATGTCTCACCCAAAACTTGAAAACTTCAATCACACAAAACTTAACGGAACTTCGTGAGATAGGTTAGTATGATAAAAATAAATCATCCACTTAGGCACTGTCAAGACAAGATTCATAATTGTTCTCACATAATTCCTACTGCATTCTATCATTTCCACAATTTATATTACTCAATATAAGCTATGGAAACACTAAAACAAGCAAACTATGCACTAAAAACAGAATCTGTCAAAAACAGAACAGCATGTAGTGAGCAATTTAAAAACCATACTTATGTACATCCAAAAATTCTGAAAAATAAGGAAAACGTAAAAAATTTGTATCCCAATACTTTGTAAAAATTTCAGAATTTTCTCACGCTCCAGTACAGAATAGAAATTCCAGCACTGGACGCAAATGTTTCTGTTTTTGCACAGAATCAAATCAACAAGTATCCACACTATCCTAAAGACTTTACTTGGCACATTATTGAAATAAAACATATAAAACATGATTAATACAGTAGCTTAATCATGTGAACACACAAAAACAGTAGGTGTAAGTGTTGGGTTGTCTCCCAACAAGCGCTTTTCTTTAATGCCTTTTTAGCTAGGCATGATGATTTCAATGATGCTCACATAAAAGTAAAGAATTGAAACACAAAGAGAGCATCATGAAGCATATGACTAGCACATTTAAGCCTAACCCACTTCCTATGCATAGGGATTTTGCGAGCAAACAATTTATGGGAGCAAGAATCAACTAGCATAGGATGGCAAAACAAGCATGAGTTCAAAACTTTCAACACTTAGAGAGGAAACTTGATATTTTTGAGATATGTAAAAGCATATGCTCCTCTCTCATAATAATTTTCAATAGCATCATGAATGAATTCAACAATATAACTGTCACACAAATCATTCTTTTCATGATCCACAAGTATAGAAATTCTATTACTCCCCACATAAGCAAATGTATTCTCCTTCATAATAGTGGGAGCAAACTCAACAAAATAACTATCATGTGATACTTGATTGACATAATACAATTGAAAATTAAAATCATGATGACAAGTTTCATAGTTATCATTATTCTTTATAGCATACATGTCATCACAATAATCATCATAGATAGCAACTTTGTTGTCATAGTCAATTGAAACCTCTTCCAAAATAGTGGAATCATCACTAAATAAATTCATGACCTCTTCAAATCCACTTTCATCAATATAATCATCATAAATAGGAGGCATGCAATCATCATAACAAATTTGCACATCAAAACTTGGGTGACTAGAAATATCATCTTCATCAAACATAGCATCCCCAAGCTTATGGCTTTGCATATCATTAGCATCATGGATATTCAAAGAATTCATACTAACAACATTGCAATCATGCTCATAATTCAAAGATTTTATGCCAAACATTTTATTGAATTCTTCTTCTATCAATTGAGCACAATTATCGGAATCCTTATTTTCAAGAAAGACATGATAAAGACGAATAATATGAGGCAACCTCAATTCCATTTTTTATAGTTTTCTTTTATAAACCAAAACTAGTGATAAAATAAGAAACTAAAAGATTCGATTGCAAAATCTAAACATATACCTTCAAGCACTCACCTCCTCGGCAACGGCGCCAGAAAAGAGATTGATGTCTACTACACAACTTATTCTTGTAGACTCGTATTGGGCCTCCAAGAGCAGAGTTTTGTAGGACAGTAGTAATTTTCCCTCAAGTGAATGACCTAAGGTTTATCAATCCGTGGGAGGCGTAGGTTGAAGATGGTATCTCTCAAACAACCCTGCAACCAAATACAAGAAATCTCTTGTGTCCCCAACACACCCAATACAATGGTAAATTGTATAGGTGCACTAGTTCGGCGAAGAGATGGTGATAAAAGTGTAGTATGGATAGTAGATATAGGTTTTTGTAATCTGAAAATATAAAAACAGCAAGGTAGAAAGTAACAAAAGTGAGCACAAACGGTATTGCAATGCTTAAAAACAAGGCCTAGGGTTCATACTTTCACTAGTGCAATCTCTCAACAATGCTAATATAATTGGATTATATAACAATCCCTCATCGTGCGATAAAGAATCACTCCAAAGTTCCTATTTGCAGAGAACATAAGATAGAAATTGTTGTAGGGTACGAAACCACCTCAAAGTTATCTTTTCTGATCAATCTATTGAGCCATCCCTATAAGTGTCACGAACAGCCCTAGAGTTCGTACTAAAATAACACCATATGACACACATCAACCAACCCTAATGTCACCTAGATACTCCAATGTCACCACAAGTATCCGTGAGTCAATTATACGATACGCATCAAACAACTTCAGATTCATAATATTCAATCCAACACAAAGAACTTCAAAGAGTGCCCCAAGATTTCTACCGGAGAAAGTAGGACAAAAACGTGCATCAACCCCTATGCATAGATTACCCCAATGTCACCTCAGGAATCCGCGAGTTGAGTGCCAAAACATATATCAAGTGAATCAATATAATACCCCATTGTCACCACGGGTATTCATATGCAAGACATACATCAAGTGTTCTGAAATCCATAAAAGTATGCAATCCGATAATAGTGAAACCTCAGAGGTAAAAACCCAATTCATCATAACAAGATAGAGAGGGGAAAACACCATATGATCCAACTATATTAACAAAGCTCGCGGTACATCAAGATCGTGCCAAATCAAGAACACGAGAGAGAGAGAGAGATAAAACACATAGCTACTGGTACAAACCCTCAACCCCGAGGGTGAACTACTCCCTCCTCGTCATGGAGACCGCCGGGATGATGAAGATGGCCTCCGATGATGATTTTCCCCCTCCGGCAGGGTGCCAGAAAAGGGCTGTAGATGAGATCGTGGAGGTACAGAGGCTTGCGACGGCGTAAAAACTCATCTAGGTTAACTTTCGGGGTTTTTTGTATATATATAATTTTTCAGCGTTGGAATCATGCAAAGAGGTGCCATAGGGGGCCCACGAGGCACCAGGGCGCGCCTGGGGGGCAGGCGCGCCCAGGTGGCTCGTGGGGCCCCTGTGGCTCTTCTGCTGCTCCTCCGAAGCTTCCTGGGTCTGTTCCCTTCCAGAAAAAATCGTCAAAAAGTTTCGCTGCATTTGGACTTCATTTGATATGGATTTTCTGGAAAACCAAATACAAGCAGAAAACAGCAACTGGCACTGGGCACTAGGTCAATATGTTAGTCCATAAAAATCATATAAATGCTAAATAAAAGTGCACCAAAATCATACAAAACTATAATAAACATGGCATGAATACTTCATAAATTATAGATACGTTGGAGACATATCATCCGAGCACTTGACTTACCCCTCTGGGACTTCGTCCCTTTGGGGGCCACCACGTGCGGCTCCTCGGTCAGGAGCGCCGAGAGCAGGGGAGTCGCGGGATCCTCTGGTAGTGGAGCCGGGCACTGCACTCCTTGTACCCAGGCCAGCCACTTCTACAAAGCGTCAAGCATAATGATTCATCAAAACTCTACTCCTTGATATGGAGGACAAAAATGATAGCTGGTGGGTAGAATTACTTACCGGGGGGGCCTCATAGCCGTCCTCGAGGCCGCGGTCCTCCCCTTCCTTGGGGATCTTGTCCTTGGCCAGCTTCATGAGCTTCGTCTACATGGTGGCCAAGGTGGAGCGGAAGAAGGTGGTGATGGAGTCCATGTCCTCGGGCTTTTGCGCCCACATCGGGGTAGCCCGAAGCTGGAGAGGGAGTATGCGGCGGTTGAGCATGACGTTGATGACGTCGGCAAGTTTGACCTTCCCCTTGGTGGACCACCATTTGATCCTCTCAACCAGGGCCTCCACCTCTTCTGGATTCCCCTGAGCGACGCCCTTCTCCCTCCAAGACTTGAGCTTCTTGGGTGGCCCGGTCGAGAAAGCTGGGACTTCGGCCTGGCCAGGGGCGAGCGGTTCGGTGATGTAAAACCACTCCCGCTGCCACTCCTTCACCGTTTCGATGAAGGTGCCCTCGAACCACGTGGCCCCTTGGTTTTTACTGATCATGGCCCCTCCGCACTCCGCGAGGTCGGAGCCGCTGGACTTCGGCTTGATCCCGAAGAGCTTCAGCCATAAGCCGATGTGTGGCCATATGGTGGAAATCAAGCCCGTAGTAGTACATCACCCCGCGCACAAAGGGGTGCAGCGGGAACCCCAGGCCTCGGACGAGGTGGGGGACGAAGACTACCCGCTCCCCGGCGTTGGGAGCGGGCACCTGCTGGCCAGCGGCTGGAGCATGAGCGGCGATGGCGGGGGTCAGATATCCCGCACTGCGCAGCTCTAGGATGGTGCCCTCCGTCACGATGGAGTCACCCCAGTGCCCTTTGAGGGTGTCGGCCATGGCTGGTGGTGGAGGCTGGACTCGCAGAAGGAAAAGGGAGCAGGATGGGATCTGGGCGCTGGAGCTAGACGAAGCAGTAGAAGGGGAAAATGGGAGCGTGGTCAATTGCGCTTTCCACCCTTTTGCTCTTATAAGCCTGTGAAAGGCTAAGAGTTCCCCTCGTTGCGCCGATAAACTCGCCCCTCCCATCAAAGATGCCGCTAAGCATATGGGGGGAAACAAAATCTTGATGATATCCCTGAGAAAACGGGCACGATCTCTACCTCGAAGGGACGTGCCAGTAAAAAAGGCTGCCTCGAACCACGATTTAAGGGAAGCAGTAACTGCTCGACCTGTCGTGGGGTGAGTCGCTTCGATAAAGCTGTCAGATCGGATTGGACCGTTCATACCTAGACGGCAAGCCTTCGAGGCTAAGATATCTACCCTCTTCGGGCAGGGTACAAACTCGGTAGGGCCTCGGATGACATCGCTCCATTAAAAGGAGTAAATCATAAAGAGGAACTCGTCTGTCGACCCAAGGACTCCGGATCCGAGGTGACGTCTGTTAAGAAAATCGTCCTCGGCATAGAAGACCAGTTCGGGGGCTACTGACGGTGTCCTGGATTAGGGGGTGCTAACCTAGCCGCCCGTCTCTTCGGTTGGGCCGATGGGCCCTCGTGTGTGATCAAGGAGGACTCCGGAGGCCGTGTACAGGAGGCGTGATCAAGACTATCTCCGCTGAAAACTTGACGTATACTCCAAGATCTCTCCTACCGTCTTGCTCCTAGATACCGACTTTGTAACCCTAGATCCTCTGTCTGGCATGTATATAAGCCAGAGGGTTTAGCCCTTAGAGGGGAGGCAGAAATAGAACTCGCCAACAGAGCTCCAAAAATTGGGTATTAACTGAGACAAACAACGGGCAATCAACGCAACATCATTCACCTAGCCCTAGAGTTAGACATACATAACGATCTCGAGGTAGATCAACTCTGTACTCGATACATCTCCATCAATATAAACAAGAGCAGGACGTAGGGTTTTACCTCCATCAAGAGGGCCCGAACCTGGGTAGACATTGTCTCCTTCGTCTCTGTTACCATTGATCCGAGATCCACAGCTTGGGACCCCTTACCCCGAGGTCAGTCGGTTTTTACACCGACATTGGCCGATTAGCCGCTTGGCGGCGACGTGGAGGCAGACAGCTTCACTTCCCGGGGTTCCGGAGGCGGAGCTGGAGAGCGCTGAGGCGGAACTGGAGAAGACGAGCTTCAGTTCTCGGGGCTCATGGCCGGACATGGGGAACGGGCGCCGACGATCATTTAGTTTAGGTTTAGAATAGGGTTAATTAAAATTTGTCCAAAATGTAATGAATTTTGTCTGGTTTATATGAAAAATGTCCGAATTGTAATGAATGTGCTCCGGTTTATATGAAAATCCGTCGTGTTTGCATCAATTTCGTCCGTTCTGTTGAACTGTGTTTGAAATGTATGCGGGCAGCGTTGGATGGCCGCCTCCGGCATCAATGTTCGCGGACTGGTCCCCCCCGGTCCGCGGCCAGATGCCGGAGCAAATATGCGGGTCGACGTTGGAGATGCCCTAATAAGGGATACCCATTGGATGGTTCTCGTAGAGGTCGCTTTCTTTGACCTGAGAGCGTGTCAAATGCATTGTATACTCGTGGCCCAATAAAGAATGCTAGTTACCTGGTGCACGTGACATGCGTAGGTTAGACTGATGTGTAACTCATGTTGTAGGCAAAATAATTGGGTGTACATCGGTACACCCATGACCAACTGTAGATCCACCCCTATCACGCGCTGGGCGCATCCTCGGTTTTTTTTTTGCAAAAAATTTTAGGTTTTTTTTTACTTTCGGCTTTTACCTGGTTTTTCCTAGGTTTTGGCAGAACAAGAAAATTTGATTATTTTGTTTTTTCGGGAAAGAGTGCTTTTTCTGCGATAAGCACAACACGCGCTTCTGCGAGAAGCACAACTGTATTTCTCGGAAAGGGAAAAGTACAGCGTGTGCTGCACGAGAAGCACAAGTGTGCTTCCCTAAGCCCAGCTGAGCTTCAGCAAGAAGCCCAGCCTATGCTTCCATGAGCAGCACAACTCGAAAAAAAAGCACAGCATGTGCATCCATGAGAAACACAATTGTGCTTCCTGAAAAGGAAAAACACGGCCACTGCTTTCGCGAGAAGTATAGTTGTGCTTCCTAAAAAAACTGAAAAAGCACAACTGTGTTTCTGGGTTTCATTTTTTCCCGGTTTCGATTTTTCTTGATTTTCGGTCTTTTTCTCTAGATTCGATTCTTTATTGGGTTTTGTGTTTTTTTATAGTTTTCTTTTTTAAGCCCATTTCCCCCCTTTTTTGTGAAAAAGAAAATCATCGAAACCAATTAACATGGGATCTAGTTTCGAAGATCTCGTCGAGAGAAATCCAACAGTGGAAAACGACTCGTAATTTGGACGCATGGTTCAAGAGATAAAACGTTTTGAGAAAACAAATCTACGAAAAAAGAGAAAAATTGACAGGTTTCGACAAGTGGCACGCAAATGGCACGCATGCAGTGCACAACTTGTCCATGCACGCCACTTGTCACCACCAAAGAAGATGAGAGTGACCTTTGTAAGGGGTACCCCTTAATTAGTGATGTCGGGGAGTAAAGGCGGATTTTTTTATTTAGGACATAAAGCCGAGAGCTCTTCTATTCCACACATGCATGCTGCAAAGAATGTAGGCCTTTTTCCATTCTACGGACAACAAGGGGGACATAATGGGCTGGCTTAATTGGAGAGCACGAGCGCCAGATGATCACCAGCGCCCCCAGTTGGTGGAACCGGATCCTCTAACATCAAGGAGAGAAGTCAGGTAAGCTACAGTGCAAGTTAGTGCAAAACGAAGAAGGAAATTCAGGGCACTGTAGCAAGCACTGTAGCAAGCACTGTAGCAAGCACTGTAGCAAGCAGGTACTGTTCATAAAAATAAATTTGAAATTAATTTTATTGCACCATAATTTTGTTTGTATGTAATTTTTGTAAATGTATACAGTAGATTTGTAATTTGCAAATTAATTCAAGTCATTTTAGCCTTAATCATATGGATGTGAAGGAGGGAAGTCAAGGTTACTGTAGCTTACCTGACTTCTCCCCTTGATGTTAGAGGATCCGGTTCCCCAGTTGGTATAGCTAAAATCAATGTGGATGGTGCCGTTGGAAGTATAGGAGAGCGTGGAGCTACTGCTGCAGTGTGCCGCGTCCATCTGGGTACCCATCTAGGATCTTCCTCAATTACCTTATTCAATCATGGACGTGTCAGCATTGGAATCACTAGCATGCAGGGAGGCTTTGGCCTTAGCCGATGATCTTCAGATTAGGCGTATCCTCGTCTCCTCTGACAGTGTCAGTGATCAAGGATATTGCTGAAAATTCTGGAGAGCGCAATGCATCGGTGATCCGAAAAATTAATGGATGGAGAAGTGATTTTCAGGATTCTCAATTCATCTATGAGTCTAGGAGAAGGAACTTTGAAGCTGATAGCTTAGTAGAAATTTCGTTGTTTTTATATTTTGATCGCCACATGTGGCTACTCGAGCCACATGATTCTGTAATAATTCCTACAAACCTCGTTGTTTAATAAATGGCGAGGATGTTTCTCAAAAAGAAAAATAGCGCCGCATGTTTTTTTAGTAGCTTGGTTGATTGCAGATTTTACTGAAATTTATAGATTAAAAAATGTTCATGAATTTCAGAAAATGCTAACGAATATTAAATATTTTGATTTTTCATGCATATTAAAAATGTTAACGAAATAAAAAACAGTCCACAAACACAATGAAAAAAGAAGAAAACGGTCCAGAAGCTTCCCAAAACTTCTTCCTATTTTTTTGGAACACAAAAGCTTCCCAAAACTGGGAAATGCATTAAGCTAGGTGGGCCGACCTGTTACCGAACGAACTATTGGAGGGGTGTGCGTTTTGGAGAGTTTAGCAGGAAATATAAATAAAAATAAAAATTCCCCTAAAAAAAGCGGGAAATAAAAATGGGAGCTCCTGTTCGCCGCCTTAAGCGCCTGAACAGGTTGCTGGTGCCCACTGCAGCTCCTTGTTGGGCCGACCCACGAAGGCAGAGCGCAGCGAACAAATAACGCCAGAAAAACGCAAAATAGTAGCTCCTCCAGGATTCGAACTCGCAGCGCCACATCCTTGTTCGAGCTTAGCTAACCACTACAACCATTGGCCACTCATGACAGATAATAGCTCTAAGAATATAAGAACAAGCGTGGCCGCACTATTTATTTGTCACTTAGATTTTTATTGATATAAAAAAATTATGAATTTGAAAAAGTTCATCGATTTTGAGACAAAGTTCATCATTTTTGAAGAAAAGTTCTCAAACTTAAAAAAAGTTCATCGATTTTGAGAAAAAGTTCATCATTTTTGAAGAAAAGTTCACAAACTTAAAAAACATCATCTTTTGAAAAAAGTTCATGAAAAAGTTCATCTTTTTTGAAAAAAAAATCATCGATTTTGTAAAAATTCATCAATACTGAAAAAAAATTCATCTATATTGAAAAAAGTTCATCGATTTTGACAACAGATATCATCGAATTTGAAAAATAGTTCATCGATTTTGAAAAAAGTTAACAAATGTGAAGAAAAAATTAATCAATTTTATAAAAAGTTCATCGAATTTGAAAAAAATTCATCGAAGTTGAAAAAAGTACATCAAATTTGAAAAAGCGAATTTTAAAAAAAAATCATCAAATTTGAAAAAGGTTCATCGAATTTGAAAAATAATCATTGATTTTGAAAAAATTCATCAATATTAAAAAAGTTCATGAATTTGAAAAAAATTCATCAAATTGTATAAAAATTTCATCGAAGTTCAAAAAAAGTTCATCGAATTTGAGAGAAGTTCATCAATTTTGAAAAAATGTCGACCGATTTAAAAAAGGTTAATCGAACGAGGAAGAAGGAAAAATAAAAAAGAAAACAGAAAACAGAAAAAAGAAAAACAAAAAACAAAAAGAAAGAAAGAAAAGAAGATAAGATAAAAATACGATGGAAGTAAGCACATCAAGTTCGAGTGGCTGGGTGGTTACTGAAGTGTGGAATTAACCAGGAAGACCCCGGTTCGATTCTCAGCTCTAGTCAATTTTTTGAGGTTTGAAAAATAGAAAAAAAAAACTAGATTGGCCGGCCCCGGGGGGGGGGGGGGGGGGGGCGCTTGTGTGCCTGTTTGCAAATTGTGCGCTTGTGTGCCTGTTTGCAAATTGTATCGTAACGGGTGCAGAGGGCGCCGAATAGGATTCGCCAATAAAAGATCCCGTTTTCTGCACGGGGACTATATTTAGCTTAATGCGAGTGTCTCTTCCGTCTCGCCTGAAGCTTTTGCACCGCACTGTAGAAACAGGGCCGGCCCATTTTCGTTTGTTTTTTTCCTAAGCTGGGTTTGTTCAATCGAGTGAGTTCTCTTTTTTGCTCGCCTCGCTCGCGTTTTTTTTTCTTTTTTTATTTTTTGTTTTCCTTTGTTTCTTCCCTCTTTTTGGTTTTTCTGTTTTCTGTGCTTTTTTATCCATTTTCTTTGTTTCTTTTCTTTTTTCTTTTTTTTTCTTCCTTGGTTTTCATCGATTTTCTTTCTTTGTTTTATTTCTTTCCCGGGTTTATCAGTTTTCATTTTTTCTAATTAGTTTCTTCGGTATTGTCATTTTCTTTGTTTTGTTTCTTTTTTTTTACTTTTTGGTTTTTATTGGGTACTCTTCATTTTATTTTATTTGTCATTTTTATCGGTTTCTTTTTGGTTCTGCATATGTTAACTTTTTTCAGTAGACATTCAACATGTTTCGTATACATTTGAAGCATTTTTATATACAAGGTTAACATTTTTTAAAATACATGATTAACCATTTTTGAGAACTTATATTTTTTTATGTGTACTTTTCCCATACACATTGTACATTTTTGGTATATATCTAATACTTTTCTAATACACCTTTAAATTATTCAAATACAAGATTTTTTTAAAAAATACATGGTCAACATTTTTTCTAAGCAGGTGTAACATTTTTTCAAATGCTTGATTAACATTTTTAAATACAATATTAACAGTTTTTGAATACATGGTCAACATTATTTCTATCCAGATTTACCAGTTTTTAATACGTGGTAAACATTTTTTTCTATACACATTTAACATTTTTCAAATGCTTGATTAACATTTTTCAAGTATTTGTTAAACAATTTTTCAAATGCTTGATTAACATTTTTAAAATACATTATCAACTTTTTTTTCACACACATTATCAACTTTTTTTCACACACATTGTATATTTTTTTCACACACATTGTATTTTTCGTATACATGAAAAACATTTTATCTGTACAAATTTAGTATTTTTCAAATGCTTGGTTATTATATTTTGCATTATTTTATGTAGATAAATTTTGGTAATATATTTATTTAAAATATTTAGAAGTGCAAAATAAAACAAAAAATGTAAAGAAAAAACATGAAAAAAACGAGTCTGAGGCCTCCCGCGCGCCTGGGCCAGCCAATGTCGCTCTCATCTTCAGCGAGGCTTCCCTACGTCTCGCTATAAGCGAGACATAGGGCGCCCCGTTTTCTGCGTTGAGCCATGGCAAACTGTCGCTATAATGCCTGAAGGGTTATTGTATGAACCAGCCCATTTAGCTCCCAATTATCTCCTTCTCTGACCTGGGAAAATCATCTGTTCGCTGAGTGTGGAATTCAAGACGCAAAACCGACTTATAGTATGTGTTCCCCTCTTCTAAAGAAAACAATTACTGGATTTGTATAGATTAAACAACATTAATGAATTATATTTGAAAAAAATTCAAATTTGATTTTTTTGAAAAAACATGGATTTAAATAATTTCTTTAAAAAAGCATGATTTTAAAAATTGATGAACAAATTTCAAAAAGAGTAAAAATGATCCAAATATTTATAAAATGTTCATGAATAAAAAAAGAAAAATAGAAAAGTAGTGGGAAATTGAAATAGGGAAATGTAGAAAAGAACATGAAAATAAAAAAACCAAAACAAAACCTGGCGGAGAAAAACACATAAAACAGAACCGGCAGAACTTTCACGAAACCGTGAATTGAGCGTAGCTCTAGGTTCCAAGTGGTGGAACCAGCCCACCAGGGTTCAAGTTTTGGACATAGGCACTGGTGCTCACATTTTACTGGATTTATTTTAGTCTTTCGGCATTGTTTCTTCAGTGGAAGGAGACGTTCCTGTCAATTGTGAGGCGCTTGTTAAGACTTCGTCAGTCTCAAGATGTTGTGCCAGCTCAATATATCGAAGGTACTCAATGAAGTAGAGTGTGCGTGCATGCATTTATACGGATCAGTATATGTACGTGTATGTGAGTATATGCGATTGTACTGTGTTAAAAAAGCCCTTCACAAAACAAGGAAAATCAGTCCCATACACGGGGAGCCCATTACTGCCAGGGGTGCGCGTTACTATCCTATGCAAGCAACAGCGGGAAATAAGAATTTACAGTAATGGACTGTTCTCGTAGCTAGCAAGATAGAGTGGATGGCATATAGGCGCCTTCAAGAAAGGGTAGGTCTAGTACGGCGTGCCTGTTCCTTAGCCCTCAAGCGATCTTGTAGCAATTTTTCAGTTTTATTTTGTTTGCCTCTATATATTTTTCATAAAAGCTAAAAGTATAAGAACACAAAAATGAAATTTTTTGTAATTACATTTTTTAAAGGCGTGTGAACACTTTACAAAATACATGAACAGTTTCTGAAGATACATGAACATTTATTTTAAAAGAATGCACAAACACTTCTAAAATTACATGAACATTTTTAAAAATCCTGCTAATTTTTTTTGAATATGGTGAAAATATTTAAAAATTTCTAACATGTATTTTAAAATATTCACCATATGTTTAAAATGTTAAACTTATTCTTAATTTTTTATTAAGAAAATTTTCAATGTATATTAAAAATTATTTATAAAAGGTTATAAAATATAAAAAGAAAAATTAAAAAAGAAAAAAGTAGGAAAACAAAAAACTCAAAAGTAACCAAGGAAAAAACATCTAAAATCAAAATAAAAAGAAAAAAGAAAATATCATCTAAAGCAAGAATAAAAGATAAAAATGCATAAAAACACGAATGAAAACCCAAAACAAGATATGACAATTTTTTATGTACTTCTATGTGGGCGACTAGTTCGACAACTCTATTGTCTCACAAGTCACAACTCCTGAACTCGACTTATCGACTAATAGAATATGTCATCAGCATGTGTGTTCCACAAGTCTCCTCTACAAGCATGCTCTCATTGATTGGAGGTACACTTCCAAAAATCTTGTAACGATTACATTTTTCGTGATTCTTGTGGTTTTCAGTTTTTTTTCTTCTCGCACCTACGGTATGAATTTTCCCCTTAAGACGTTGCAGACTTGACGTCGTCAGCCAATGGTGAATGACCTCACATCCATGAGTGGTCTTGTTGACTAATCTAGACATATGGTGATTGCAAGTGCTCATAGAATGTCACCGCCATGATGCAATGGATGTGCACGTGTCCCCTCGATGCATTTCTAATCACAATGGCGGACAGACGAGATGAACTCGGCACTCCCAAAGCTCGCAATGCCCAGGTTCCGATGACATGGAAGAATTTTGTGTTTTGATCGCCAGAGATAGCACATTTAATGTTTACCCATTGCTTTAATAAGCACATTCTATCACATATTGCTCTATGGAGAGCAAGTTTGACCACTATCGTAAGGTTCAGTTCAGAGGTGGCTAGAAGGCGTTGCTCTTCCTTAACATCTAGTAGGTTAGTGACTGTTATACATCAGGTTTCTCTAATGTGTGTTGGATTTAGGCGTTTTGCCCACTGTTTTAGGCAGGAATGGCAACTTTGAAGAATAAGGGCTAGAATTGCTGAGGTTGGAAGAGGTGGGTAGGCAGGCTTGGGCCACGATCCGGCGGCAAGAGGGGTGAAAGACCTGGTAGCGTTCAAATATAAATTGACGGGAACGCGGGATGGAGGTGGACAAAGTGATGATCATTGTCACATGATCCGAGGTGAATCTAGTTAGAGCAAGTACAATAATGGGCTTATAGCCCGCTTACATGGCACTTTTGCGACTCCATCCATTCCGACGATGCTTCTTTTGCCTCTCCTCACGACAACACGGCTGGAATTGCTCGGGTCGGTTATGAAGAAGCATTGTGTCACGTGCTTAGCGTGTACCCATGGCTCATTTTTGGCGGTGACGTTCTCGGTAGCGCTCTTGGTGTCGGGTATAGACATGGTAGTGAAATACCGGTTTTCTCTCTGTACGTTCTTAGCCCATCTGACACGGAACATCGCGTTGTGCAATCCAGAGTAGTCAAGCTCCCAGATCTCTTCGACCCTTTCGTAGTATCTTTCAGTTACGTCGTCATCACTGGTCATGGATTCCATCATCACCCCTGAGTTCTGGTAATCACTGTTTATATCTTTGGCCTCCGTATAGAACATGTATCCGTTGATATCGTATTCCTGATAAGTCACGAGGTTGACCGCGGGGCCATGTGCTAAGGCGTATATGAGCATTCCATCCGGACAACCCTCTTCCGGGGGATTAGTCAGAAGTCGCTCTTTGAACCAACGCAAGAAAGTGGAGTTGTGCTCTCTAAAAACTTCGGCGTCCGTCTTGCGCAGCCCCCGGTCACGGTAGTTCTTTGCGATGGTGTCTTTGTGCAGTGTCATGAAATCTTCTAGCACATCTAGGTGCTGTAGCACTACTAAGTTTGCCCTGTCAAAGTCGTTGCGTCGACCCGAGTGGTCCACATGCAATTCCCTCCGGCCGTTGGTGTGACCTTCTCCTTCGAGCCTCCCAAGGTGCTTGTTGACGGGCAAACCAACAACAGGGTTTCCGACGCCTAGAAAATTCTCGCTGAAGGAGATGCACTCTTGGGTCAGATAGCCCTGGATGATGCTTCCATCCGGACGGGACATGTCACTAACGAATCCTTTGATGACCCCATTCATCCTCTCGAACGGCATCATGCTGTGCAGGAATGTCGGCCCGAGGTTGATGATGTCGTCCACAATGTGGACACACAGATGCACCATGACAACAAAGAACGCGGGCGGGAAGTACATCTCAAGCTCATTTAGTATGACAACGATCTCTTCCTGTAGCCTTCGGAGCTGCTTCACACTGATCGACTTTCGAGAGATAACGTCGAAAAAGTTGTAGAGACCAGTAAGCATGTCATGGACGTGCTTGTCCATTATCCCTCTAAGTGCAACCGGGAGTATATGCGTCATCATCACGTGACAGTCATGAGACTTCATCCCGCTGAACCTTTTCTTCTTGGTGTCTAGAAATCTGCTTATCTTCCCACAGTAGCCGGAACTAACTTTGATTCCGGTAAGGCACTTGAAGAATTGATCGATCTCCTTCGGACTTAAGGTGAAGCAAGAGGGGGGCAATAATGCTCTTCCTTCTTGTTGACTTTTTTGCTCCTGTCTTCCGTCTCCGTCTCCGTCTCCTCCGACGACTTCTTACGGGGCATGTAGAGATCTTTCCTGATATTCAAAGATTCCAAGTCTTTTCTTGCCTTCGGCCCATCCTTGGTCTTATCCAGCATGTTCATCAGTGTGCCAAGCAAGCTCTCCAGGACATTCTTCGTGATATGCATTTGATCAAGGCTATGAGGCGTGTCGAGTTTTGGCCAGTACTCCAAGTCCCAGAAAACAGACCTCATTTTCCATACCTTCAGCAGCGGCTCCGGCGCCTTTTTATTCTTTCCCGGTGCGGGGCACTCTTCCCAGTTTTTCAACAACTCATCGATTTCGACGCCGCTCCTCTTACGTGGAGGTTCTCGATGCTCAGCCTCACCATTGAATAGATCTCCATGCTTTCTCCACGGGTCATCCTTCTCTAGCCATCTTCGATGCCCCATGTACACGATTTTCGTAGACCCGCCATCTTTCGGTAGCTGCTGAGACGTTGTATCATCCATGCACCTGGTGCATCCGCAATATCAGTGGCACACCTGGCCTGAGACATATCCGTAACCGAGATAGTCGTGCACCATCGTCATCAGCGCGGCTCTCATATCGAAATACTCTCGTTTGCTGGTGTCCCATGTCTTAACCGGTGCTGTCCATAACGTGTGTAGCTCCTCTTTCAGTAGCTCGAGCTACAGATTAATATCATTTCCCGGTTGTTTCGGCCCTTGAATCATCATACTCATGTGTATGTACTTTGTCTTCGTGCACTTCCAGGGGGGAGGTTGTACATCCATACAAACACGGGCCATGTGCTATCGTTGGTGTTCTGGTTGCCAAACGGATTCATGCCATCGGTAATCATGCCAAGCATGATGTTCCTTGGATCATCTGTGAAATATCGATATTCAGCGTTGAATGCTCTCCACTGGCTAGCATCTGCGAGGTGTCTCAGCTTCGGATCATCTTAATCGTTGGGCTTCACCCTCTCCGCGTGCCAGCGCATGAGCTTTTCTTCCTTAGGATCTATGAAATAACACTGCAGATGGGGAGTGATCAGAAAGTACCATACAACTTTCTAAGGAGCTTTCTTTCCGGCCTTCTTGTATCGAGAAGCATTGCACGCTGGACAGCTGGTTTTTTCTGCGTGCTCCTTCCGATAAATGATGCAATCATTGATGCATGCGTGGTATCTAATGTGCGGCAGATCAAGAGGGCACACGATTTCTCTTGGCCTCCTCGACACTAGTAGGACACAGGTTTCCCGCGGGAAGAACCTTCTTTAGATACTTCGAAAGCTCATCGAGGCTTTGCGTCGGTCCATTTGTTTTTTGCCTTCATCTTTAGAAGTTCGAGCGTGAAACTCAAGCGGGTCACCTCGGGATCACAACCATCATACAATGGAGTCTTCGAGTCTACCTCCAGTTGCGCCAGCTTGGCCTCCTCTCTAGAATCAACTCTGTCGCTAGTCGTCTTCTTGCGAAGCAGGTCTCGAACATGAGGGTCCCGCACGACTGAACTTAGTAGCGACGAAGAGTGCAGCGTGTCCGCATCTTCTCCGTCATGTCCGGCCTCTTCTCCGCCTTGTCCGGCCTCTTCTCCGCCATGTCCGGCCTCTTCTGCGCCGCCATGTCCGGCGCCCTCTTCTTCGGGTCCATTATCGGTCATCTCTTCGTCTGGCCCCATGTCGTTATTGGCTGCCCCGTCGACGTCCTCATCATCATCTTCACTTGTCCACCGAGTATAGCCATCCATGAAACCATTCATGAGCAGGTGCGCCTTCAAACGGCCACCCTTAAAGGGGTCGTGCCAGACTCCTTCTTTGCATCTTCGACACGGACATAAAATCGCCTTCCGGTTATTTTCATACATGTCGTCCACCACAGATCGCAAGTATCTATCCACCATCCTTCCAGTGACCTTCATGATCGCCTGCGCGGTATAAGCAAAAGAATTATAACCACGCATGCATGCATCAAAGTCATACAAAAATTCGACATGACCTTCCCTAAATATAGGACATATCGAGTTTGCCCGAAATTCGCCGAAACGAAAATAAATCGACATTTCGGCAAAACATAGGCAACTCATGTCACGCACAATTCGGTCATATCGCACAATTTGGTCAAATCACACACACACAAATTCCATTCATGCACAACAATACTTTTTACTCACGTATCTAGATAGGGAGCACGGTGATGAGGCCGGTGTCGCTTTTGGGATCGAAGTCGACAAAGATATTTAATGCTCCTTCATTAATGAGAGAGAGGTAGCTAGCTTACTTCATTTAATGAGTAGATCTACTTGGGGAGGAGATTGATGTAACTAGTGGAGAGGGAGAGAGAGAGCTAGTGAGTGGAAGGGGCAAGAGATATGGGAGAAGAAGAGCAAGTGAGGAATGTGAGCCATTAATGAAGGGAGAGAAGAGAGGGAGGAGGGTGGAGAAGCAAGAGAGAAGAGTGCAAGTGGAGAGGAAAGCAAACTATGGGAGAAGGAAGGGGAGGGAGAGGGAGGGGAGGGGAGAAAAAGGTGTCTGTTTTGGCTGGTGCGCATTAGCAGTAGCGCGGGGCAGAAGGCTGGCGCTACTGCTACGCTTATTACCTGTAGCGCGGGTCATAAACCCGCATTGCTGCTAAATGGGGCCCACCAGCTGGCCTCGTGTAACAGTAGTGGCAGCGCCGGGTATATGCCCCACGCTACAAAGCGCGGGGCATATACCCGGCGCTGCTACTACGGCTCGACCCTAGGGGTACCGTGGGGCCCACTTATCAGCAGCGTGGGATGTGTCCACACGCGCTACTACTAATCTATACCTGTAGCGCGGGGTTTTGACACGCGCTACTGCTACTTAACAGTAGCGTGGGGCACTTACCTGGCGCTACTGCTAAGCATTTACCTATAAGGTATTTCCTAGTAGTGCTATGTGGAGGAGAGGGATGTGAAAAAGTAAGGGGAGTGGGCTCTCATGTAAGAGCCTAGCTATATACGCATTCCTAGGCAAATACAATAAATGTGAAGAAAGAGATGGAGAGAGAAGATAAAAAAAAGTACTAACGTAATAGCCAACCTTATAGCCCACATTATTATATGAGTGCCTATAGATGATGGCTATGGATGACATGGCAGTTCCATATAGCCATCAACTGGCTATATTATTAACCATGCTCTTAGAGATGTGAGGTTGAAGTTTGGGAACGCGGAATTCCAGCCTAGGTTGAAAAGGCGCGGTTGAGTCGTTCTAGAACGGGGCAGCCTATGTTGTCTGACCACGTGAAGAGTCGGTCAAGAAGTGGCAGCTCAACGAGGGCAAGATCGTTAATGGCTGAGATCTTCGGATACTTCAAACTCATCCGCTTCCCCATGAGAAGAATAACAACAATTTTCATCACCACGATACGATGAGGGGTGATCAAAATTGACGACCGAAATCGGCAGCTGAACAGAAGTAAATATTCCCCGAACTGATGTAGGGGTGCTTCGACCATTGAAGAGACCGAGCGCTCATAAAAGTGACCGGCATGTGGATCCTCTGAGGCACTAACCATAAGTTGATGCCGGGTTTGTCTCCCCCAAAGGAAAAATACATCAAAATTAAGAAGGCCTTGATCAAGAGGATGGCACTCCAAGCTATGCTGTCCCGTACATCGAACAAACACGGTCATCCAATCATACTAGCAATGAATGACAAACAATGCTCACCATAAGAAGCAACACCAGTGAGGGATATATATTAGCATATTACTGATGAACTCACAGAGAAGAGGTCCAGTAATAATCAAAGACTCCATACATATATAGCTTGTTGGTCAATACTACTCAATACTGTATCTCGATAGACGAGCACAATGCATGCCAATTATATAGCCCGCAATACGCAAAGAATACGATCCATAGACATGGAGAATACTGTACTGGTGACTGGTCGATGAAGTGCTAGGAGATCCATCTAGTTAACACTGCACTACAATATTAGTACTCCTCACAACTACTCATGAGCTGATCCATGTACTGCTTGACAAGTCAGCAGCCACTCCTCAGTCCTCGCGTGACAGGAGGAGGGTCAGGAAGCAGAGGAGGTCGACCACCGCGAAGCCGACCGTGGCCAGCGTGTACATGATCCTGAAGAAGAGGTCTCCTGGGTCGGCGGCGTCGAGGAGGAGGCCAGCACGGGCGTACATGCTGTGGACAACGATGGCTAGCGCGAGCGCGAGGTAGGCGAGGGCGCGGCGGACCCGGCGGCAGCGGCATGGAAGCAGCAGCGCCAGCGCCGCTGCGGCCGCCTGTGGCGCGGCGCACCACAGCATCCCGATCGAGATGGCGCTTCCCGCGGCGGCTACCTCGGCGGCCCCGGCGTCCGTCAGCTCGATGCACCGCATAAAGAACGAGGACTGCAGACGGTCATCAAATTGGCGCATGATTGATCGATCGAAATATCCAGCGTCGTAGGGGTAGATGGTGGGTACTGGGTAGTTAGTTACATACCGGGCTGGAGGGAAATGGGACGTGGGAGTGGTCGAGTGTGTAGGCGACTGCGAAGAGGAGGAGGCAGAGGCAGGCGGTGGAGAGTGCCCAAGCGCTGACCAGCTGGACAGCATCCGGGTACGGAGTCAGGCAAGCGGCCATCTTCTTCTTGGCCACCATCAGAAGCAGCTGATGAGGCATCTTGCCGTCCATGGATCCAGCCTTTTTTTGCGGGGCGTCCATGGATCCAATCCAAGCTAGCAACAACAACAGCGCTGGGTTAGTTGGTTCCCTTGCACTACAATTCTCTGTCGCGAAAGGAAAAAATTCGATCCATCTCATTTAATCTCAAGAGGAAAGCAAAGGGAAGAAGGCCGGCCGGCCGGGGACAGGGCCACAGGGGGGCAGAGGGGAAGGGGAGGGACTCACCGTCGCTGGTCGGATGTGGGAGCTGCTTCCCTTCTCCCTAGCTTGCTATGAGAGGCCACTAGTAGAAAAAGGGCTATTTGTCCCGATTCGTAAGGGCCTTTAGTCCCGGTTCTGGAACCGGGACTAAAGGGTCGGGACTAAAGCCCAAAACCTTTAGTCCCGGTTTGCTTACGAACCGGGACCAAAGGCCCTTCACGTGGCGCTGCCTGGGGCGGGGTTGGAAGGACCTTTAGTCTCGGTTGGTGTTACCAACCTGGACTAAAGGCTCCACCTTTACTCCCAGTTGGTAACACCAACCGGGTTGGTAACACCAATCGGGACTAAAGCAGCACAAGCGGTACTACCGCTTACAAGCGGTACCGCTTACAAGTGGTTCAAAAAAAATTCAAAATTTTTTGATTTGTTTTTAATTTTTTCCTGATTTTCACAATTTTGAATTATTTGACAATTTAATCTCTAATCACCCCTCCTCACTGCTTCAGAATTTAATCTCTAGTCTCTAATCAGCACTCATTCCAAATCGTCTAACTCCCCGGCCGGTCACCCATCCTGTCACTACTCCAGCCCCAGCACGCTTAACTTTCAGGTTCTATCTCCCTTAGTTTCCAAGTCTGCACTTGTTGTTTTCCTGACAATCTTAAGCTATCAATCCTGTTAACCCTTAGGTCTTGATGTCACATGATTTAATTTTTTGAATTCTAAACAATTATTAAAATAAACAAAATAAGTACTAATAATATTGAATTTCAATGAAAATAAAATAAGTAATAATATTATTTTATTCATTTTTTTGCCATTTATTCATTTAATATGACATAATTAATATCTTTAAATCTGTAAATCGAAATTCGACAAATAATATATCCATTATTATCAGAAAAATGTGAGGAATCCAAATATGACATCTTATTTTTAAATAAAATTAATTTTTAATTTTTTTTATTTGAAATAAGTTTTTTACTTTTGGATTTTTGAGAATCTGAGAAAACTTCACCGGGTAAACCCGGGTGAAATCGAGTCCCAATTTTTCTCTAGTTTTTTTTATATATTAAACTTTTTTTTTCCGACGTCGTATGCAAAAGTTATGGCCGTTTATTTTCTAAGCCACGCCATTTTCTACAAAACTAAAAAAGGCGATCCACGGGGGGGGGGGGGGGGGGGGGTAGAGTTTGAAAATTTCAGAACCCCTTTAGTCCGGGTTGGTATCCATCCAATCATACCGTCGACTACACATCTGCTAGCACCGTGCCAGCCAGAGTCACAACTAAGGTTAACCAAGTCAGAAAGGTATGCGGCCGTCGGCTTCGAAGTATCAGGGTTTCAGACGAAAACTCGTCTGTTACAAAGGCATTTCATTTTTTTAAACTTATTTCAACTCCAGACTTTTTGTGTGTTCATTATGCACCATTCGAAGCCACACCATCATTTTTCAACCCTTTCTGACTTCATTTGCTATTTTTCATGCATTTACTGATTTTTTTGAGCTAAATGACCCTGAAATTGACAAGCACTACAAATGAACTCTGAAAAGGTTGAAACTTGGCATGGTATCATCATTTCACCCACACAGCATGTGCTAAAAAGTTGAGAGGGTTACGGTAAAAACTGGATGCACTTCGTGTACAAAATGAACAATCTCTTTCGAAGTGTCAGGGTTTCGGACGAAAACCCATCTGTTACAAAGGCATTTCATTTTTTTAAACTTATTTCAACTCCAGACTTTTTGTGTGTTCATTATGCACCATTCGAAGCCACACCATCAATTTTCAACCCTTTCAAACTTCATTTGCTATTTTTCATGCATTTACTGATTTTTTTGAGCTAAATGACCCTGAAATTGACAAGCACTACAAATGAACTCTGAAAAGGTTGAAACTTGGCATGGTATCATCATTTCACCCACATAGCATGTTCTAAAAAGTTGAGAGGGTTACGGCAAAAACTGGATGCACTTCGTGTACAAAATGGACAATCTCTTTCGAAGCATCAGGGTTTCAGACGAAAACTCAGCTGTTACAAAGGCATTTCATTTTTTAAACTTATTTGAACTCCAGACTTTTTGTGTGTTCAGTATGCACCATTCGAAGCCACGCCATCAATTTTCAACCCTTTCTGACTTCATTTGCTATTTTTCATGCATTTACTGATTTTTTTGAGCTAAATGACCCTGAAATTGAAAAGCCCTACAAATGAACTCTGAAAAGGTTGAAACTTGGCATGGTATCATCATTTCACCCACATAGCATGTGCTAAAAGGTTGAGAGGGTTACGGCAAAAACTGGATGCACTTCGTGTACAAAATGAACAATCTCTTTCGAAGTGTCAGGGTTTCGGACGAAAACTCATCTGTTTCAAAGGCATTTCATTTTTTAAACTTATTTCAACTCCAGACTTTTTGTTTGTTCATTATGCACCATTCGAAGCCACGCCATCAATTTTCAACCCTTTCTGACTTCATTTGCTATTTTTCATGCATTTACTGATTTTTTTGAGCTAAATGACCTTGAAATTGAAAAGCCCTACAAATGAACTCTGAAAAGGTTGAAACTTGGCATGGTATCATCATTTCACCCATATAGCATGTGCTAAAAAGTTGAGAGGGTTACGGCAAAAACTGGATCCACTTCGTGTAGAAAATGAACAATCTCTTTCGAAGTGTCAGGGTTTCGGACGAAAACTCGTCTGTTACAAAGGCATTTCATTTTTTTAAACTTATTTCAACTCCAGACTTTTTGTGTGTTCATTATGCACCATTCGAAGCCACGCCATGAATTTTCAACCCTTTCTGACTTCATTTGCTATTTTTCATGCATTTACTGATTTTTTTGAGCTAAATGACCCTAAAATTGAAAAGCCCTACAAATGAACTCTGAAAAGGTTGAAACTTGGCATGGTATCATCATTTCACCCATATAGCATGTTCTAAAAAGTTGAGAGGGTTACGGCAAAAACTGGATGCACTTCGTGTACAAAATGAACAATCTCTTTCGAAGTGTCAGGGTTTCGGACGAAAACTCGTCTGTTACAAAGGCATTTCATTTTTTAAACTTATTTCAACTCCAGACTTTTTGTGTGTTCATTATGCACCATTCGAAGCCACGCCATCAATTTTCAACCCTTTCTGACTTCATTTGCTATTTTTCATGCATTTACTGATTTTTTTGAGCTAAATGACCCTGAAATTGAAAAGCCCTACAAATGAACTCTGAAAAGGTTGAAACTTGGCATGGTATCATCATTTCACCCACATAGCATGTGCTAAAAAGTTGAGAGGGTTACGGCAAAAATTGGATGCACTTCGTGTACAAAATGAACAATCTCTTTCGAAGTGTCAGGGTTTCAGACGAAAACTCGTCTGTTACAAAGGTATTTCATTTTTTTAAACTTATTTCAACTCCAGACTTTTTGTGTGTTCAGTATGCACCATTCAAAGCCACGCCATCAATTTTCAACCCTTTCTATCTTCATTTGCTATTTTTCATGCATTTACTGATTTTTTTGAGCTAAATGACCCTGAAATTGAAAAGCCCTACAAATGAACTCTGAAAAGGTTGAAACTTGGCATGGTATCATCATTTCACCCACATAGCATGTGCTAAAAAGTTGAGAGGGTTACGGCAAAAACTGGATGCACTTCGTGTACAAAATGAACAATCTCTTTCGAAGTGTCAGGGTTTCGGACGAAAACCCATCTGTTACAAAGGCATTTCATTTTTTTAAACTTATTTCAACTCCAGACTTTTTGTGTGTTCATTATGCACCATACTACAACATGTTAAAATCTACAGAAAGAACGAACTAAAAATAATAAAAAACAACAATTAAATGACTAAAACAACTATATAAGCAAAACAGTATTGTTTTAATTAAAATCCAAATTTAAATTATTCTAAAAATAAACAAATAAATTTTACTGTGACTACAATCTAACACGTGACTAGGAGCAAAAAGAATTAAATTAAAAACTATTTGTAAACTCAAGTTATTCACAATCTAGGGTTTGAAGCAAATTTGAATAAATTCAAATTTAAACCATTCAAATTTGAAAAATAATGGCACAAACAGAAACTAGACAAAAATTTGAATCTAATGCAAAAAGAATCACTCAAAAACATCAAATATCCTAAAAGATATAAGCAATTTAAAACAGAAACTAGTGGACGGAGCAGTACAAGCGGTACTACCGCTTACAAGCGGTACTACCGCTCAACCCCTTTAGTCCCGGTTGGTGTCTCCAACCGGGACTAAAGGGGGGGGCCTTTAGTCCCGGTTGGAGACACCAACCGGGACTAAAGGGTCTGGCACCGTTCGAAGCCGGTCACAAACCCTTTAGTCCCGGTTGGTCTCTCCAACCGGGACAAAAGGTCCCGTTCGAACCGGGACTAATGCCTGCGCCGCTCGAACCGGGACTAATGCACCCATTAGTCCCGGTTCGTAACAGAACCGGGACTAATGCTCTGTTCTGGGTTGGACCAAAGCCCTGTTTTGTACTAGTGGGCGAGCGACGTGCCGGAGGAGTTCGTGTTGGAGCCTGGAGGAGGGAGGGAGCAGTGGGAGCCTCCGATGCGAGCGAGAGAGCGCGAAGAGCGACGCCGCGTGGGTCTGGTGGTGTACGCTACAAACCCACGAACAAAAACCACGACGTGTCGAGCGAGCCTGAGCTGCACGTTGCAGTTGGATCTGTAGAAATATGAGCGGAGCAAGCTCAACACACAAACACAGAGACACAGCACATGCCTAGCTACATGGCACTCAGCAGCGAGTTAGCTCATTTTGGCACCCGCGCGTACGTGCTTGGTGCCAGCACCCATGCCCACTCACTTTCCTATAGCTACGGACGAACTCCATCTTCACTTTGGCATTTCGCGTCCGATCGACTATGGGTGGCAAATAGATGATGATGTGGATGCAAAAATAACTAACTTTTGCATCTTCGAGGTCCAAAAACCCTTCTCCAACAGATGACGTAGATGCAAAAAAAATTACATCTCCACCTACAGAAGATGTAAAATACAATACCTGAAGATACAAATTTGCATCTCCACCTCCAGAAGATGTAAAATTGGCGGCTGCACGCCAACTGCCCAACCGCTTTCATTTTCCTTCCGCCCGCCCGCCTGCCGCCCGCCGCCGTTGACCACCGCCCGGGACAGGCCGACTCCGACGACCCCGCCGCCTCCTCCGTCGGAGCCGCCGCTGGTCTGACCCACCCCACCGTGCCACTGTTGCCGCCGAGGAGCCGCCGATTTGAGTCCGTCCCGCCGCACTTCTGCTGCCGCGCCACTCGCCCACCGCACCACACCGCCGCCGCCCCGCTGCCAGATCCGGCCGCTCCACCGGCCCCACTGCCGGTTCCGCCGCTGCTCTGCCGCTGCCCGCCTCCAAATCGGCCGAATTGGCCGCTTCTCCGCCGCCGAATCGCCGCTGCGCCGCCGCATGATTTGAGCTCCCCCCGTCTCCCCGCCGCCGCCAGATTCGAGCCGCACACCTGCCTACACGCCGCCGCCGCTTTTCCGCTGCCAGACTCGACCTTCTCGCGCCACACGACCGTTGCCCCGTCGCCCCACCGCGACCAATCCACCGCTCGATTCACAGCCGCGCCGCCGGCCATTCGAGCTCACCCTGCTGCATTCGACCTCCCGGCTCTCGTCGCTCGGCCGCCGGCGCACCTGCTGCCGCCGCTCGGTCCACCGCCGCTCCTCCCGTCTCTCGGCGCTCGGCCACCGGCGCTCATGCCGACTAGTTGTACACAACCGCGCGGCCGGCGGCCGGTTTTACATCTCCACTTTGCATCATCTATTGGAGTTGCTCTTTTACATCTCCAATATACATCATCTGTTGGAGTTGTCTCTTTTTTGGAGATGTAAAATGCACGTTTTGGAGATGTAAATTTTTACATCTCCTGTTTTACATTTTCAAATTTGCATCAACTATTGGAGATGCTCTGACTACATGCATGCCAACATGTGCACCACAACGCCAACACTATTCTACTATCTCCGTTCCTAAATATAAGTCTTTTTAGAGATTCCAAGTGACTATATACGGAGCAAAATGAGTGAATCTACACTCTAAAATATGTCTATATACATCCGTATGTAGTTTGTATTGAAATCTCTAAAAGAACTTATATTTAGAAACGGAGGGAATATGTATCTTGGTCATAAATGGGAGGTGAGGCTCCAAAGCTTAACTAGGACATTATGTATCCAAGCCACATCACAACAGAAGTGGAGAACTTCACCCAAGCTAGTACTATGCTGACCCATCCTATTGTTCCTCCTAAAAGCTCATCATCATGACGTTTCCTTCTTCAAGCCCGCTGTTTGGACAAATTAGGTGCGGTTGATACGTCTCCAACGTATCTATAATTTTTTATTGTTCCATGCTGTTATAATATCAATCTTGGATGTTTTTATATTCATTTACAGCAATTTTATATCATTTTTGGAGACTAACCTATTAACTTAGTGCCCAGTGCCAGTTGCTGTTTTCTGCCCTATTTTTGTTTTACAGAAAATCAATACCAAACGAAGTCCAAATACAACAATTTTTTTTGGAGATTTTTTCTTGGGGCAGAAGAGCACTAGAAGCTTCAGGAGGAGGCCAAAAGACCCTGGTGGGGCCCACGAGCCACCAGGGCGTGCCTGGGGGGGCAGGCGCGCCCTGGTGCCTCGTGGGGCCCACCAAGCTCCGTTTGACCTAATTCCAGCACTATAAATTCCAGAAAAATCAGAAACCCTAAGGAGAGTCCACGAAATACTTTTTACGCCGCCGCAAGCTTCTATTCCAGAGAGATCCCATCTGGGGTCCTTCTCCGGTGATCTGCCGGAGGGGGAATCGATCACGGAGGGGCTCTACATCAACCTTGCTGCCTCTCCGATGATGCGTGAGTAGTTTACCACAGACCTTCGGGTCCATAGTTAGTAGCTAGATGGCTTCTTCTCTCTTTTTGATCTTCAATACAATGTTCTCCTTGATGTTCTTGGAGATCTATCCGATGTAATCTCTTTTTGCGGTGTGTTTGTTGGGATCCGATGAATTGTGAGTTTATGATCAGATTATCCATGAAATTATTTGAGTCTTTGCTGCACTCTTTTATGCATGATTATTATAGCCTCGTATTTCTTCTCCGATCTATTGATTTGGTTTGGCCAACTGAGTTGATTTATCTTGCCATGGGAAGAGGTGCTTTGTAGTGGGTTCGATCTTGCGGTGCTCAATCCCAGTGATAGAAAGGGACATGACACGTATGTATCGTTGCTACTAAGGATAACAAGATGAGATCTATTCATTGGGTTTATTAATTCGTGAGTTTGTCTTGTCTACATCATGTCATCGTTCTTAAGGCATTACTCCGTTCTTTATTGGACTTAATACACTAGATGCATGCTGGATAGCGGTCGATGTGTGGAGTAATAGTAGTAGATGCAGGCAGGAGTCGGTCTACTAATCTTGGACGTGATGCCTATATACATGATCATTGCCTTGGATATCGTCATGATTATTTGCTTTTCTATCAATTGCCCAACAGTAATTTGTCTACACACCGTATGCTATTTTCTCGAGAGAAGCCTCTAGTGAAATCTATGGCCCCCGGGTCTATCAAAATCATATTACTAAAACCCTAAAAATATTGCTGTCATTTCTTTTTATTTATTTTATTTTGTATTTTTGTTTCAATCTATCAATCTATCACATACAATTTAATCTTGCAATTTATCGCCGAGAGATTGATAACCTCTCGTTTGCGTTGGGTGCAAGGGTTTGTTGTTTGTGTGCAGGTACTGCTAACGAGGTGTTGTGTGATTCTCCTACTGGTTCGATAACCTTGGTTTCATAATTGAGGGAAATACTTATCTCTACTGTGCTGCATCATCCCTTCCTCTTCGGAGAAATACCAACGCAAGCTACAAGTAGCAGGAAGAATTTCTGGCGCCGTTGCCGGGGAGACATCATCAACATCTATCAAGTACCTTTGCACAAACTCTCATCCCCTTGCATTTACTTTATTTGCCATTTGCCTCTCGTTTTCATCTCCCCCACTTCTAAAACATTTTTACAAAAATACAAAAATATTTTTCGTTTGCTGTTTTCTCGTTTGCCTGTTTGCTATCTTGTTTGCGTAGTCACGATATCTCAAAAAAATACAAAATTGTGTGATTTCTCCAATACTAATAATAATGATTTTATTAGTACTCCGATTGCTCCTCCCGCCGCTAGTGTGGAGACTTGTGATATTAATGCCGCTTTGCTAAATCTTGTCATGAAAGATCAATTTTCTGGTAGTCCTAATGAAGATGCCGCATCGCATCTTAATACTTTCGTAGAATTGTGTGACATGCAAAAGAAAAAAGATGTGGATAATGATATTGTGAAATTAAAATTATTCCCGTTCTCATTGCGGGATCGTGCAAAAATCTGGTTTTCATCTTTACCACAAAATAGTATCGATTCTTGGGATAGGTGTAAAGATGCTTTTATTACTAAGTATTTTCCTCCCGTGAAAATTATTTCTCTAAGAAATCAAATTATGAATTTTAAGCAACTTGATCATGAACATGTTGCCCAATCTTGGGAGAGGATGAAATTAATGATAAGAAATTGCCCTACTCATGGTTTAAATTTATGGATGATTATACAAAAAATTTATGCGGGATTGAATTTTGTCTCTAGAAATCTTTTAGATTCCGCCGCGGGTGGTACGTTTATGGAAATTACTTTGGGTGAAGCTACTAAGTTGCTTGATAATATTATGGCAAATTATTCACAATGGCATACTGAAAGAACTCCTACTAGTAAAAAGGTGAATTCTATTGAAGACATTAATACTTTGAGTGATAAAGTTCATGCGCTTATGAAATTGGTTGCTAGCAAAAATGCTCCTATTGATCCTAATGATGTGCCTTTGTCCACTTTGATTGAGCAAAATAATGATCCCATAGATGTGAATTTTGTCTCACGAAACAATTTTAATAGTAATGCTTATAGAGGTAATTTCAACACTAGACCGTTTCCTGGAAATTCCTCTAATAACTATGGCAATCCTTATGGTAATTCCTACAATAATAATAGGATACCTTCTGATCTTGAAAGTAATATTAAATAATTTATTAATGCTCAAAAAGTTTTCAACACTACGATAGAATTATCCATGATGTGGAAAATCTTAAGACTAAAATTTTGCCACCAAAAATTGATATTAGTGAATCAATCAAAGCTTTATATGTCTCCATGGATGTGAGTAAGAAAAGAACCGCCATGTTAAGAGCTAAACGAGAATTTTTAGAAAAAGCGATTCCTCCTGATTTTTATCGTAGTAATGACGAGGATGTTAAAATGATTGGTGTTTCATCTATTGATTCTTTGTTTAGCAAAATTAAACTTGATGAAAAGGGGACTGAAGAAGAGTCAACTTTAGCTAAAGAGCGTCCCCATAATTCGGAGGGTGAAAATCTTGATAAGAAAATTGCTAAAAGTGGGTTTGGAGAGGTAAAAACTTTAAATAGCGATGTGCCCACTCTCTTGGATTACAAAGATTTTAATTATGATAATTGTTCTTTGATTGAGTGCATTTCTTTGTTACAATCCATGTTAAATTCACCCAACGCTTATGAGCAAAACAAGGCTTTTACTAAACATATCGTAGAAGCAATGATGAAATCGTTAGAGGAAAAGCTTGAACTAGAAATTTCAATTCCTAGAAAATTATATGATGAATGGGAACCTACCATCAAAGTTAAAATTAAAAATTATGAGTGCAATGCTTTATGTGATTTGGGTGCTAGCGTTTCCACAATTCCAAAATCTCTATGTGATGTGTTAGGTTTTACCAATATAGATGAATGCTCCCTTAATTTGCATCTTGCGGATTCTACTATTAAAAAGCCTTTGGGAAGAATTAATGATGTGCTTATTCTTGCAAATAGAAATTATGGGCCTGTTGATTTTATTGTTCTTGATATTGAATGCAATTCTTCTTGCCCCATAATACTTGGTAGACCGTTCTTACGAACTATAGGTGCCGTTATTGAAATGAAAGAAGGGAATATAAAATTTCAGTTTCCATTAAAGAAGGGTATGGAGCATTTCCCTAGGAAAAAAATTAAAGCACCATATGAATCAATCATGAGGGCCACTTATGGAATTGTAACATCCCCATTTAACAGCTACAGTAATCACCTCTTGATAATGCCAAGTCAGCATGATTAACTAGTGCTTGATCATCATTGCATCATATCTCAATTCAAATTCCAATTCAATTTGCAAATTCAATTATAAAGTGAAAACAAAAGTTGCTCCAATCTGAAAAACTAAAATGTTCATTAAATTATATATAATCTAAGGGCATTTATAAAAATATAATCAACATTTATTAGAGTAGATAAATGACCACATCATCCACAAAACAGCACCAAACAGAAGTATTTAATACCTTTTATTTAATTAAAATTCTAGGGAAAACATGTGGACACCAAACCAATTTCTGATAGCAACTAAACTTGCACTGTTAATTTTGGGCCTAGTCACTTATTTTACAAAACTCAATTTGTGTCTGAACATTTTATAAAACAGAAAGTAGAAAAGAGAAAATAGAAAAAAAAATAAAAATAAAAAGAAGAGCTAGGCCGACTGGGCCTTGGGCCACAGTGGCTGGCCCAGCCAGGCCGGCCCAGCCGCCCCCCCACTACTTATCCCCTCCCGGCGCCGAAACCCTAACCAGAAACCCCCACTCTCCCCGATCCCCTTCTCCCTCTCGCCCATCCCCGCCGCCTCGCGCCGACGCCGCCGTCCGTCGCGCCACCTCGTCGCTCGCCGCCACCTCGTCGCTCGCCGCCCGTCCTCGACCGCCTCCCCACCGGCTCCATCGAGCCTCGCCGGCGTTCACCGGCAACGTGGGTGAGGACCCCGTTTCCTCTCCTCCCCCTCTGTCCGCGCCGTCGCCGTCCGCTGCGCCGCCGCGTCCGAGCCGCGCCTCGCCGCGCTCGTCCCCGCGCTCGCGTTGCCGCCAGCCGCCTGGCCTCGCGCCCGCTTGCCCGTGCCCGCACGCTCCGCCGCCTGGTCTCGCCCGCGCTGCTACCGCCTCACCGCCTCGCCCGAGCTGTTGCTCGCCCGCCCGCGCAGCCGCGCCCGCGCGCCCGCCTCCCCTCGTCGCCGCGATGCCGCCGCTGTCCTTGGCCTCGTCGCCGTCGCCCGCGCTGGCCTCGCCTCCCCTGGCCGCGCCCTCGCCGCTGTCCGTCGTCGGCCTCGCCGCGCGCCCGGACGCGTCCGGTCCCCCCCTGTGTACCCGCGCGCGCACGCGAACGCCGGACACGTCCGGCCCCTGAAAGAGCACAGGCCGGACATGTCCGGCCTGGCCACTGACTACTGGGCCCGACACTGTTTAAACGAAAAGAAAAACGAAAATGAAAAAGAAAATATTAAAATAAATAAATAAATATTAATTAATTAATTAATTAACTAATTAATCAACTTAATTAATTCTGTTTAATTAAACTAATTATTAATTAACCTAATTAAACTGTAATTAATTTAATTAAAACCCTAATTAACCTAAACGGTGACTGACAGGTGGGACCCACCTGTCAGCTTGACCAGTCAACGGACGGTTGACTGCTGACGTCATGCCGATGTCAGCAATTACTGTTTCGGATAATGTTGATTTAAATAAATTCAGAAATTCCAGAAATTAATAAAAACTTTAGAAAATCATATCTTTTAAACCGTAACTCGGATTAAAATAATTTATATATGTAAAACGATCAGAAAAATATGTCGAACCCGAATACGCTGTCCACCTACCTGTCAGATGCGTCCAGCACTGCAAACATGGAACCATCCCCTCCGGTTCATCTGTCTGACCGATGTCCGAAACCGGGAAACCGTTTCAGTTAATTCCCCGCTTCATCTGCCACGTGTAGCACTGCGTTAGGGCACCCTAGCATAGCCTATTGTCATGCCAAGCATCTGTGTGGATTTGTCTGCTTTGTATTGACTGTTTCTTCCCCCTCTTCCCTTCGGTAGACTCTGAGACCGATGCTGCCGCTGTGATCGACTACGTCCCCGACGACCCATCCTTTTCAGCAGAGCAACCAGGCAAGCAAAACCCCTTGACGCATGCCTATATCACCTAATCTCTCTCTCCCTCCTGCTTGCATTAGAAAATTGCTTCTGCTATGTTTTATCCTATTTCTGATGCATAGCCTGTTCTTGTAACTGTTATTGATACCTGCCTGTTATCCAAACTGCTTAGAATAGGTTTGATGGTAGTAACCATCTGTGGCCCCTCTTCCTTGCTGTAGTTGCCCCGCTTTAGTACCTGTGCCCGATCTATGTGATCGACGGGCTGAGACCAGTTCATCACCACACATTCCCCCTAAGTTGCTCGACACTGCAGAGTTAATATCAAGTGCCGAGGGTGATACCTCTTATCTCACTCCTGCTATTGCCTCTGAGGCTCAGCTAGTTGGTCGTGGGTTACGAGGGTGATTCCTCTTTCACCACCTCCGACGATGCTTCTGTCGGGTAACTCCGCAAGTGTGAATACCATCGAGGGTGATTCCTCTGTGTTCACCTTGTCGGTTACATCTAGTGGAAATCCAACGAGGGTGGTTCCTCGGATTCCTGCTTGATGTTATGGACACACGGTTACTTGCACTTTATTACTGATACCTGGATAAAGTCGGGTCGACCCCGAGGGGTACCCGCGAGTGATGTGGAGTCGGGTTGACCATGAGGGTACCCGCGAGATGAATACGTGGCATGGCCGGGCATTCTTAGCCCTTGCCGTAAGTCCACGAGACGGGGCGACGGGGTCACAGGATCGTGAGTCTCTGCTCGTTTCCGCGCGCTCCAAAGGCACTAAGGGTTAGGATATGTAATCTGAGTAGGCCTCTGGCCTTTTTGCGCTAACCAGCACGTGGGAATAAAATGGGTACTCGGCGCCGTATGTATCAGCCGAAAGCTTTGTCAGACGTCCAGTTCAGCAGTGCGGCGCGGCAGGATCGGCGCCATCCATGATAGAGGTGGTGCCTGGATCTAACCATGTGCGCAACGACCCGGAGTGCAAAGGGCGATGGGCCCAAGACCCCTGAGCACTTAGGAGGTAGACCGGCGGGGACCTCTCTGCTGAGCTCTAGGTAGGGCTGCGGTGTGTAGATCAGCCGAGGCCGGGCATGACCCGATAAAAGTGTGTCCGGCCAGAGTTAATCGAGCGTGTTGGGTAACAGTAGTGCACCCCTGCAGGGAAGTATATCTATTCGAATAGCCGTGTCCACGGTAACAGGACGCTCGGAAAATATCCCGATCTTCTATAACTAGAACTGGGTTAATATGTGGCCCCGGGATCGTTTTCTCGCAGGGAGTCGAGGAAGGATCTCTGGGCGATGTTGATACTTGTGCTAATACTAAACTTATGAACTAATCTGTACTCTTCTAATGCTGCAAGACCGCTGAAGATGCTAGTCTTCGATATGCTTGGCTTTTCCCTTCTATTCTGGCATTTCTGCAAATCAGTCCACATATACAGCCTTCCTTTGATAATGCTGCATATTTAGAATAGATCTGATGTCAGTCTTGCGAGTACTTTGGATGAGTACTCACGGTTGCTTTGCTATCTTTTCCCCCATACCCGATTGTTGCGACCAGATGTTGAAGCCCAGGAGCAGGAGATCCCTGGAGGAGCCTACTACGACAGGGAGATCATCGACGACCAGGAGTAGTTTAGGAGGCACCCAGGCAGGAGGCCTTGCCTCTTTCGATCAGAGTCGTTGTTTGTTTTTGCCTTCATAAGGCATCTCTATTTTACTTTTATATCTGTACTCAGATATCTAATGCTCCCGCTGACGCTTGTATGACAATGAGCTTATGTATTCGAGCCCTCGAGGCCCCTGGCTTGTAATATAAAGGTTGTATTATTTTATTTGTGTTTAGAGTTGTGTTGTGATATCTTCAAGTGAATCCCTAGGCTTGATCGTGTGCATTGCGTGTATGATTAGTGCACGATTAAGTCGGGGGCGTCACAAGTTGGTATCAGAGCCGACTGCCTGTAGGATTCCCCTTTCCAACTCCTTGGCCGAAGTTGAGTCTAGTCTCTCAAAAACTATTTTACTAACATGGCCGTGTGGCTTACGGGCCCACGTCGCCAATGGATGGGATTAGGATCTTTTATTCCTCTTCCTTACTCTGGGACTCTGCTCTCTTTCCTATTCGGGTTAAAGTTTTATTAACTCTAACATTAGGTTCTTGTGATCACATCCACCCGGAGTTCTGAATTTATCCCCCCTTGCTTCAAGATGAGGGCCAGGATTCTGCTGCACAATATTCACGGACCGCAGGATCCTTTTATCGAGGATCCCCTGCATTGTTCCTTGCAGATTCCTCGCTCCAATAGTTTTCTCCGACGTTGGTGTAGCCTTTGCTATGTCTCGTTGTTGTATCTTTCCACCATCTAGTTTGTCTAGTTGCGAGTGTTTCCGAGCTCGTACTATCCGTTTGAATTTAACTCTGTGCATGGATATGTATGTCTTTATTGACTACTTATATGTATCTAATGCACTTCTTGTTCAATTCTCATGTTACATCCTGAATGACTTCTTACCCATGCAGTTGTTCTTGCTAAACTGCCCCTGTTGATTTGGGAGGATGGCCGACGATCCTCCACCTCCACCCTATATTGCCGCAATGATGCAGCAGTTTGAGCTGAACCGATAGTTTATGACTGGAGTAATGGCTCAGTTTCCAAATCAGAATGCCCAGCAACAGTCTGCCCAATAACACTGCAGGAATTCGTGCGCCTCAATCCATCCATTTTCCGCAACTCCACTAATCCTATGGATGCTGATGATTGGCTTCGTGATATCCTGTTTGAGATGGAGTCAGCTAGTGTTGCCTCTGACAGTTACGTCACCTTTGCGGCATTTCATCTGAAAGGTCCTGCTGCTCAATGGTGGGAAAGTCATAGGGGTGGCCTGCCTGTTGGAACTGTAACCACTTGGCAGGAATTCCAGTCAGCCTTCCGTGCACGACACATTCCTCAAGGGCTGATCGACCAGAAGAAGACGGAGTTCCGTAAACTCACACAGGGTAAGATGACTGTTGATGAATATCAGAGGAAATTCCTTGAATTATCCCGCTATGCTGAAGATGACGTCTGCACTGACGCTCGCAAGCAGGAGAAATTCCGTGAAGGACTGCATCCTGATATAAAGCTCGCACTTGCTGTTCATGAAGCTGCAGACTTTGCAACGCTTGTTAGCCAGTCTTTCCGAATTGAAACTGCTTTGACTGAGTACCAGGAATCGCTCAAGCGCACTCGTGACGTTGGCTCATCTTCAGGTCAGCCTGCTCAGAAACGTCAAGTCTGGATCCTGCACAATGTCTATCACCGACCTACTCCAACCCCAAGGCCGTCATATGTTGCACCTCGTCTGCCTCTGCCGCTGAGACAGCTAACGATTCAGGGTGGACAGCCCAAGGCCACCGCTCCTCCCCATAATGATGGTTTATGCCACAAGTGTGGACAGCCAGGGCACCGTGCTATCAACTGTCGCCAGAACCAGCCTCAGAGTACACCACATCCTCCTGTTGGTCGCAGGAAGGGCCGTCGAAAACATCCTTCTAGGAACGCTGATGCCAGACCACCTGCTAGTCAACTTATTCGTGTCAACCATGTCAAGATGGAAGAAGCTCGACAGGACACCAAAATTGTGATGGGTGCCCTTCTAGTGAATTCAATCCCAGCTTCTGTCCTCTTTGATTCTGGAGCATCGCACTCCTTCATGTCCGAAAGTTTTGCGCGAAGACATGAGATACCTTTTGAGGAGATGTCCACCCCTTTACTGATCTAGTCACCCGGGGCTAGATGGCAAACTACCATGGTAAGCCGCGGTAACCACATTGTGATTGGAGGATTGGTGTTCCCTGTGTCTCTCATTGCACTCAAGACTGCCGACATAGACATCATTTTGGGTATGGACTGGTTGAAACCTCATAAAGCGTTGATTGATTGTGCCACTGAAACAGTCCGACTCACGCACCCTTCCGGTCAGACAATCAGTTACTCAGCTCGGACAGTTCAAAATGCCGAGAGCCAGATATATGCTTTGAATGCTTTGAACGCTTCACCTCTTGAGGGAATTGAGAACGTTCCAGTCGTTTGCGATTTTCCGGATGTCTTTCCAGAAGAACTCCCAGGAATACCCCCTGTTAGAACTGTCGAGTTCGTCATCGACTTGAAGCCAGGCACTACTCCTATTGCCAAGCGCCCATACAAGATGCCACCTCATGAACTCCTTGAGCTTAAGGAGGAAATCGACAAGTCACTTAAGAAGGGTTTCATCCACCCCAGTTCTTCTGCTTGGGGGGCACCTTCTCTCTTTGTTAAGAAGAAAGATGGTACGAATCGGTTGGTTCAAGATTACCGACCCATTAACCAGGCAACCATTCAGAACAAATATCCGCTTCCTCGGATCAATGACCTGTATGATCAACTTGCTGGATCATGAGTGTTCTCTAAACTCGACCTGAGGTTGGGTTATCATCAGATCCGTGTTCGCGAAGAGGATATCCCCAAGACTGCATTTGTCACCCGATATGGCTCTTATGAGTACACTGTCATGTCCTTTGGCTTAACCAACGCTCCAGCAATTTTCTCTCGGTTAATGAACTACATCTTCATGGATTACCTCGACAAGTTTGTCGTGGTTTATCTGGATGATATTCTTATATATTCCAAGAATGAAGAAGAACATGCTGAACATCTTCGGCTTGTACTGGAGAAACTTCGAGAACATCAACTATATGCCAAATACTCTAAGTGTGAATTCTGGTTATCCGAGGTGACTTATCTGGGTCATGTGATATCCAAAGATGGCATTGCTGTTAACCCAGAACGAGTTCAGGCTATTCTTGAATGGACTCCTCCGAAGAATGTCAAGCAAGTCAGAAGTTTTCTCGGCCTCGCAAGTTATTGTCGTCGCTTTGTCGAGAACTTCTCAAAGATTGCCAAGCCTCTGACTAATCTGCTTCACAAAGGCGTTAAGTTTGAGTGGACAGATAAATGTCAGGAAAGCTTTCAGACCCTGAAGGACAAGCTCACCTCTGCTCCAGTGCTTGCTCCTCCGGATTCTCGCAAGGATTTTGTGATCTATTGCGACGCCTCTCGTCAAGGATTAGGCTGTGTCCTGATGCAAGAGCACAGAGTAATTGCTTATGCCTCGCGATAATTGCGTCTACATGAAGAGAATTACCCAGTGCATGATCTTGAACTTGCTGCAGTGATATATGCATTGAAGCTGTGGCGACATTACCTCCTTGGTAACCGATGTGAGATATATACTGATCATCAAAGTCTGAAGTATTTATTTACTCAGCCGGATCTCAATCTCCGCCAACAGCGATGGTTGGAAACAATTACGGACTATGACTATGGTATTTCATATACCCCTGGCAAGGCTAATGTAATGGCCGATGCCTTGAGCCGCAAGTCCTATTGCAACAACCTCATGATTCAGCGAGCTCAACCTCGTCTATATGAAGAATTGCGCCAGCTGAACCTCCACATTGTTCCACAGGGTTCTCTAAATACCCTTGTTATACAGCCAGATCTTGAGAAGGCTGTTAAACGCGCGCAAGCTAAAGATGCTGAAGTTGATCTGATGAAAAGGGATCTCCACCTTGAAAAGTACAGGGATTTCTTGCTTGCTGAAGATGGAACCTTGTATTTCAAAGACCGCATTGTGGTACCTCGGTTCGAATTGATGACTGACAAGGTCATGAAGGAGGCACATGATACACCACTGTCTATTCATCCGGGTAGCACCAAGATGTATCGTGATCTCCGAGAAAGGTACTGGTGGTCTAGAATGAAGCAGGATATTGCCCGATATGTTGCTGAATGTGACGTTTGCCGTCGCGTTAAAGCAGAACATCAGAAGCCTGCTGGAATTCTGCAACCGCTCACTATTCCTTTATGGAAATGGGATAAGGTTCAAATGGATCTCATTACTGGCCTTCCCAAGTCACAGAAGGGTCACGATGCTATTCTTGTCGTCATCGACCAACTCTCCAAAGTTGCACACTTTCTGCCAGTCAAGGAGACGATCACTGCTAGTCAGTTAGCAGAGTTATATATCTCCAGGATTGTATCACTCCACGGTATTCCGAAGGAGATCAGTTCAGACCGTGGCAGCCTCTTCACTTCACACTTCTGGAATAGTTTCCAAGAAGCTATGGGAACTCATATTACTTGGAGTTCAGCTTATCACCCCCAGTCCCAAGGCCAAGTTGAAAGAGTGAATCAAGTGCTTGAAGATATGCTACGAGCTTGTGTTATTTTGTTTGGCAAGAAGTGGGAAGAATCTCTCCCGTATGCCGAATTCTCTTACAACAACAGCTATCAAGCGAGTTTGAAAATGGCCCCCTTCGAAGTGTTATATGGACGTAAGTGTCGAACCCCTCTGAATTGGTCAGAAACTGGGGAACGACCGCTCGTTGGTCTGGATATTATCCAACACGCTGAAGAGCAAGTCCGAATTGTGCGAGAAAATCTCAAGGCTGCTCAGGACCGCCAGAAGAGCAACTATGATCGCAAACGATGGGGATTGACCTATCAACCTGGTGATCAAGCTTATCTGTGTGTCACTCCGATGAAGGGCACTCACCGTTTCGGAATCAAGGGCAAGTTAGCTCCTCGCTACATCGGCCCCTTCCGCATTCTCGCCAGACGTGGACATGTGGCTTATAAATTGGAGTTGCCGCCGCAATTCTCCCACATCCACGACGTCTTCCATGTGTCGCAACTTCGCCGTTGCTTCAAGGAATCTCCGCACCGAGCAGTGGATCATGAATTGCTTGATTTGCAAGATGATCTATCTTATAAAGAGCATCCGATCCACATTCTCGATCAAGCTGAACGTCGGACCCGCCAGAAGACTACCAAGTTCCTTAAAGTTCAGTGGTCGAACCATTCTGAAGATGAAGCCACTTGGGAGCGCGAAGATCGTCTTCGTGAAGAATACCACACTCTCTTTCAGCCTGCCTCTTAATTCTCGGGACGAGAATTCTTGTTAGAGGAGGAGAATTGTAACATCCCCATGTAACAGCTACAGTAATCACCTCTTGAAAATGCCAAGTCAGCATGATTAACTAGTGCTTGATCATCATTGCATCATATCTCAATTCAAATTCCAATTCAATTTGCAAATTCAATTATAAAGTGAAAACAAAAGTTGCTCCAATCTGAAAAACTAAAATGTTCATTAAATTATATATAATCTAAGGGCATTTATAAAAATATAATCAACATTTATTAGAGTAGATAAATGACCACATCATCCACAAAACAGCACCAAACAGAAGTATTTAATACCTTTTATTTAAATAAAATTCTAGGGAAAACATGTGGACACCAAACCAATTTCTGATAGCAACTAAACTTGCACTGTTAATTTTGGGCCTAGTCACTTATTTTACAAAACTCAATTTGTGTCTGAACATTTTATAAAACAGAAAGTAGAAAAGAGAAAATAGAAAAACAAAAATAAAATAAAAAGAAGAGCTAGGCCGACTGGGCCTTGGGCCACTGTGGCTGGCCCAGCCAGGCCGGCCCAGCCGCCCCCCCACTACTTATTCCCTCCCGGTGCCGAAACCCTAACCCGAAACCCCCACTCTCCCCGATCCCCTTCTCCCTCTCGCCCGTCCCCGCCGCCTCGCGCCGACGCCGCCGTCCGTCGCCGCCACCTCGTCGCTCGCCGCCCGTCCTCGATCGCCTCCCCACCGGCTCCATCGAGCCTCGCCAGCGTTCACCGGCAACGTGGGTGAGGACCCCGTTTCCTCTCCTCCCCCTCTGTCCGTGCCGTCGTCGTCCGCTGCGCTGCCGCGTCCGAGCCGCGCCTCGCCGCGCTCGTCCCCGCGCTCGCGTCACCGTCACCCGCCTGGCCTCGCGCCCACTCGCCCGTGCCCGCGCGCTCCGCCGCCTGGTCTCGCCCGCGCCGCTACCGCCTCGCCGCCTCGCCCGAGCTGTTGCTCGCCCGCCCGTGCAGCCGCGCCCGCGCGCCCACCTCCCCTCGTCGCCGCGGTGCCGCTACTGTCCTTGGCCTCGTCGCCGTCGCCCGCGCCTGGCCTCGCCTCCCCTGGCCGCGCCCTCGCCGCTGTCCGTCGTCGGCCTCACCGCGCGCCCGGACGCGTCCGGTCCCCCCCTGTGTACCCGCGCGCGCACGCGAACGCCGGACACGTTCGGCCCCCGAAAGAGCACAGGCCGGACATGTCCGGCCTGGCCACTGACTACTGTGCCCGGCACTGTTTAAACGAAAAGAAAAACGAAAATGAAAAAGAAAATATTAAAATAAATAAATAAATATTAATTAATTAATTAACTTAATTAATTCTGTTTAATTAAACTAATTATTAATTAACCTAATTAAACTGTAATTAATTTAATTAAAACCTTAATTAACCTAAACGGTGACTGACAGGTGGGACCCACCTATCAGGTTGACCAGTCAACGGACTATTGACTGCTGACGTCAGCAATTACTGTTTCGGATAATGTTAATTTAAATAAATTCAGAAATTCCAGAAATTAATAAAAACTTTAGAAAATCATATCTTTTAAACCGTAACTCGGATTAAAATAATTTATATATGTAAAACGATCAGAAAAATATGACGAACCCGAATACGCTGTCCACCTACCTGTCAGATGCCTCCAGCACTGCAAACATGGAACCATCCCCTCCGGTTCATCTGTCTGACCGATGTCCGAAACCGGGAAACCGTTTCAGTTAATTCCCCGCTTCATCTGCCACGTGTAGCACTACGTTAGGGCACCCTAGCACAACCTATTGTCATGCCAAGCATCTGTGTGCATTTGTCTGCTTTGTATTTACTGTTTCTTCCCCCTCTTGCCTTCGGTAGACTCCGAGACCGATGCTGCCGCTGTGATCGACTACGTCCCCGACGACCCACCTTTTCAACAGAGCAACCAGGCAAGCAAAACCCCTTGACGCATGCCTATATCACCTAATCTCTCTCTCTCCCTCCTGCTTGCATTAGAAAATTGCTACTGCTATGTTTTATCCTATTTCTGATGCAAGGCCTGTTCTTGCAACTGTTATTGATACCTGCCTGTTATCCAAACTGCTTAGAATAGGTTGGATGGTAGTAACCATCTGTGGCCCCTCTTCCTTGCTGTAGTTGCCCCGCTTTAGTACCTGTGCCCGATCTATGTGATCGACGGGCTGAGACCAGTTCATCACCACACATTCCCCCTAAGTTGCTCGACACTGCAGAGTTAATATCGAGTGCCGAGGGTGATACCTCTTATCTCACTCCTGCTATTACCTCTGAGGCTCATCTAGTTGATCGTGGGTTACGAGGGTGATTCCTCTTTCACCACCTCCGACGATGCTTCTGTCGGGTAACTCCGCAAGTGTGAATACCATCGAGGGTGATTCCTCCGTGTTCACCTTGTCGGTTACATCTAGTGGAAATCTAACGAGGGTGGTTCCTCGGATTCCTGCTTGATGTTATGGACACACGGTTACTTGCACTTTATTACTGATACCTGGATAAAGTCGGGTCGACCCCGAGGGGTACCCGCGAGTGATGTGGAGTCGGGTTGACCATGAGGGTACCCGCGAGATGAATACGTGGCATGGCCGGGCATTATTAGCCCTTGCCGTAAGTCCACGAGACGGGGCGACGGGGTCACAGGATCGTGAGTCTCTGCTCGTTTCCGCGCGCTCCAAAGGCACTAAGGGTTAGGATATGTAATCTGAGTAGGCCTTTGGCCTTTTCGCGCTAACCAGCACGTGGGAATAAAATGGGTACTCGGCGCCGTATGTATCAGCCGAAAGCTTTGTCAGACGTCCAGTTCAGCAGTGCGGCACGGCAGGATCGGCGCGATCCATGATAGAGGTGGTGCCTGGATCTAACCATGTGCGCAACGACCCAGAGTGCAAAGGGCGATGGGCCCAAGACCCCTGAGCACTTAGGAGGTAGACCGGCGGGGACCTCTCTGCTGAGCTCTAGGTAGGGCTGCGGTGTGTCGATCAGCCGAGGCCGGGCATGACCCGATAAAAGTGTGTCCGGCCAGAGTTAATCGAGCGTGTTGGGTAACAGTAGTGCACCCCTGCAGGGAAGTATATCTATTCGAATAGCCGTGTCCACGGTAACAGGACGCTCGGAAAATATCCCGATCTTCTATAACTAGAACTGGGTTAATATGTGGCCCCGGGATCGTTTTCTCGCAGGGAGTCGAGGAAGGATCTCTGGGCGATGTTGATACTTGTGCTAATACTAAACTTATGAACTAATCTGTACTCTTCTAATGCTGCAAGACCGCTGAAGATGCTAGTCTTCGATAGGCTAGGCTTTTCCCTTCTATTCTGGCATTTCTGCAAATCAGTCCACATATACATCCTTCCTTTGATAATGCTGCATATTTAGAATAGATCTGATGTCAGTCTTGCGTGTACTTTGGATGAGTACTCATGGTTGCTTTGCTATCTTTTCCCCCATACCCGATTGTTGCGACCACACATTGAAGCCCAGGAGCAGGAGATCCCCGGAGGAGCCTACTACTACGGGGAGATCATCGACGACCAGGATTAGTTTAGGAGGCACCCAGGCAGGAGGCCTTGCCTCTTTCGATCAGAGTCGTTGTTTGTTTTTGCCTTCATAAGGCATCTCTGTTTTACTTTTATATCTGTACTTAGATATCTAATGCTCCCGCTGACGCTTGTATGACAGCGAGCTTATGTATTCGAGCCCTCGAGGCCCCTGACTTGTAATATAAAGCTTGTATTATTTTATTTGTGTTTAGAGTTGTGTTGTGATATCTTCAAGTGAGTCCCTAGGCTTGATCGTGTGCATTGCGTGTATGATTAGTGCACGATTATGTCGGGGGCGTCACAGGAATCAACTTGAAGGATGACAATACTTGAAATTATGCATTATGCCTAGCTAGGGGCATAAAACAATAGCGCTTGTTGGGAGGCAACCCAATGAATAAAATAAATTTTTGTTATAAGTTTCTGTTATGGTGTGTTTTTACTGTCATGCTACTGGTATGATAGTGTTTTTGTGTTTTTAATTAGTGTTTGTGCCAAGTAAAGCCTTTAGGATGATTTGGAAGATAGTATAATTGATGCTGTTTGGAAAACAGAAAGTTTTGCGTCCAGTGCCCGAATTTTGTTTCTGTACTGGAGCGTCGAAAAAATCTGAATTTTTTACACAGTATTGGTATATGAACTTTCCACGTTGTCCTAATTTTTCAGAATTTTTGGAGTTACAGAAGTATGGATTTTAAATATATTTATACAGAATGTTCTGTTTTTGACAGATTCTGTTTTTGTTGCACTACTTGCTTGTTTTGATGAATCTATGGATTGTATCGGGGGGTATAAGCCATGGTGAAGTTAGAGTCCATTAGGTATGATGCAAAAATAAAATATTAATGGGTTTGCAACAGTACTTATAGTAGTGATTTGTTTTGTTATACTAACGGATTTCACGAAGGTTTTGTTAAGTTTTGTGTGATTGAAGATTTCAAGTTTTGGGTGAGATCACGATGGATGAAGGAATAAGGAGTAGCAAAAGCCTAAGCTTGGGGATGCCCAAGGCACCCCAAGGTAATATTCTAGGAAGACTCAAGCGTCTAAGCTTGGGGATGCCCCGGAAGGCATCCCCTCTTTCTTCTACCAGCCATCGGTAATTTTACTTGGAGCTATATTGTTATTCGTCACATGATATGTGTTTTGCTTGGAGCGTCTTGTATTATATGAGTCTTTGCTTTGTTTTCTTTTTAGTTTGTCACAATCATCTATGTTGAACACACCTATCTTGAGAGAGCCACACGTTTATCATCATGATTTGTTAGAATACTCCATGTGCTTCACTTAAATTTTTTGAGCTAGGCAGTTGCTCTAGTGCTTCACTTAAATCTTTTTGAGCATGGTGGTGGCTATGTTTTGAAGAAACAAACTCTCATGCTTCACTTATATTATTTTGAGAGTAGATTAAAATTTTGAAGAAATGAATTCTCATGCTTCACTTATATTATTTTGAGAATTGTTAAGATTGAAATTTTGAAGAAATATTTGCACTCTCATGCTTCACTTAAATCTTTTTGAGAGTTGATCTTTAGTAACGGTAATTTGCGCAAGATATGAATTTGGTCCCAAAGTGATGAATATTCAAGAGGGATATAGATAAAAACTTTCATATAGATCATTGGATATGATAAGTGTGACTCCTTGCAATAGTTTTGCGATATGGAGATGATGATATGTGAGTCATGTTAGTGAGTAATTGTGCTTTAGTAAAAAATATTGGTGTTAAGGTTTGTGATTCCCTATGCAAGCACATTAAGTCAATAGTTATGCAATGAAATTATATCCTACTTATGGTGCATTATTCGGTGTTAGTTATGTTCAATGCATGTTTATGACCATTTTCGTTTTTTGGTTGGTTGCTTCTCAATCTTTTGCTAGCCTTCACTTGTACTAAGCGGAAATACTGCTTGTGCATCCAAAATCCTTAAACCCAGTTTTGCCATATGAGTCCACTATATCTACCTATATGCGGTATCACAGTGCCGTTCCAAGTAAATTTGCGTGTGCCAACTCTAATTTTCAAAATAATTTTTCTGTTTTGTGTGCCTGTACCGCTCATGAAGCGGCAGGGGGTGGCCAATATTTTCCATGTTAGGTGTGTTATTCTCACGATGAGTGTTTATTCACTTGTCATTGCACGAGAGTATGGTTGGTAATAGGGATGCCCAGTCCCGCAAGAAATGAAATTAATAACAACAAAATTCCTTGGAAAGTTATGGCATGGAGGGCACCCGTGGATACGACTAGCCATGGAATGTGAAAGAAATGGTGGAAAGGAAATGAACTTTACTTTCTGTTTGGGAACCACCTATGATGTGTCTAGCATGGAAAATATTGGGAATTCTCGGTCGTTTTCGTTGACAGGAAAAGCATGCCTCTCAAAATATTTTTATCTCTTTAATTTCAGCTTTGAGCTCTGGCACATTTGACAAATCTCTGCTTCCCTCTGTGAAGGGCCTATCTATTTACTTTTATGCAAATTTTTATTTTATTTGAGTCTCCATCTTCTCTTACAAAAGCACCAACTAGGGAGCACTATTGTCATACTTGTGTATTGGATGTAGCTAATATTCGAGTGTGTTTCATGAATGGATCAATGATAGAGCATAATGGGCTAGGGATAACTCTCTTTAGCGTTGATATTTTGAAAGACATGGTTGCTTGTTAGTATGCTTGAGTATCTATGTTTTCATGTCAAATTATAGACTATTGCTTTGAATCATATAAGTCCAATGTCCATGCTACAAAAGAAAAGAATATGCGATGAATATGTTAGACAACATTCCACATCAAAAATTCTGTTTTTATCATTTACCTACTCGAGGACGAGCAGGAATTAAGCTTGGGGATGCTGATACGTCTCCAACGTATCTATAATTTTTTATTGTTCCATGCTGTTATAATATCAATCTTGGATGTTTTTATATTCATTTACAGCAATTTTATATCATTTTTGGAGACTAACCTATTAACTTAGTGCCCAGTGCCAGTTGCTGTTTTCTGCCCTGTTTTTGTTTTACAGAAAATCAATACCAAACGAAGTCCAAATACAACAATTTTTTTTGGAGATTTTTTCTTGGGGCAGAAGAGCACTAGAAGCTTCAGGAGGAGGCCAAAAGACCCTGGTGGGGCCCACGAGCCACCAGGGCGTGCCTGGGGGGGGCAGGCGCGCCCTGGTGCCTCGTGGGGCCCACCAAGCTCCGTTTGACCTAATTCCAGCACTATAAATTCCAGAAAAATCAGAAACCCTAAGGAGAGTCCACGAAATACTTTTTATGCCGCCGCAAGCTTCTGTTCCAGAGAGATCCCATCTGGGGTCCTTCTCCGGTGATCTGCCGGAGGGGGAATCGATCACGGAGGGGCTCTACATCAACCTTGCTGCCTCTCCGATGATGCGTGAGTAGTTTACCACAGACCTTCGGGTCCATAGTTAGTAGCTAGATGGCTTCTTCTCTCTTTTTGATCTTCAATACAATGTTCTCCTTGATGTTCTTGGAGATCTATCCGATGTAATCTCTTTTTGCGGTGTGTTTGTTGGGATCCGATGAATTGTGAGTTTATGATCAGATTATCCATGAAATTATTTGAGTCTTTGCTGCACTCTTTTATGCATGATTATTATAGCCTCGTATTTCTTCTCCGATCTATTGATTTGGTTTAGCCAACTGAGTTGATTTATCTTGCCATGGGAAGAGGTGCTTTGTAGTGGGTTCGATCTTGCGGTGCTCAATCCCAGTGACAGAAAGGGACATGACACGTATGTATCGTTGCTACTAAGGATAACAAGATGAGATCTATTCATTGGGTTTATTAATTCGTGAGTTTGTCTTGTCTACATCATGTCATCGTTCTTAAGGCATTACTCCGTTCTTTATTGGACTTAATACACTAGATGCATGCTGGATAGCGGTCGATGTGTGGAGTAATAGTAGTAGATGCAGGCAGGAGTCGGTCTACTAATCTTGGACGTGATGCCTATATACATGATCATTGCGTTGGACATCGTCATGATTATTTGCTTTTCTATCAATTGCCCAACAGTAATTTGTCTACACACCGTATGCTATTTTCTCGAGAGAAGCCTCTAGTGAAATCTATGGCCCCCGGGTCTATCAAAATCATATTACTAAAACCCTAAAAATATTTCTGTCATTTCTTTTTATTTATTTTATTTTGTATTTTTGTTTCAATCTATCACATACAATTTAATCTTGCAATTTATCGCCGAGAGATTGACAACCTCTCATTTGCGTTGGGTGCAAGGGTTTGTTGTTTGTGTGCAGGTACTGCTAACGAGGTGTTGTGTGATTCTCCTACTGGTTCGATAACCTTGGTTTCATAATTGAGGGAAATAATTATCTCTACTGTGCTGCATCATCCCTTCCTCTTCGGGGAAATACCAACGCAAGCTACAAGTAGCAGCGGTCTAAGCACATATTCTTGCATGGCTTATCTTGCAAGAACGGGTGTGGAGGGTCGTTGGGCTACAACAAAGAGGATGTATAGTTTGCGCAAGAGAGAGCCAGAGTAGGCCACGGCACACATACTATTTATGTGTAGACTAGTGAGTATGTTGCTATATTCATGCGGGGTTTACAGATATTTTATCAAAAAAGAGGGGGAAAAGCTCATTGGCCTCTGCATCAATTAACACACACAGCCATCTATTGTTGCAAATAAATATTTTGTCATGCTTAGTACAAGAAGCAAGACAAAAAAAGGGTAAACAAGGCCGCTAGCTTAGCAATCACCGATTACAAAGATAACAAAAAGCTTCATTCTTTAACTTAATATCACAAAAAGCCCATAAGTCATGAATTCCATGCCACAGAGATGTTGAAGTAAATAATTCATGACTATAGCAGAAATTAGCATGCAACAATTTAGCATACTAGGTGAACAGGAAAACATGCACAACAACATCGCACATGAAACAACAACAGATAGAGACATGAACAGATCACGATGGACGTACTGTTCGTTAGCTACTACAGGAGCGACAGTGTAGATGACGATGTTGACGGCGATGGAGGCAACGATGAGTAGCACCGCCCGATTTGGACGGATTACGACCCATGATGATGAACATGAGCAGCCGTGCAGAGCGCTTCCAAGAAACCTAATTCGTCCTCCCGGTGCAGGATCGCAAGTACGAACGGTTCCGGAGACCCGGTCTCCCGCACGCCGATGCACACCGGCGTTCGGATAGAGTAGACTACGGTGGCGGCGCAAGTTGCGATATGAGGTAAAACCCTAGGTGTTTTTGATTTGTCTTTGGTTGCGGCCGGTAGCAGTATATATAATAGGACCAGAGGCGGTATCGTGTCGCGATCACGATCTCAAACCAACTTGAATTTTAAGTCGTATACTTACCGAACAAGAAATAATTCTTGTCTGCCAAGACATCAAAACATAAAATGACAAAAGGAAGCTGCATCCCTGCAAGGCATCGGACCCGATTTCGGCGGACCATTCACGTGCATGTCGCGTGCGCGCACCGCCCCGGCCCCGGCCCGAGCCCGGCCAGGCCAGCCGAGCGAGAGCGCGCGTGTGGTTTCCTATTTCTCTCCTCAACACACCACTTAGAGTGGTGGAGAGAACCCACTATATAAAGAGGTCCAACACTTCCTCAACTAGCGGTATGAGACTAAACTTTAGCACCACCACTTGCCATTTTTCTCATGGGCCACTTTGAGATTTCAGAAATTGTTAAGGGGTCAAGCCCATTTACTTCTAACAATCTCCCACCAGATCTCAAATACCCATTTAGAGATTTGCCTTTTCTTGCTACTTGTTTAATATACCAGTGTTTCAGCAGAGAATGTTATGTTGAATTTCTGCCTAGAGCTTTACGTTACATCCATCCACAACTTGACAATGGACTATGCCTTGAATTGCTAGTTTTGTGTGAACATGTTTCACTCAAAGTCTTAACTAGTACCTGGCTGCCAGTAGGCGACGCCACGGTTTGGAGCATATACGTCATACTCCCTGGTCTCTTCGTGAGCTTACTAGAGATCACTCAAGTCTGACTGCTACGTTTACAGTCGGAGCTCATATAGGTGCATTCTTTCAAGACTGCTCTGTAGGACAACATCTTTGCTAATCATAGCCAATAGAACCACATTAAGGCATGTTGCCAACCCGCCTTACAGCCCTGAGAGTTTTGCATCTTCACCTAGAGACAGTCACATATTACTCTCCTCAGTTAACCAATAGCTTGTTATTCCCAGGTCTTATTCACGGGATCTCCGATCACGAAGGTTGGGTTACTACTATGTTGTAACATCTATGGGTCTCATACCCATCTCCCTCGATGCAATATCTATTACATTTCGTGATAGTCTCTTTGTAAAGGGATCTGCCAGGTTTTTTGCCTGTTTGAATATACGTAACAGTTATTACTCCGGAGTTTCCCAACTTCCTGACAAACTTCAAACGTCTCTTCACGTGTCTTGATGACTTCGGATTGTCCTTAGAATTGTTCACTTTAGCGATAACCGTTTGGTTGTCACAATTCATAAGAATAGCCGGTACAGGTTTTTCAACCACAAGCAAGTCCATCAAGAGCTCACGCAGCCATTCGGCCTCTACAGTGGTTGTGTCTAAAGCAGTTAGTGTAGGAGATATGCCCTAGAGGCAATGATAATAGTTATTTTGTATCTCCAAGTTTGTAATTGATGTTTATGTTCCATGCTATAACTGCAATGATTCTCTAGTCTGCAATAACCACGAGGCTCGGAGGGAAACTCATGTGCACGTGTGGTATAATAAACGGAAAAATGTATTCCTAGTCATGACTCTAAAACTAGCTCAAGTGTTGCATGGTGGTCCTGTTTTCCTGATCATGGGCATGACTATGCCGGCAATATTGAGAGCACAATGTTAGAAGAACACTTGTGTTGAATCGACCCGTATTGATGTTATGCTATGAGATACATTCGTCACATGTAAATGGTTAATAACATAGAGAAAGTTAACGTTCGCATAATTCCTTAGACCATGTGAGTATCGAGTTCCTACATGCTTGCTTCGTGAACTTTGGGGTTTGTTAAACGTCATCTGTAACAGGGTGGCTATTACGGCGGCTTACGGGTTCACGGAAAAGTATGACAAGGAACTTGATAGCTCAAGATTGGGATTTGCTCCTCCGATGATGGAGAGATATTCTTAGGGCCCTCTCGGTGTTATGGTATCCATCATCGTGTGGCCAGACACAATGTGATTTGATCACAGGGATGCCGGAACGCGGAAACAAAAAAAGAGAACAAAACCGACAACGAGGTAACTGGCATAGTGGACAAGTTGTTGATTCACGGGGATGCCAATAAGTCTCACCTCGGGTGTTTGTAGCATATCGCCAAGCAACAGGAATAGCACATGGCAACTACAGGTTCACTCGAATATTTATTCGTGTGGGTATAGGGGTCAATATGGATGTCCACGGTTCCGCTATTGATCATTGATCGGAAAGTGTTCCGGTCATGTCTATACTTCACCGAACCTACAGGGTCACACGCTTAAGGGTCATCTATCTACTGAATACTAGACAGGGAGTCTGAGAGAAAGTCACCGGAAAAGTTTCGGAGACGACGGAAAAGTTCCAGAGAGAAAACCGGAATTGTTTCGGAGTAAACGAAAATGTTTCTGAATTAAACCACCATACGAGAAATGTTTCGGAACATGCCCAGAATAATTTTAGAGGGTGCCAGAAATGTTCTGGGACTTTCTGAAATTTTTCAGAAGAAACGATCGCGGAAAACATCTTGTCCCAGCGTGAGGGGACAAGATCCCACAATTCGTGGGCAGCCCATGTTTGGTGGCTTTTTGGGGAGGGAGCATCCATGTTTGATGGAGGATTGTTTGGTGGGAGGTGGGGCCCCCCATGTAGGGGGGCCAAGAGGTGGCCAGCCAAGGTAGGGAAAGCCCCCATGTGGGGCTTTTCCCTACCCATGTTTAGTGGCTTTTTTGTGAGTCACTTACATGTGGGGGCCACTTACTTTTTGGGATGAAAATTTCAGCCACCACCACCTCCTCCTTCCCTATAAATAGAGGTGGAGAGGATCTCTCCACACTCACTCCAACTCTCATACACATGCCATGCATTATCTGGCTTTCTTCTCTCCCTCACACGAAACAAGTTCGTAGAGCCAAAAGGCTATCTGGGTTCCAGTGGGAACTAGTTCTGGTGGCGAAGCCCTACCGGATAGTTGAGACCGTATGTGTGCAAGCCCGTAGAGAGGTTGTAGGTTCGATCTTCTGCCTGAGGGGCTGTTCGAGGGTCCTCCCGAAGGGCTGTCCATGACACCGTCCGAGGGACTGTACGTGTTGGGGAACGTTGCATGGGAAACAAAAATTTTCCTACGCACACATAAGATCTATCCATGGTGATGAGCATCTACGAGAGGGAGAGTGAATCTACATACCCTTGTAGATCGCTAAGCGGAAGCGTTAATAAACGCGGTTGATGTAGTCGAACGTCTTCGCGATCCAAATCGCCGAGCGTCCCGCGATCCAATCACGATCCTTCCGATCTAGTGCCGAACGGACGGCACCTCCGCGTTCAACACACGTACGGCTTGATGACGCCTTCACCTCCTCGATCCAGCGAGCGATGGTGAAGTAGTGGTTGAGTTCCAGCAGCACGACGGCGTGGTGATGGTGGTGAGGAACAATCTCTGCAGGGCTTCGCCAAGCACTACGGAGATTATGACGGAGGAACTAGAGGGCTAGGGTTGCCGGCACACGGCTTGGGAAATCCTGATGTATCCCGTGTGCTAGCCCTGCCCCTCTATTTATATGTTGAGCCTTGGGGTCTAAACTTGGAGTAAAAGTCTCCTCCGGGTCGGTTTTGCCCGCACAAGGTCGGTTTGGCCCGCAAGAAAAGAGTCCAATTCGGACCCTGCCGAATCGTGCACAGCCGCGCACAAGCGGTAGTACCGCTTCACACAAGCGGTAGTACCGCTTGGGCGGTAGTACCGCTTCACACAAGCGGTAGTACCGCTCGGGCGGTAGTACCGCTTCACACAAGCGGTAGTACCGCTCCGGCGGTAGTACCGCTTCACCAAGCGGTAGTACCGCTTACGCGGCAGCAAAACTACTTTTGCACTTTCCAATACCTTGTGGGCTTTATCCCTTTGGCTCATATAAAGTGTTGCTGCACCCGAACACTTCGGTAAACATCCGGAACCCCTTCCGGTGAACTTCGGAACTCTTCCAGAGATCGAAACACTATTATCACATATATCAATCTTTACCTCCGGACTCTTCCGGAGATCCTCGTCATGTCCGGGATCTTATCCGGGACTCCGAACAACCTTCGGTCACCAACATAATAACTCAACTATACTAATCGTCACCAAACGTTAAGTGTGTAGACCCTGCGGGTTCGAGAACTATGTAGACATGACCGAGACACCTCTACGGCCAATAACCAATAGCGGGACCTGGATGCCCATATTGGCTCCTACATATTCTACGAAGATCTTTATCGGTCGAACCTCTATGTCAAGGATTCAGTTAATCCCGTATGCTGTTCCCTTTGTTCTTCGGTATGTTACTTGCCCGAGATTCGATCGTCGGTATCACTATACCTAGTTCAATCTCGTTACCGGCAAGTCTCTTTACTCGTTCCGTAATACAAGATCTCGTGGCTAACACTTTAGTCACATTGCTTGCAAGGCTCATTGTGATGTTGTATTACCGAGTGGGCCCTGAGATACCTCTCCGTCACACGGAGTAACAAATCCCAGTCTTGATCCATGCCAACCCAACAGACACCCTCGGAGATACCTGTAGAGCACCTTTATAGTCACCCAGTTACGTTGCGACGTTTGATACACACAAGGTATTCCTCCGGTGTCAGTGAGTTGCATGATCTCATGGTCAAAGGAACAGATACTTGACATGCAGAAAACAATAGCAATAAACTGACACGATCAAATGCTACGTTTACAGTTTGGGTCTTGTCCATCACATCATTCTCCTAATGATGTGATCCCGTTATCAAATGACATCTCATGTCCATGGCTAGGAAACCTTAACCATCTTTGATCAACAAGCTAGTCAACTAGAGGCTTACTAGGGACACAGTGTTGTCTATGTACCCACACATGTATTTGAGTTTCCAATCAATACAATTATAGCATGGATAATAAACGATTATCATGAACAAGGAAATATAATAATAACCAATTTATTATTGCCTCTAGGGCATATTTCCAACAGTACGATGGCCTCCCGAAGGGCTGTCCGAGAGACCGTCCAAGGAGCAGACGAGGGAGAACATCCTCACGGTTGGGAGGTTGTAAATCTGTGACACCCTGGTTTTTCCCAACTGTTCTTTTCAAAATTCATTTGAGTGTTATTTGGATTTTGGCTTGGATTTTGGTTTGAATGGCTCTATGGACTTAAAACTTGGGAATATCTTTGACTTTCTCTCCCAAGTGAATCAAAGCTTCCTAAAAACTTCTCCCAAGTCAGGTCATTTCCATTCTTGCCCAATCTCAATTTTATTCCAATTAGAATATTCCTTTTCCATTAAAGGAATAACCCTTTGAGCTCTAGGTTGTGAAGCAACCTATATTTCTGCTCTTCCAAAAATTCCAAGAAAATTCCCATAAATTCTTTGGACCATATGAACCTTGAATATGTGAAAATATTCAAGATTTAATTCCTCATGGTGAGCACAACATCCAATCCATGTTTCTGGTCATAATTTCAGTTTGTGAAGCAACTATATTTTATATTGCTCCAAAAATTCTGAAATTAATCCAGGACATTCTCCTACCCATATGATCAGTCTCCACCAAATTTTGGCCCATTTCGTTTAGCCATTTCTCTATAAAATTCCTCCAAGTTTCTGTCCAGCAGGAAACATTGTGAAGGAAGTACCATTTATACTTGTCCAAATGGTATGAATTTTTTTTATAGCATCTTGGCATCATCAAATGACACACAAATACAAAGTTTCAACCCCAGGAGCCTATCTATGGGAGTGCAACATCATCAACAAATTTCTGGACCAAAGAGGCAGTTCTGAAGCAACTATGCCCAAAACTTGTCCATTTGGTCTGAAATTTTCCTAGCATGGGCACCCTCTTACTACATCTCAGGATGGCAAACTCTCACCACCAAAACCCTAGCCACTTTTTCTCAGCTTCTTGCCCAAGTTTCTATCCAGAAACTTGTCTGGAAGCTCCAGAGCTGTCCAGGCCACCTCTTGTCAAACCAAGGGCACAGGGGGGCCTCAGACTGAAAGGACTACCGCGTAGACATGACTCGACGGGCCAGAGCGCACCGCGTGCGCCAATGCATGCGGTGACCACGCGTCTGCCTGAGCCAAAATCACGCTCTGCGCGCCGACCGCGTCGGATGCGACCGCTCCGGCCACCTCACGCCGCCCCTGCTTGTTCCCGTGTGCTGACGTCATTGTCACCGTCCATGTACCCACTCCAGAACCCTCTCCCACCTCCGGCGAAGCTCGCCGCCACACACGGCCAAGTTCATGCATGGGCCGAACAGGGCGGCGCGGTCGTCGCCGTTGTCCACACGTTCTTAATGGCTCCGCACGCGTCCCGTCGCTCCTGCGCGCTCACGTCCACTTCAGCCCGCGCCGTGATGGCCAGCGCAGCAGCCAGCTCGCTGTCCTCGCCGTTCCAGCGCAACCGTGGCGGCATCCGGCCACCACAGCCTCGCCCGACTATAAAAGGAGCTCCCCCGCCCCGTCTCTCTTCACCACTCGCTCTCCCTACCTCCTAATCGCCGCCCCGCACCCGGAAGCAGAGCCGGGGAGCCCTCCTTCCCCATCTCCGGCAAGGTGCTCCACTGCTCTGCCCCAGCTTCTCCAGCTCATCTCCGTCCACCCCAGCCCCAACCAAGACCACCGTCGAGCTCGTGGAGCTCCACTGATCCATCCCAGCCCCTCCACTGCTTGAGAGCTCGCCGGAATCACCGGATCCGCCGATGCCCGAAGCTTGCCGCCGCCTGAGAAGAAGAGGCCGACGCCGTCCGGCCACCTCCCGATGAGCTGCGGGTACGGGCATGCTCGCCGTCATTCGCTCATTCCATCCCCGCCCTCACCCAGCTCCACCGTGGCCTCTACGCCGGTGAACGTCATCGATGAGCTCCGCCGTCTCCTGTTCCCTCTCCCTCTCTGTTTAAACTGACAAGGGGCCCCACCCGTCAGTGACTCTCCTCGCGCCCGAAGTGGTACTCTAGTGGGGGCGTACTCCGGTTTTACGCCTTCGACGTGGCCGCTCCAGGGTTTTCTGATTTTTTAGTTAAATTCAAATAAATCCAGAAGTTTGACCTCAACTTTGACCAGCAATATCTTTTAAATCATAAGTCCAAATGAGTTCATTCTTTTTGCATTATTTTTCTTATGAGCTCCTCTATTTGCTGTAAAATTGTGGTATCTTTCTGATCTGTCTAGAATTTCTGGACAGCGAGAAATGCCTTATGTGATATTTGAAAATGTTTCCAAAAATGTTTTTCAGATTGATTTGAGTAGTTGGTGTAGACCAGGAGTATTCCCACACTTCCTTGGTGCAAGGCAAGCCACAACTCTCATTTGCATAATTGCATTGCAATATCATGGTTTAAATAATTATTTTAATGCTAAGTATGGATTATTTGTGAATGGATTAATTCATGCAACATTTTGGAAATCTTGGATAGGCTACTGTTATGTTGAGGATGAGATTATAGTCATGAGTAGATTTCATGTTCGATGTTGTCATGATGCTGTCGGACTGTGAGATTACCGTCTATGATTACTTTGTGATTCCGTCTGGTAGTTCCTATATGGGATCAGTAGTAGTAGTTGATCATATTGCTCATTGGATTTCTAGTTGGTTATTGTTGTAGCTTGGATCACTGTAATACCGGAGTGCCAGTGATGACTATGGTTACTTGGGGATAATTCCTTCATGGTTGATCAAGTGCCACTGAACCGTGCTTTCCAGTATAGCCACATCTGCCGGAATGGGACGGCCTTAACTTGGTCTGACCGCGTGCTCTTTTGCTGGTACCACCAAAGAGGGGAGATTATGCGTACGTGCTACCCTGATCAGGTAGACGACGATAATCTTGTGAGCCCGGTTTGGTTATTGAGCTCAGGTCCCCATTTGGGACAGGTTGTATGGCCATGACGGTGGCAGGTGTCAGAAGTGACACAGGGGCCACCCAGGGCATGACTCGGACGGGGAATGATTGTCGGTGGTATGGTAGAAGAGTCACGGGTTAGGCAAGTTTCGTTGGACGAATGTCCATGGTGTGGGTAATGTGCGCAACGTCTGTAGAGTGTAAGAATCTATTCGAATAGCCGCGTCCATGGTATTGGACACAGTTCATACTAAGTCACACTATCTGATCAACACAGTGATGGAGTAACTTGATAATGATGGAAGAACTCGTCTCAGTATGGTAAGATGACCGTTTGGCAGAAGGCCGCTGGTGATGTCTGTATGCGATCTCGAGAATGATCGTCAGATGTTCTTGGGGTGACTAGGAGTTGGTCACTAGAGTAAGTGGTTCAACCGGGTAGCCGGGAGCATAGTGGTTTCTGTGACTTTAGCAAGGAGTGACTTTTGTAGGTAGCTTAGCAAAAGCATGTTATTATTTTCTTCCACCCTTTTAGTAACATTTGAATCTGATATAATCATGATTGCTATGACGTTGTTATGCCTTGATGCTTTTGTCTGTTGTGAGCTTGCGAGTACATTCAAAGTACTCACCTGGAGTGTCATGCCAGTTTGCTGGTGCTGCTAGGTTTTCATAGCGGAGGTGTTTGAGTTGCGAGCTAGGACGTGTCCTAGCCAGAGTCCCTGCGGAGTGGAGTTCATCACCGTTGTAGTTGTTTCGCTGTTTTCCGTTGTTCTGCTGCTAGCATAGAACTACCATAGCAGGCGTAGTATCACCATGTCTATGTAACCGTTGTAATTCCTCAAACACTTGTACCCCAACCATTTGTAATAAAAAGCTGATTTGTTCTATGCCAAGCAGTGTCGTATTCCAGAAGACTTGATCTCTGGGCTGGAATACGGGGTGCTCCGGTGACTCTGAGCCGGGGTGCCACAAGGTTTGGTATCAGAGCCAGGTTTGGCTATAGGACACCCTAGCTAAACCGAACGTTACAAAATCGCTAGTCTAGAGCCGAGCTTGCTTGTGTGATGCATTTGAATTGCTGCATTTGGTTGTTGCATTTGCTTGCTGCGTAGCATGCATATAGATTTGGCTCACTAACCAGTTGATTTTGTAGATGGCAACCATTCCGATTAACTACGACTCAGCCCCTGCACCACTCATCTTTGCATCACTGCTTCGTGATGTTTGGCGTCTCCTCTATCCCAGTGGAGAGATGCCAAGGTACCAAGTGTTCCAGACCCCGCTGGCATGACTGGTGCTTGAGTATCTTGCCAATGTCCTTCTGTCAGTCGACCTACCTTTGGGGAAGCGCACCTATAGTCTCCATGGTGGGTATGCCTCTACCCCGGAGCGCGCCATCCAGCTCGCTGCTCTGGCAGACCTCACTGTTCTTCGTCATCAGGAAAGCGCGATGCAAGAGAATCGTGCCTTCCACTACTATCCCACCATGGCCGTCACTCCCAGACGGGTTAGGTTTCCTCCTGTTCGCTCGGACGATGACCCAGTGGTGGCATACATGTCTCGTTACATGATTGCCGAATACGTCCTCATCGCTGAACTGGCCAGAGATGCAACTCGCGCTCGGAGAGCGCTTGGTATGGCTTTGGCTTCGTCAACCTCTCCTCCAGCTCCTTCACTCTCCAGTAACCCGCCCTCCGATCATAGTATTTAAGCACTTGCGAGGTTCATGTTGCATGAGTTGTGGTAGTACTGAGTGTTGTAAGTTGCCTTGAGTAGAAATAAAGTGTGGTTTTCTTGTAAGCTTAGTGCATTCTATTGAGCAGTTTTTATTTGCGCTTTTACTTGGCTCCTCGGTGTCACTTCACTTTTCCTATGGAAGTTGCTCATCAACTATCAGACACGAAGAGTCAATGAGGATTGCAAATACTTGGAGGTTCAGCTGAACAGTATGGAATTTTCAAGATTATATTGCCTGGGGAATATCTAGTTTGAAAACGACTAGCATTCTAAATTGGCTATCAACGACAAGTTTACATCGGTGATGCAATTGCCCCAGCAGTAATGGTTAAATCAGCAGGAAGACCAGTGGTGTGCAAGAACAACAGTAGGCTTACAAGATGAGATTCAGGAAGGATAGACAGACAACCCCTTTTCAAGTAACCAACAACAGGGATTGTGAGGCGGTATGTATACACTAGTCTGGCACAGAAAGAAACTTCTGGTGTAAGCAACCCAATCTTCCTCCGCACGCTACCAGGGAAGCTTACGATTCAAGGCTCCTCGAATCTTCCTCGGTACGATATGTGGATGGCTTCTGGCACAAGATACCCTGTCTTCTTTGGTAAGCTACCGTGGGAAAGCATCCGGCATAAGGCACCGAATCTTCCTCGGTAAGTAACCAAGAGGGGAAGCTTTTGAGGAACACTACCCAACCTTCTTCATCACGCTATCCCGGCAGAAGCTTCGAGCACACGCTACCCAGTCTTCTTCAGCACAGTACCTGATGGCTTCCAATACAAGCTATCCAATCTTCGCCAGCATGACACTACAAATAGTTAGCAGCATTGGCACAAGCTATTGCACGGTGTGTTGGCAGTGCATCTCGAGAAATCAAGTCCACAACCGTTCGATCAGAAATACGAGCTAGTCGGGACACAAAGGTCTGCCTCGGGGATCAGATGTTTAGCTACACATACTTTCATATGTATTGTGAGGACACTGCCCAGGTCATGACAGTCACCCATACAAAAGCAACTATGTTTGAGACGGACTACCAAAGGAAGGTGAGGATCCAACATCTACATGAGTCACGCAAGAGGAAAAAGGCCAGTACCCCCATCAGCAGGATGCGAGGACTAACAAGCTATGGAGTAAAACAGTTTGGAGCAACAATTTTGGTAGTGGATACCAAGGTATCCGTGAACCTGGTCTATGATCCTGATGAACCCTTGCTTGCTTTTCTTTGGAAACGGCACCACGTCCGTGTTCTGAGCTGTTTTCGGCCGTCCGGGGTGGATGCCAACGTTATATTTCTCTTTTCAACAACTGTCCCGTGTTCTGAGCCGCTTTTCGGCCGTCTCGGGCAGCTGTTGAGTTCCTTTTGGGTAGCGGTGACCCCATGTTCTGAGTTGTTCTTCGGCCGTCTTAGGGAATCGCTACATTCTTTTATCAACATGGTCTCATGCTCTGAGCTGCTTTCCAGCCGTCTTGAGCCATGATTGGATTATTCCAGTGATGTCCCAGATCCGAGTTGTAAAGACCGTTCTGGTGGCTACTGTTTATTTGCCGATTTCATACAAGGGTTTGGACGGTCATGGCCATACGGTCGTAGCGTGTGAGATGATAAACTTGATACCTAAAGGATGTTGACGGAATATTGCACCTGATAGCACCCAAGGTTATATGAAGAAATAAGGATAGGTATATATAGCCAAGCTCTTGCGACAAAGGATTCAAGAGAACAACGATTAAGAGCAAGACTGAAGATGCAGGTGTGATGATCACTATAGAAATAACACGGACTTCATATCAAGCATCGCAGGACTTATGGATATATCGACAAAATGGGCACTTGTAATGCCCCACAACAGTCTCGGATCACATGCTCTCACATGCGATACCCTGTCATGAACAAGGACATTCTGCCAGGACCACCACCAGTCGAGCTATTGCTATAAGGTATTCCTCTTTTATACTGGGCACGATGAGTAACACCCGAATCGTCGACACGGATTTAAGGCAGAGAGATCAGCCCAGATGATTCGGATTCTTTGCAAAGTCAGACTCCACCAAGGGAAACCTTGTGATTCACAACAATGTAATTTGATACAATGACCAGCTGGATTGTGTCCACTAAGGGAAGTTGTTCATAATCCCTATCGATACCGGATGGTAGAAGGGCGAGCCCATCGAAAAGCACTCCCAGACTTATGGGAAGGTGACATACTCCAGTCAGGATAATATGACAGATGAACCGGTAGATATGATCATAATGAAGTCAACATAATGTTGGACATCTGAGGAAAGATATGTTAAAATATGGGTACGGTGAAGCAAACCACCCCAGAGCCAGACAGCCAACTCGGATGAAACTCAGTGAGAACAAAATTATAAGGAAAAGGATACCCAAGTGGGAATTGGTTTCCTTAAGTCAGAATATTCATATTGGATTCCCTGAGCAACCAAATCTCGAGGACAAGATTTATCCTAAGGGGGGTAGGTTTGTGACACCCTGGTTTTTCCCAACTGTTCTTTTCAAAATTCATTTGAGTGTTATTTGAATCTTGGCTTGGATTTTGGTTTGAATGGCTCTATGGACTTAAAACTTGGGAATATCTTTGACTTTCTCTCCCAAGTGAATCAAAGCTTCCTAAAAACTTCTCCCAAGTCAGGTCATTTCCATTCTTTCCCAATCTCAATTTTATTCCAATTAGAATATTCCTTTTCCATTAAAGGAATAACCCTTTGAGCTCTAGGTTGTGAAGCAACCTATATTTCTGCTCTTCCAAAAATTCCAAGAAAATTCCCATAAATTCTTTGGACCATATGAACCTTGGATATGTGAAAATATTCAAGATTTAATTCTTCATGGTGAGCACAGCATCCAATCCTTGTTTCTGGTCATAATTTCAGTTTGTGAGGCAACTATATTTTATATTGCTCCAAAACTTCTGAAATTAATCCAGGACATTCTCCTACCCATATGATCAGTTTCCACCAAATTTTGGCCCATTTCATTCAGCCATTTTCTCTATAAAATTCCTCCAAGTTTCTGTCTAGTAGGAAGCATTGTGAAGGAAGTACCATTTATACTTGTCCAAATGGTATGAATTTTTTTTATAGCATCTTGGCATCATCAAATGGCCCACAAATACCAAGTTTCAACCCCAGGAGCCTATCTATGGGAGTGCAACATCATCAGCAAATTTCTGGACCAGAGAGGCAGTTGTGAAGCAACTATGCCCAAAACTTGTCCAATTGGTCTGAAATTTTCCTAGCATGGGCACCCTCTTACTACATCTCAGAATGGCAAACTCTCACCCCCAAAACCCTAGCCACTTTTTCTCAGCTTCTTGCCCAAGTTTCTATCCAGAAACTTGTCTGGAAGCTCCAGAGCTGTCCAGGCCACCTCTTGTCAAACCAAGGGCACAGGGGGGCCTCAGACTGAAAGGACTACCGCATAGACACGACTCGATGGGCCAGAGCGCACCGCGTGTGTTGGGGATATTCCCCACGGTTATGACCCGGCCATAAGTTTGACCCGGCCAAGAGTGAGGAGGCTCTATGGGTCATCTCATATTCCGGGTTATGGCGAGACAACAAGGAGAGACCAAGGGCCCAGGGCGAGACCCGGCAGGAGGCCGGCTTAAGGGGAGACCAATGGGCTGGCTCGCGGAGAAGGTCCAAAACGAGGAAAGTTCCCTATCAAGGGAAGCAAGACCCGGACTAGGATTCGACTTTTAATAGAAAATAGACCAGTCCTAATCCTACTATGACTCTACATGTAAGCCGCCCCTTCAACTTATATAAGGAAGGGCAAGGCACCCCAAGAGGGAGAGGATGAGATAGTGAGACAAGTCGAGATAGATAGACTTACTAGTAGCTCTCGAGATAGAGGTAACAAAACAGCACCCTTGTAATCGAGATCATCATCATCAATGGCAATCAAGCAGGATGTAGGCTTTTACCTCCACCGTGAGGGGCCGAACCTGGGTAAACTCGCGTCTCTCGATTCCGACCAACCCCGTTCAAGCTACCACCTAGTTGCGATGGCCTCACCACTAAGTCCTTTTCACGAGGACATCTGCCGTGACAAAACCACGACAGTGGGCACCCACCGTGGGGCCAGCGCACGGTGGTGTTACGTTCTTGGAGGGAGCTCTTTAGGGATCGAGAAGCTCGTGATTGACCGGATGAAGAAGAGCCAGGGAACAATCGCACAGGATAACCTGGCATGGGACAACCTTGGGAGAGCAGGCAAATTCATCGGTCATCTGCAACAACTCATGGAGCAATAATCCATCAGATCAGTCTACACGTACATCTACTCAACTACAAACGCCACGGCCGACTCGTGCGTCCGCGCCGGCTTACAACGTCGTGGCCGACTCGCGCGTCCGCACCGGCTTACAACGCCGCAGCCGACTCGCGCGTCGGCGCCGGCTTCCAACGCCGTGGCCGACTCGTACGTCCGCCCCAGTTTCCAATGCCGCGGTCGACTCCCGTGTCTACATTAACACACCGGAGCCGCGCCCGTTCGCACGAGCTGCTCAACGGACGTGCGCAAGCCGCCGCCCCCGCGGTCCGGTCTACATAACACACCAGGGCCGCCCCCGCTCGCCTGAGCTGCCCAACAGATGCGCGCAAGCCGCCGCCCCTTTGGTCTAGTTTACATTAACACGCCGAGGCCGCGCCCGCCCGTACGAGCCGCCTAACAGACGCGCGCAGGCCGCCGCCCCTGCAGCCCGGTCTACTCCGACAAGCTAGAGCAAAAAACAAATATATGTCTATTATCAGCCTTCACCCGCGCCGGTTTGCCCAATGGATAGGCGCATTGGCCTGCCATCCCCACGGTCCGGTCCGTTTCAGCACATCGAAGAAATGGGAGAATCGGCCAGACGAACCGTCTCTGGAAAAGCTAGGTGAGCCGGCTACCGATTGAGCCGGCAATTCAAAGCCAGCAAAGAAAAAAACCCGGCCCTGGAGGCGCCAGGAGAGCCGGAACAAGAGGCGTACGAAATCACTTTGGGCAAAAACGTCCCTGCAAGATCATCAACTCGCCACATCGCCTCCGGCTTTGATAAATTCCAGTTTTCAGCTGTCAACTATACGCCGGTTTATGCCACATCCAAGTACAAAGAATCTCAAGCCGGCTCCTCGAGTCGACTCAAGACTCGGGGGCTACACAGATATGACTCGGCGGATTTGGCCGGTTTTAACAAATACAAGAACCCCGGGTCGTTGAAGGGAAGACAACCCGGTCCCGTGGACTGCTGCTTTATTTGCGAAAAGGTAAAGGTTGCCAAAGAGGACTAGCTGCCATGATGCGCAGTTCAAGCATAGGTATCCTGCCTTATTGGTGAAAAAGTAAAGGTTGTCCAAGAGAACTAGCTGCCATGATGCGCAGTTCAAACATGGGTACCCTGCCATATTGGCGAAAAGAAAGGTTACCAAAGAAGACTAGTTGCCATGATGCGCAGTCTAAACATGGGTATCCTGCTCAATAATGATCAATGGAATAAAGCCGGCTTATCTGGACCCCAGATGTTTTGCAGTAGCAGCATTGTCTCGTGTATATCCTATGCTGAGCTTTTCCATGATCATATGGTTACTTGGGGGCTTCCAACTCATCGAGTTTAGCTTACAAAACCCTTTAACCCGACGAGATGCCATAACTTGGTTAAACTTGCCGTGACAAAACCACGACAACGTGCGCCAATGCACGCGGTGACCACGCGTCTGCCCGAGCCAAAGTCGCTCTCTGCGCGCTGACCGCGTCGGATGCGACTGCTCCGGCCACGTCACGCCGCCCCTGCTTGTTCCCGTGTGCCGACGTCGTTGTCACCGTCCACGTACCCACTCCAGAACACTCTCCCACCTTCGGCGAAGCTCGCCGCCGCACACGGCCAAGTTCATGCACGGGCCGAATAGGGCGCCGCGGTCATTGCCGTTGTCCACACGTTCTTAATGGCTCCGCACGCATCCCGTCGCTCCTACGCGCTCACGTCCACTTCAACCCACGCCGCGACGGCCAGCGGAGCAGCCAGCTCGCCGTCCTCGCCGTGCCAGCGCAACCGTGGCGACATCCGGCCACCACAACCTCGCCCGGCTATAAAAGGAGCTCCCCCGCCCCGTCTCTCTTCACCACTCGCTCTCCCTACCTACTAATCGCCGCCCCGCACCCGGAAGCAGAGCCAGGGAGCCCTCCTTCCCCATCTCCGGCAAGGTGCTCCGTCGCTCTGCCCCAGCTTCTCTAGCTCATCTCCATCCACCCCAGCCCCAACCAAGACCACCGTCGAGCTCGTGGAGCTCCACTGATCCATCCCAGCCCCTCCACTGCTTGAGAGCTCGCCGGAATCACCGGATCCACCGACGCCCGAAACTTGCCACCGCCTAAGAAGAAGGGGCCGACGTCGTCCGGCCACCTCCCGACGAGCTGCGGGTACGGGCTTGCTCGCCGGCGTTCGCTCGTTCCATCCCCGCCCTCGCCCAGCTCCATCGTGGCCACTACGCCGGTGAACGTCGCTGGTGAGGTCCGCCGTCTCCTGTTCCCTCTCCCTCTCTATTTAAAACTGACAAGGGGCCCCACCCGTCATTGACTCTCCTCATGCCCGATACTCTAGTGGAGGCGTACTACGGTTTTACGCCTTTGACGTGGCCGCTCCAGGGTTTTCTGATTTTTCAGTTAAATTCAAATAAATCCAGAAGTTTGACCTCAACTTTGACCAGCAATATCTTTTAAACCATAAGTCCAAATGAGTTTGTTCTTTTTGCATTATTTTTCTTATGAGCTCCTCTATTTGCTGTAAAATTGAGGTATCTTTCTGATTTGTCTAGAATTTCTGGACAGCGAGAAATGCCTTATGTGATATTTGAAAACGTTTCCAAAAATGTTTTTCAGATTGATTTGAGTAGTTGGTGCAGACCAGGAGTATTCCCACACTTCCTTGGTGCAAGGCAAGCCACAACTCTCATTTGCATAATTGCATTGCAATATCATGGTTTAAATAATTATTTTAATGCTAAATATGAATTATTTGTGAATGGATTAATTCATGCAACATTTTGGAAATCTTGGATAGGCTACTGTTATGTTGAGGATGAGATTATAGTCATGAGTAGATTTCAAGTTCGATGTTGTCATGATGCTGTCGGACTGTGAGATTACCGTCTATGATTACTTTGTGATTCTGTCCGGTAGTTTCTATATGGGATCAGTAGTAGTAGTTGATCATATTGCTCATTGGATTTCTAGTTGGTTATAGTTTTAGCTTGGATCACTGTAATACCGGAGTACCAGTGATGACTATGGTTACTTGGGGATAAATTCCTTCATGGTTGATCAAGTGCCACTGAACCGAGCTTTCCAGTGCAGCCACATCTACCAGAATGGGACGGCCTTAACTTGGTCTGACCGCGTGCTCTTTTGCTGGTACCACCAAAGTGGGGAGATTATGCGTACGTGCTACCCTGATCAGGTAGACAACGACAATCTTGTGAGCCCGGTTTGGTTATTGAGCTCAGGTCCCTGTTTGGGACAGGTTGTATGGCCACGACGGTGGCAGGTGTCAGAAGTGACACAGGGGCCACCCAGGGCATGACTCGGACGGGGAATGATTGTCGGTGGTACGGTAGAAGAGTCATGGGTTAGGCAAGTTTCGTTGGAAAAATGTCCATGGTGTGGGTAACGTGCGCAACCTCTGCAGAGTGTAAGAATCTATTCGAATAGCCGCGTCCACGGTATTGGACACCGTTCGTACTAAGTCACACTGTCTGATCAACACAGTGATGGAATAACTTGATAATGATGGAAGAACTCGTCTCAGTATGGTAAGATGACCGTTTGGCAGAAGGCCGCTGGTGATGTCTGTATGCGATGTCGAGAATGATCGTCAGATGTTCTTGGGGTGACTAGGAGTTAGTCACTAGAGTAAGTGGTTCAACCAGGTAGCCGGGAGCATAGTGGTCTCTGTGACTTTAGCAAGGAGTGACTTTTGTAGGTAGCTTAGCAATAGCATGTTATTATTTTCTTCCACCCTTTTAGTAACATTTGAATCTGATATAATCATGATTGCTTTGGCGTTGTTATGCCTTGATGCTTTTGTCTGTTGTGAGCTTGCGAGTACATTCAAAGTACTCACCTGGCGTGTCATGCCAGTTTGCAGGTGCTGCTAGGTTTGCATAGCGGAGGTGTTCGAGTTGCGAGCTAGGACGTGTCCCAGCCAGAGTCCCTGCGGAGTGGAGTTCATCACCATCGTAGTTGTTTCGCTGTTTTCCATTGTTCTGCTACTAGCATAGAACTACCATAGCAGGCGTAGTATCGACGTGTCTATGTAACCATTGTAATTCCTCAAACACTTGTACCCCAACCATTTGTAATAAAAAGCTGATTTGTTCTATGCCAAGCAGTGTCGTATTCCAGAAGACTTGATATCTGGGCTGGAATACGGGGTGCTCCGGTGACTCTGAGCCGGGGTGCCACAAAATCCTAGCTGCAGGGATCTGCACCACCAATCTTCATCGACTCTACTTCCGCTGTGCTACGAGTCGGTAATGATCAGATCAAAACCTTGTATGCATCTTCATAGTGGTCCTGGGTGTGTTCGTAGTGCGGAATTTTTTTGTTTTCTGCCGCGTTCCCCTAAAGTGGCATCATGAGCCGTGCTATGCGTAGATGCAGGTTATGATCTACAATACATGAGATGTATGGGTATTGCATAATATAATTTTGTAGTAGATGAGATCTATTACTGAAAATTATTTATGCGGGTAGCAGATGAAATCTATTACCTGATGTTCTTGTTACTTCCCTTGAATTTGCGTATTTCTGATCTTGACGACATGGTGGAATTTTATGAAGTTCTGGCAATCCGCGATCCTGATTGATCAACGAAGTGCTAACAGTTCTTTGGGTTCCACCATAGTTAAAGAAAGATGAAATTTCGCAGACTAAAGGGCAATGCAGATATGATCTGCACAGGGTTCTTGCATATGATGAATTTCGGTACGGGGCTCGAGATTTTATTATCTCGTGTTTCATATGCCCCGCAAAGTTAATCTAGCGACTTGAATAATCATACTTGATGATAAACGTTGGTAGCTGCGGTTTAAGTCAAAATCTTAGAAGCCACGTAAAATAAATTTTTGCATAAACTGATTAGAGGCATCTGACTTGGTTTTGCAGGATGGCATGTGATGTGGTATGGCATTCTCATATTAATTTGATTATGTATGAGATGACTATATGATGTAAAATTAATTAACATGACCTGCATGTCATGATTCGGCATGATGGCTGGAGCCATATGATTGTCACTTTAATGACCTACGTGCCAACCTTATGTAATGCACTAATTTTATTAGCTATAGAGATAGCAATATTATCTGGTGCATCGACAAGGTGGTGGAAATCTTCGCAAAGGTGGACACCGATGCAAATGCCGCAGACAAAGAAATTAAGAATTCTCCGTCAGAAAGGGCTATACCATATCATGCTATTATGAATTGCCTGAGATGTTTATCCCTTATGATGCACCCTTTTGATTGGGCAGTAGTCGCTTTTTATTAGGGTGATCTCTCACTTAAAATATCAAGTAGTTAGTGTTCTCCCAAGTGTAGCATCGTCACGGCACCTATCTCTTCGAGGTACCACATGATCTCCATGGGTACGAACGATTAGAGAAGTGTGATGCGGGTGAGTTGAGACCTTGCAGCGAGATCACTTGGTTGTCTTGACGTTCTGGAAGGATCTCCCTGAGCTCAGAACACACCCATCGAAAGATGAACAAGAGTCACATAGAGATGTGATCAGCAAGTTTGCCTACCGATTGAAGTTCGCGCCATCAGTGTTCATCTCGTTCAATGGCGTTGAATGGAAATGTGGGTCTTGCATCACTCACAATCAATTATGAGAGATATTGATTTGAGTAGGAGCGCACTCTAGAATAAAATTGTTTATTCACTAGTGCAAATTAATTATGAACAAAGTCTAAGTGAAACTTGTGTTTACTGTTGTAGATCACATGGCTCGCAACGCCCCGTTCAGCTTAGGCCCGATGTTAGAGAGAGAAGTTAGCTGCAACTGGAAACAACTATGTGGACTGGGTCCGTGCCCTGAGGATTGTCCTCAGGAGTGCTAAGAAAGACTATGTGCTTGACACGCCTCTTCCAGCTAAACCGACGGCAACTGCCCCGGAAGATGATAGAAATATCTGGGCCACTAAATATGATGACTACAATGTAGTGCAGTGCCTCATGCTAGCTTGCATGAGTCCAGAGCATAAAAAATGTTTTGAATTCCACAACGCCCGAGATATGATCCGGGAAATGGATGCTCTGTACAAGCAAAATGCACGGTCTGAACATTACGATGTAACAAAGACCATGATGGAGTGCAAGATGGCTGGGGGAAATTCAGTTGGCGAACACGTGGTCAAATTGATTAGCTACACTGAAAGGCTTAAAACCCTAGAATTTCCAATTCCACCAGCGCTCACGGTGGACATGTTGCTTCCTTCACTCCCCCCGTCTTACGACGGTTTTATCATGAACTACAACATGAGTGGGATGGAGAAGACACCTTACGAGGTGCTCGCCATGCTGAAAACTGCGGAAGGAGGGCTACAGAAAAATCGCAAACAAGTGTTGCTTGTGAATAAAACCGCCAGTTTCAAAAAGAAAGGCAAGTCCTAGAAGGGCAAGGGTGCCGGTAAGACCGGCTCCCAAAGCAACTCTAAGGGCGGAGCCAAGACTGAAACTGAGTGCTTCTACTGCAAGGGCACCGGATACTGGAAGAGAAACTTCAAGAAGTACCTAGCAGATAAGAAGAAAGGTATAACTGTTATACATGTTAATGTCATTGATGTTTTGCTTGCTAGCGAAAATTCTAAGTCTTGGGATTTGATACCGGATCGGTTGCTCACATTTGCAACTCGATACAGGGGCTGCAGAAGGTGCGCAAGCTGGCAAAGAATGAAGTCATGATGCGCGTAGCTATGCTTAAGTTCCAGGAGTGGACTACGATGAGATTTTCTCGCTCGTAGCTATGCTTAAGTCTGTGCGGATACTGCTAGCAATTGCTGCTTATTTCGATTACGAAATATGGCAAATGGATGTCAAAACAACTTTCCTAAATGGAAATCTCAAAGAGGATGTATACATGATACATCCTGAAGGTTTTGTCGTTCCTAAGGATGCTGGAAAGGTATGCAAACTTCAGAAGGCCATTTATGGTCTGAAGCAAGCATCAAGGAGCTGAAACATTCGTTTTGATGAAGTAGTCAAAGAGTTTGGCTTCATCAGGAATGACGAAGAATCTTGTGTTTACAAGAAGTTTAGTGGGAGCGCAAAAGCATTTCTAATCTTATATGTGGATGACATACTGTTGATTGGAAATGACATGAATTTTCTTAGCAAAATAAAAGACTCATTGAAGAAGAGTTTTTCAATGAAGGACTTTGGCGAAGCGGCATACGTATTGGGAATCAGAATCTATAGAGATAGATCTAGACGCCTGATAGCGCTTAGCCAAAGCACGTACATTGACAAGGTATTAAAAAGGTTTAATATGGAGAACGCCAAGAAGGACCTGCTCCCAATGTCACCTGAGAAAGAATCAGTGTCCTCGGACTCTTGATGAGCGAGTACAAATGAATGATGTTCCATATGCTTCGGCAGTTGGTTCAATTATGTATGCCATGCTATGTACAAGACCATATGTTTCCTATGCGTTAAGTGTTAGCAACAGGTACCAAAGTGATCCAGGATTGGAACACTGGGCTGCAGTTAAAAATATTCTTAAGTACCTCAGAAGGACTAAGGATTTGCTCCTTGTGTACGGAGGTGATGAAGAGCTCATTGTAAGTGGTTACACTGATGCAGGCTTCATGACTGACCCAGATGACTTCAAATCTCAATCAGGCTACGTTTTCATTTTGAACGGTGGCGCAGTTGACTGGAAAAGTTCCAAACAAAAAACCGTGGCAGATTCTACGATGGAGGCAGAATATGTTGCGGCTTCAGAAGCCTCCAAGGAGGCGATCTAGATCAAGCAGTTTCTTGAAGACCTTGGTGTGGTTCCAAGTGCACTGGACCCGGTGGAGATCTATTGTGATAATAGTGGCGCCATGGCTCAGGCAAGGGAGCCATGTTCCCAACATAAGACAAGACATACTGAATGCAAATATAAACTCATTCAACATCATGTTGAAGAGGGTTTAGTGAAAGTACGCAAAGTTCACACGTATCTGAACGTGTCAGACCCGATGACAAAGCCTCTACCATGAGCAAAGCATGAGCAGCACCGGATAGCCATTGGTGTTAGGGAAGCCATGTAACTAGATTATTGACTCTAGTGCACGTGGGAGTCTGTAGGAGATATGCCCTAGAGGCAATAATAATAGTTATCTTGTATCTCCAAGTTTGTAATTGATGTTTATGTTCCATGCTATAACTGCAATGATTCTCGAGTCTGCAAGAACCACGAGGCTCGGAGGGAAACTCATGTACACGTGTGGCATAATAAACGGTAAAATGTATTCCTAGTCATGTCTCTAAGACTAGCTCAAGTGTTGCATGATGGTCATGTTTTCCTGATCACGGGCATGACTATGCCGGCAATATTGAGAGCACAATGTTAGAAGAACACTTGTGTTGAATCGACCCAGATTGATGTTATGCTATGAGATACATTCGTCACAAGTAAATGGTTAATAACACAGAGAAAGTTAACGTTCACATAATTCCTTAGACCATGAGAATATCGAGTTCCTTCATGCTTGCTTCGTGAACTTTGGGGTTTGTTAAACGTCGTCTGTAATAGGGTGGCTATTACGGCGGCTTACGGGTTCACGAAAAAGTATGACAAGGAACTTGATAGCTCAAGATTGGGATTTGCTCCTCCGACGATGAAGAGATATTCTTAGGGCCCTCTCAGTGTTACGGTATCCATCATCGTCTGGCCAGACACAATGTGATTTGATCACAGGGATGCCGGAATGCAGAAACAAGAAAAGAGAACAAAACCGGTAATGAGGTAACTGGCATAGTGGACAAGTTATTGATTCACGTGGATGCCGATAAGTCTCACCTCGGGTGTTTGTAACATATCGCGAAGCAGCAGGAATAGCACACGGCAACTACAGGTTCACTCGAATATTTATTCGTGTGGGTATACGGGTCAATATGGATGTCCACGGTTTCGCTATTGATCATTGATCGGAAAGTGTTCCGGTCATGTCTATACTTCATTGAACCTACAGGGTCACACGCTTAAGGGTCATCTATCTGCCAAATACTAGACAGGGAGTCTGAGAGAGTCATCGGAAAAGTTTCGGAGACGACAGAAAAGTTCCGGAGAGAAAACCGGAATTGTTTTGGAGTAAACGAAAATGTTTCTGAATTAAACCACCATACCAGAAATGTTTTGGAACGTGCCCAGAATAATTTTAGAGGGTGCCAGAAATATTCTGGAACTTTCTGCAATTTTTCAGAAGAAACGGTCGTGGAAAACATCTTGTCCCAGCGTGAGGGGACAAGATCCCACGATTCATGGGCAGCCCATGTTTGGTGGCTTTTTGGGGAGGGAGCATCCATCTTTGATGGAGGCTTGTTTGGTGGGAGGTGGGGCCCCCCATGTATGGGGCCAAGAGGTGGCCGGCCAAGGTAGGGAAAGCCCCCATGTGGGGCTTTTCCCTATCCATGTTTAGGGGCTTTTTTGTGAGTCACTTACATGTGGGGGCCACTTACTTTTTGGGATGAAAATTTCAGCCACCACCACCTCCTCCTTCCCTATAAATAGAGGTGGAGAGGAGCTCTCCACACTCACTCCAACTCTCATACACATGCCATGCATTATCTGGCTTTCTTCTCTCCCTCACACGAAATAAGTTCGTAGAGCCGAAAGGTTGTCTGGGTTCCGGTGGTAACTAGTTCTGGACGGTGAAGCCCTGCCGGATAGTTGACACTGTATGTGTGCAAGCCCGTAGAGAGGTCATACGTTCGATCTTCTGCCTGAGGGTCCTCCCGAAGGGCTGTCCATGACACCGTTCGAGGGACTCTCCGATGGCCTTCCGAAGGGCTGTCCGAGGGACCGTCTGAGGAACATACGAGGGAGAACATCCTCACGATTGGGAGGTTGTAAATCTTAGCTGCGGGGATCTGCACCGCCAATCTTCATCGACTCTACTTCCGTTGTGCTATGAGTCGGTAATGATCAGATCAAAACCTTGTATACATCTTCATAGTGGTCCTGGGCGTGTTCATAGTGCGGAATTTTTTTGTTTTCTGTTGCGTTACCCTACAGTTAGTTCTACTTCCATAGTTGACCTCGTCAATATGGTCTGTTTGCATGACCTCCATGACACTGCGCCACCTCCATGAGTAAATGCATACCCACTTGTGGCGTAGAGTACATCAACATCGAAGATCCAGTTCGAATCACTATATCCTTCTAGCATAGCAGGATGCCCTGAATAGTGAATTATGTAACTCATAGTACCTCTCACATAGCGCAAGACCCTTTCTAGTGCATGCCAATGATCATCACCCAGGTTGGACATGAACCTAATCAGTTTGCTCACAGCAAAAAAGATATCTGGCCTTGTTGCACTAGCTTAGTACATGAGTGAACCGACAATTTGATAGTATCTTAATTGATCTCTCATTTCTTTCTTGTTCTTTCTGAGTGTCACACTGGGATCGTAAGGTGTTGGAGTAGGCTTGCTATCCATAAAGCCGAACCAACTCAAGACCTTCTCAACATAATGAGATTGCGTTAGAGTAATCCCACTCTCATCCTTAATAAGTTTGATGTTCAGAATCACAATGACTTCTCCCAGATCTTTCATGTCAAAACTCTTTCATAGAAAAGACTTGACCTCATTGATCACATCAATATTTGTACCAAAGATCAGTATGTCATCCACATACAAACATAATATAACACTATTGCCCCCACCATGGCGATAGTAAACACACCTATCAACCTCATTAATGAAAAATCCTGCAGAAGTCAGAGTTCTTTCAAACTTCTCATGCCATTGCTTAGGTGCCTGTTTCAGACCATACAAAGATTTTAACAACTCGCACACCTTTCTCTCTTCATCCTTTACCACAATCCCATCAGGCTGATCCATATAGATTTCCTCTTCCAATTCTCCCTTTAGGAAAGCTGTCTTTACATCCATTTGATGAATGATAAGACCATAAGAGGCATCCAGAGAAAGTAGCACCCGAATGGTGGCCATTCTAGCAATGGGTGAATAGATGTCAAAGTAATCTTCTCCTTGTTTCTGAGTGTAACCCTTGGCCACAAGCCATGCCTTGTACTTATCGATAGTACCATCAGGCCTTAGCTTCTTTTTGAACAACCACTTACAACCCACAGGCTTACAACCATAGGGTCGATCAGTTATGTCGGTGTCTAAGAACCTGACATTGGGTTGTCTGCTACAACCCTTTGTGAGTTCGGCCAGGGACTGAACGTGTCTAGTTTCCTAAGTCATCGATCACCATCAGGCCACCGTCGTGGTGTAATACCCTACTCCTGCTCTAGTTTGATATTTCTCTGAGAGTTGGCTCCAATGTATATGTTGTGTTGTGAATGAGTTCGACGTGCCCTCTAAGGCAGCATCCCTCTCCTATTTAAACTACCCTGAGGGCCCTCTTCTCCTCTCGAGGGCTCCTATTGGCTTGGCATAAACAAAGGAGAGGCCTATGTAGCTAGTACCGACAAGACATGGCCGCTCATGGCACGCCTGTCCCTGCGAGGATGATGGTCGCCATGGCAGTGTATTGTTCTGTGGATAACGGGCGGCATCTTTAATTGTACCGAGTAGGTGGCCTCATGGCACTGTTCCTGTAGCTGCGTGCGGGGCAGGTGAATCTTTGGGTGCCACTGTTGATGACCTTGCCTTGCCGGAGCCCATGCGTCGGGGACGATTCCAATGCATCCCCTCATGATTGCTGACGCGGGCAGCATTCGAGAGGGAATGGGTTGCATTTAATGCCTCTGACAACGAGATTTCCGCTTCCTGGGCAGGGAAGGGCTAGGCTGTAGCGATGCTTCCCGAGGCTCCGGGAGGCGCCTCCCGGAGCCGAGAAGCCCATGCAACACTCTGCGTTGTCCCCATACGGCTTGTGCTTCGACCCCCCTGGGGGGAGTCAAACCTCTGGTAGCGTTGTGCCAGACATGGTCTTGTCTTGGGGGCCATAGTCAAGCATCAGGTCCGTAGGCCTGTGGTACCCTGGTTCCTGTTGGGCTGACAGTAGCCCCCGGGCCCATCTTCCCGCGCGTGGGTTGACGGTCGTGAGGAGGGAGATGGGGCCTAATAGCACCGGGGGCTTGACGCGTGGCAGCATGAGTTGCTCTATGGGGACTAGCACCCGTAGCCCCCATTCCATCGCATTTACCCTGGGTTGTTGATTACCCCGTGGATAAAGCAGGGTGTCTCCTCGATCCCCGTGCCATGTCCGCGGCGCGTCCTTGGGGGATGGAGAATGTGGGGAGCCACGACCGCCAGGCGGGCGATTGTCACTCCTCCCGTCTTCTTGGTTATAAAGAGGAGGAGACACGACGATGCACTCTGCCTATTGTATCATCTCCCTCCTCTCGCTCTTTGCACTCTGTCGCCGCCGCTTGCCCTTCTCTTTTCCACTGCTTCCTGTTTTCATTCCGCTCCTCCTCCCCCATGAAATCTCGCAAGGTCATGGTTGAGGTGGACAAGGGGAAGAAGAACAAGGACGCGGTCCTGGCGGAGCCGTCGCTGGCCTTGTACAAGCCGGAGTACATGGATGCCAAGAGTCTGAGGCCATTCCCCTTCCTGGTCAGTGGCAGGAACAACGAGTGGGGTCTGATGCGGCTTCTACTGGTGGGAAGCATGGTCGAGGATGACACCATGGTGCCCATCTTCCTCAACTGCCTCGCCGCCGGTCTGGTGCCGCCTTTCTCTGATTTCTTCTTGGCGGTCCTGGAGCATTATCAGATCCACATGCTACATCTTCACCCGAACGCAGTGCTGGAGCTGGCGATCTTTGCTCATCTGTGCGAGGGATTCATTGGGGTGAAGCCATCACTGGAGCTCTTCCAGCACTCCTTTGCTCTGCGCCCAAACTACGGGAACCAGAGCTCCGTCTGCGTGACTTTCCGCCTTGCCAAGAAGAAAGAGGAGGCCAACTTCATTCGTCTGAATCTCTATTCCCACATGAGGGAATGGCGCAAGAATTGGATGCTCGTCAAGACTCTACGGGGCGCCCATTGGCCCCAGGAGCCCACCGCTCCGGCGGTGAAGCCCAGCGGGTGGGCGAGCCGCCCCGCGGGGAATGCCCTTGAGCCAGCACTTCAGCACATCAAGCTCCTCATGGGGAGGGGGCATGACGGGCGTATGGTGATGCTTAGCTTCGCCCGGATGTGCTTAGCCCCGTTGCAGGCCCAGGGGCAGCCGGTGTTGTTGTTCGGGGGCCTCCAGGATCCCCAGTGTCTCCATTGGTCCGCCATAGAGGACAAGCAGTTGAAGTGGGTCATGAAGACCCTATTCCATTCAGAAGACACCTCGGGTCTCCCGCTCTCCGTTTGGATGTTGCATAGTGATGGCGCGTGCGAGGTCATCCTGGAGGGCTTGCCAGAGTATGACAGATGGGGGTCATTACCGAAGGTGCAGGCGCTGCCGAACACCCAAACCCGTTCTTGTGACGGTCGGGACCGGGCAGCCCCAGCTCCGGCGAGACCGTGGTGGAGGAGGAAGAAGGCGACGAGGAGGAAGATGATGACGCCGAGGGTTAATCCTCGGCTCCGCCTGCGCAGGCCGCGCCCCCTCCGATTGGCAGGAAGAGGGGGCCGTCCCCACGGGTGAATTTGGAGCACACCGGGGGGGGGGGGCACGGTGGCGGTGGCGGACGGTCACCGCCGGCTTGACTGAGTAAGTTCTGTCCTTGAGTTGATCCTCGCCCTACCCCTGTTACAGGAGCAATTCATTTTTAACCTCCTTCTTTCGAGTAGCCAAGAGGAATCGTCGGACGAGGTTGTGGAAGTGGCCCCGCCCCGGGCCGCCAGCAGCGTTGCCGGAGCACCTGCACAGGGATCCGTGGCCCTGGCATCGGCTCCAGCCCAGATGATCTAGGAGATGCCAGAAAGCGAAGCGGGAGCTTCCGCGAGCCGGGCGGAGGCAAGCGGGCGGCCGGTGCCTTCGATCCCCTCCTTTCGGAAGGGTCTGTTGAAGAGGTAGTGGCACGCCAAGGATGAGTAAGTGGTTGTTCAAGATTTTGGTTTTGTGATATCCTTGTGATGTCGCTCATCCATCTTGCCTGGTGCGCAGCCCGTCGTCCGCCAACCACCCCTTGGCCAAGAAAACCTGGAGGTCAAGGGTGAATGAGAGCACCGGGAAGGGTGAGAGCTCGGCCCTGGCGGTTGGAGCAAACCCAGTAGCCCCCGGCCCTGACGGGAGCCTTGTGGCTTCCGACCCGTCAAGAGACCCTAAGAGGCCAGGTCAGTTTGTGGCCTTATTTTATTTCCTAGGTTGCGGGGGCTTGCCGGGTCTTCTTATCGAATCCTCTTCATGTTCCAGGGGGTTCTCCCACCACCGTCCTAGAAATGTTGATGACCGCTCCTGGCTTTGGCATGGCCGAGGAGCTTTCTACCATGGGGCAGCCGCCCGAGAGGGCGACGGTGGCCGTTATCGTGTCCATGCACAGCTCTCCGCCCAGCGCCTACACTCCTTTGGTGGATGTGCCGCCAGGGGAGGTCAGCGTCACTCGCCCGGAGTAGGAAACCGTCCTTCTAGGGGACGGCGTGGAAGGGAGCATGGACCCGGAGCTTGTCGGGGACGACGGAGCCACCCGAACCCGGGACCTCAACGTGGTTGCTGGTGACGGGAGTGTTGTCCCGGAGGTTGTCCGGCCTAGTGAAGGCGAGGCTGACCCGGCCACGGTGAATGATCCTATGCCGAGGGGCGGCACCGAAGGAGTGGTAGATTCGTGCGGCAGCACCGCTCCTGAGGCAAACATTTCCTTGACAACCTTATCAGAAAGTGGTGTTGTGCCACCGGTTGTTGGGATGGGTTCAAAGGCCCCTATTGTTCCCGCCACGGGTGTCCTTGCACATTCCGCGCCATCCCTTGAGGTCCCCATTATTGGGGGCATGGAAGTCGTCCGGGCCTCTTCGGAGATTGCAGCGGGAGGCGCCACTATCGGAGACGCGGCCGCGGCGGGTGATGCCCCGACGGGGGACGAGGTCGAAGGCGACATCGTGACACGGGAGGACGACCCAGAGGGCGGTGATGGTCCTGATGGTGGTAGTACGGGTGCTCCCGATGAGAACAGGGCTGCTCGAAATCCGGAAGCCACCGCCACCGCAGGGACCGGCGCGTTTTTCGCATTGGTGGAGACGGTAGGAGCCCCACCCGCCGAGCACATATCCGGGCTGGCCCCGTCTGCCTTGGATGCTCTAAAGCTGAGTCGCCAAGGCAAGGGGCCTTCCCAGAGGCTATATTCGTCGTTGCCTGTTGCTGGATCTAGCCGGGCCCTGGGTCCTGTGCTGGACCTGATGAACATGGGCGAGGGTTGCCCCGGAGTGTTTCCCGGGGAGCTTTTCCAGGTGGCACACCGGGCAATCGATTAGCTTAGCGTCGACCTGGCAGTGGAGAAGAATGCCCTGGCTCAGGATCATCGCTCCCTTCTTGACGCGTGGACTGTTCACTTTGTCCTCACTGAGCATGCCCGGAAGGAGAACGAGGATGCCCGTATGCAAGTTGCCCAGGCCCTGGCGGAGGCCAAGGGGATCCTTGACTGGGTGGTCGATGAGGCCCGTGGGGCTCCAAGCCTTACCCAGGCAGCGTTAGATGCCGTCAACGCCCGCGCCGCCGATGTCCGACAGAGGGAAGAGGAGCTTCTTTCCGGCGAGGGTTCGCTCCGTCAGCGGGAGCGTGACATGGATGCCCGTGAGAAGGTCGTGGCCGAGCGGGAGGTTGATGCTGGTACATGTGAGGCAGAGGCCGAGAAGACGGCGTCAGATCTCTATGCCGAGAGGGCCAGGTTGGAGTTGCTTCAGGAGGCGCTGCAGGCCCAGTCGACCGCGCTCATGAGGCGCGAGACGAATGTCGAGAGACGGGAGGCAGCGCACCAAGCGAATGTTGACACTGGTGACGCCCGTCTGAGGAAGAGACATGATGATCAGGAGGCCTCCAACAAGAAGGCCCTCGTGAATGCCCTTGCGAAGCAAAAAGAGGATGCCCGCACAGAGTACAAACAAAGACTGGCTCTCCAGAAGACACGCTTCGCGGAGAAGAATAAGGTCCTTGAGACCAAATGCGCTGACCTGGAGAAACAGCTAGTACTGCTAAAGGGCTCCGTGGAGGGAGCACGGTCTTCGGTGGCCACCAGTGAGAAGGCCCAGGAATATGTCGAGAAGAAACTCGCAGGCTGCCAAGCGGAGCTTATACACCTTGAGACGCAGCATGCCTAGCTAGTGGACACCAACGACAAACGGGGCCAGGAGATAGACCGGCTTCAGGGGCAAAGAAAAATGCAGTGCGATGTCTTCTGGGAGGTCTACAAGCGCATCTTTGCCATTGATAGGAAGCTAGGAATGACCCTCGTCGGCTCTAGCAATTTCCAGGCGAACGATGTGGGCAGCTACGCCTTGTTCTTCTAGGGGTTCGTGACCAAGCTGGAGGAGGTCGCGAAGGACTTTCAAAACACCATTGATGACAAGGCCTGGGAGGTGGCGACGCTGGCCGTAGAGTGCGCCTTCACCAACCTACATCTTATCGATGCCACCTTCCTATTCACGGAGTTGGTGAAGCTACCGGAACAAGGCAAGAAAGCGGAGGCTTCCCGGGCCGCCACTGCAGACCATGTTGAGGAGCCCGTCAATGTGTTCGTTCGCAGCGAAGATGAAGATGAAGGCCTGGAGGACCCTGCTTGTGCTACCGATCTCCAAGGTGGAGACACCGACCCTGAGGCTGAGGCTTAGGCCATTTTGTATCACTGCTTGTAATATTTTCAAAACTTGTTGTTGTGGGACGCGCGCTGCTTGTTTTGAATATGTACAGGCATATTTGCCCTGCCTGCCTTTGTGCTTTAACTTTTTTCCTTGTCTGCTGCATGGTCCTTGTTGTCGGGGGAATGACACTTGTGTCCAGAAATTGTCAGAGTCCACCAAATACCCAGGAGTTCTTCAGGGGAAATGCCCCTGGGCCCATTTTGTCCGTGCAAGGCCCAGAAAAAGCACCGGGGAAGATGGGCCCTAGAATCTATAGAGGCCAGACACGTGGCGCGCGCTGCACCAGAGTGGGAAAACTCGCCTTCGCCACCCGGTCATTTCGCCGCCCCAGTCACTTCGCATTTACGATCGTAATGAAACCGCTGTAAAAGCTGGTGGATCCTCAGCTCATGTGCCACAATGCTTGTGGAAATGGGGAGAGCAGGTGGCGCACAACAACGCAAGGGCGGTGGCCGCTTCGCCTCCTCCGACTATAAAAAGAGGATCATTGGCACACCCTCCTCACTTCTTATCTCCCTCCGTCTTTTGCTTCCACGCCGACTCACTCCTCCTTTAGGACCATCCTCCCCCAACCTTTGGCCACCATGGACGTTGTTCGCAACCTCACTCGTGAGATGGCGCAGCTGAGGAGAGAGCTGGCTGCCAAAGAGGAGGAGCTGGCGGCGAAGGGCGAGGCACTAGCAGAGAAGGATGCGGCGCTGCGTGAGGTTTGCACCCACCATCTTGATACACTGACGCACCTAGGGTACTGGTACAAACCCTCAGCCCCGAGAGAGAGAGAGAGAGATAAAACACATAGCTACTGGTACAAACCCTCAGCCCCGAGGGTGAACTACTCCCTCCTCGTCATGGAGACCGCCGGGATGATGAAGATGGCCTCCGGTGATGATTTCCCCCCTGCGGCAGGGTGCCGGAAAAGGCCTGTAGATGAGATCGTGGAGGTACAGAGGCTTACGGCGGCGGAGTCGAAGTTCTAGAGTTATTTCTGGGGGTTTCTCTATTTATAGGATTTTTCAGCGTTGGAATAAGGTCAGACGGAGCCACGTGGGCCCCACAAGGTACCAGGGCGTGCCTAGGGGGGGTGGCGCGCCCTGGTGCCTCATGGGCACTGGGTGGTCCCCCCTCCAGTGGGTCTTGGTTTCCGTATTTTTTATTTATTCCATAAAAAATCTCCAAAAAGTTTCATCCAATTCCAAGAACTTTTATTTCTGCACAAAAAACAACACCATGGCAATTCTGCTGAAAACAACGTCAGTCCGGGTTGTTCTAATCAAATCATACCAAAACCATATAGAATTGTTATAAACATGGCATGAATACTTCATAAATTATAGATACGTTGGAGACGTATCAGCATCCCTAAGCTTAATTCCTGCTCGTCCTCGAGTAGGTAAATGATAAAAGAAATAATTTATGAAGTGTGAATGCTAGCATAATGCATAAGTTTGATCAATAATAATTTCAATCACTTTTTCTAGCATCAATATATATCATAATCAGTAGCTCATCTCATAAAACTTCTCATGATCAAGTAGCAAGCTATTCACATGTTTAAAGTATAGGCCATAAACTTTCTTGAAAACTAACAAACTATGTTCTCAGTCATCAAACAATTGCAATTCATCTTATTTTCAGGAAGGGTCTATGTAAGAGCTTTCATCTAGCAAATTCCACATACTCAACCATCTTTTAGTCTTCCATGATTGCTGACACTCAAAGCATATTTTTAGAACAAACCGTTTCCGTCAAACACATAGGAAGATAGGGGCTTAATGTTTCGCCTCCCAACTTATTTATCTCAGGGATAATGTCAACAATAATAACTCATGATCACCTATATTCAACTGGATATATGTGCCTGGATCTTTCCCTACCACATAATGCTTGCCAACTAAAGAATAAATAGAGCAGAATAGGGAGGAACATTAATGACTCTTGCATAAAAGTAAATACAGAAAAGTAAATGCATAAAAGTAAAAGATAGGCCTTTCGCAGAGGGAAGTAGAGGTTGTCATGCGCTTTTTGTTGTTGGATGCACAAGCCCTTAATGCAAAGGAACGTCACGTTATATTGCCCCTTGTGATAGCAACCTTTATTATGCAGTCCGTCGCTTTTATTTCTTTACCATCACAAGTTCGTACAACGCTTATTTTCCCTTGCAATAAAATACTATACATATTTTAGGAGCAATTTTTATTGCTTTTTGCATCGATGACAACTTACTTGAAGGATCTTATTCAATCCATAGGTAGATATAGTGGACTCTCATGGCAAGAAACTGGGTTTAAGGGTTTTTGGATGCACAAGTAGTATCTCTACTTAGTACGAATTTTTGGCTAGCAAAAGATCCTAAGCAAGCACCACATGTTAGAGGATCCATGACAATATAACTTCTATGTGAATATAAACAAACATAACTCATTACGTTGTCTTCCGTGTCCAATGCCAACTACTTGATCAAGCTTGAAAATAATTAATGGGGGCTCACAATCAGAGAAGATGTCCAAGATAGTATATTTATATGTGAAATTTCTCTTCCTTAAAAATTCTTTCATGAATTGTTCAAGTGACCAATGCTATGTTTGTTAACTTTCAATAAATTTTACCACTTATACTTCTTGTATGTGAAGTCACTACTCCCCATGGGACAAGCATATGAAGCATATAAATTTCAACTTTATGATATTCAATTTATTTCAACAATTTATTCATAGGATATAAGTGAAGAACAAGAGTGAATGACAAACTACTCCAAGAAGATATAAGTGAAGACCAAATGAGTAGTTAAGTAAATAGGTAGCTATGTGAGGACTCTCTCTCATTTAAAAAATTCAGATCTTAAGTATTTTATTCAAACAGCAAAAAAAAATGACATTCCAAGAATAGCACACATCATGTGAAGAAGCAAAAATTTAGGCTCAACCAAGAATAACCAATAATTGTTGATGTAGAAAGGTGGGATGCCTACCGGGGCATCCCCAAGCTTAGATGCTTGAGACTTATTGAAATATTAATTTGGGATGCCTTGGGCATCCCCAAGCTTGAGCTCTTGTGTCTCCTTAATTCCTCTCATATCATGGCTTCCCTAAATCTTAAAAACTTCATCCACACAAAACTCAACAAGAACTCGTGAGATAAGTTAGTATAAATCAACTCAAAACCTTAACATTCTCTACTGTAGAAAATCACAAAAATTATAATTAAACATTGCATACTAAATGCCTCTTCATATTTAATACTCCTATCCTAAAATAGAAACATTAAACACGCAAACATATGCAAACAATGCAACTATAACAGCAATCTGCCAAAACAGAACAGTCTGTAAAGGGTGAATAAGAATCCATACTTCCCTAACTCTAAAAATTCTGAAAAATTACCACGTGACAGAGAACTCATGCATTCTTACTTTGTAAAAATTTCAGATTTTTCTCATGTCCTTAATATTCAGGAATATTCTGGACATAACAGAAAACTTTCTGTTTTCAAACAGCAACACATGAACTTGCAAACTGAGCATGGTAAAGGCTATAATTGGCATTTTATTGAACTAAAAGATACAAAACATGATTATTGATAACAGCAAGCAAATCTCAATAAAAGAAAATGACGCTCCAAGCAAAACTCATATTATGTGATGAATAAAAATATAGCTCCGAGTGAGGTTACCGATAGTGTTGAAGATGAAAGAGGGGATGCCTTCCGGGGCATCCCCAAGCTTAGACGCTTGAGTCTTACTTGAATTTTACCTTGGGGTGCCTTGGGCATCCCCAAGCTTAGGGTCTTACCACTCCTTATTCTCCTCATATCGATATCTCACCCAAAACTTGAAAACTTCAATCACACAAAACTTAACGGAACTTCGTGAGATAGGTTAGTATGATAAAAATAAATCATCCACTTAGGTACTGTCAAGACAAGATTAATAATTGTTCTCACATAATTCCTACTGTATTATATCATTTCCACAATTTATATTACTCAATATAAGCTATGGAAACACTAAAACAAGCAAACTATGAATCGAAAACAGAATCTGTCAAAAACAGAACAGCGTGTAGTAAGCGATTTAAAAACCATACTTCTGTACGTCCAAAAATTCTGAAAAATGAGGAAAACGTAAAAAAATTGTAACCCAATACTGTGTAAAAATTTCAGAATTTTTTCACGCTCCAGTACAGAGTAGAAATTCCAGCACTGGACGCAAAAGTTTCTGTTTTTGCACAGAATCAAATCAACAAGCATCCACACTATCCCAAAGGCTTTACTTGGCACATTATTGAAAGAAAACATATAAAACATGATTAATACAGTAGCTTAATCATGTGGACACACAAAAACAGTAGGTATAAGTATTGGGTTGTCTCCCAACAAGCGCTTTTCTTTAATGCCTTTTAGCTAGGCATGATGATTTTAATGATGCTCGCATAAAAAGTGAAGAATTGAAACATAACGGGAAAATCATGAATCATATGTTCCTCTCTCATAATAATTTTCAGTAGCGTAATGAATGGATTCATCAATATAGCTATCATATAAAGCATTCTTGTCATGATCAACAAGCATAGAATTTTTATTACTCTCCACACAAGCAATTTTCTACTCATTCATAATAGTGGGAGTATAGTATGAAACTCGAATACTATAAATTGTTTCCATATTAAAAGAGTGATGTTTAGTAAAAGTATTATAACAAGTATTATAATAATAATCATCACTATTTTTCATAACATAAGTATCATCACAATAATCATCATAGATAGGAGGCATGAAATCATCATAACAAATTTGATCATTCAAAGTAGGGGGACTAAAAAGATCATCTTCATTAAGTATAGCATCTCCAAGCTTGGGACAAACATCAATTGCAACAAATAAATTCTCAAACATGTCATTCTCATCAAACATAGCATCCCCAAGCTTGTGGCTTTGCATATCATAAGCATAATCACTTTCATCATTAATAGTATGAATAGCACCAATAGTATAACAATTATCATCATAATTTTCCAAGTTGGTGCCATATAGATTTTCAAGATCGTAAGAAGTATCATTATCTTCCCAATCATAATCATCATAATGAGTAATAGGCATAATAAAATCATCCTCAATAGTTCCTTCGGACATTGTACCATAAGACAAAGAAGCAATATCATCATCAAGTATATCATCTTCCACAATTATTTTTGATTCACTCTCATGAGGCACAACAATAATAGGGGCAACATTATTTGGGAGGGATATTTTTTACCTCTACTCTTTCTTCTTTTCTTCTTCTTCACCACATCACATGTGTGGGTTTAATCAATTTTTCCGAGCTTCTTATTGATGAGATTGATCGCCTATTTCATCATGAGAGACAATAGGAGGGAAAGTGGAAATCTTTACCCTTTCATTAGTGTTCCTTTTATATTCTGTTGGTTTTCTCATCTTTCTATAGTTGGCAATATAAGCATTCTCATTGCAATTTACCACACAAAACATATAGATTTCCTCTAGATTAGTTTCAATGTTGTCTGTGAGAATGAATACTTCAAACCAATTATTTTTATGTGTCAATTCCTCACACCCCAAAAATAGATAAAGCTCATTATATAGTTCAAGGGCGGTCAAGTCATTACAATATTTAGCCATGATTCGATCATGAAAAAGTAAGCATTGAAAATTAAGGTGACCAACTTTATTGCAAAGTTCACAAGTAATGGGATGAAGAGAGCATAATTTTGTAGCAAATTCATCTATCACTTTGAGCAAAAAATTGGTTCTATCATGTTTATGCTTCTTACAAAATCTATCATCCCTATAAGGCATGTCTTCACAAACTTTATGCACTCCATAAAAATTGACATGCCTATAAGAAACATTTTTGTCATGACTAGTGCAATCATCATTAGTATTTTGGATATTCATAGAATTCATACTAACAATATTGCAATCATGCTCATCATTCAAAGATTTTATGCCAAACATTTTATTGAATTCTTCTTCTATCAATTGAGCATAATTTTCCGCTCCATAATTTTCAAGAAAGACATGATAAAGACGAATAATATGAGGCAACCTCAATTCCATTTTTTGTAGTTTTCTTTTATAAACCAAAATAGTGATAAAACAAGAAACTAAAAGATTCGATTGAAAGATCTAAAGATATACCTTCAAGTACTCACCTCCCCGGCAACGGCGCCAGAAAAGAGCTTGATGTGTACTACACAACTTATTCTTGTAGACTCGTGTTGGGCATCCAAGCGCAGAGTTTTGTAGGACAGTAGCAATTTTCCCTCAAGTGGATGACCTAAGGTTTATCAATCCATGGGAGGCGTAGGTTGAAGATGGTATCTCTCAAACAACCCTGCAACCAAATACAAGAAATCTCTTGTGTCCCTAACACACCCAATACAATGGTAAATTGTATAGGTGCACTAGTTCGGCGAAGAGATGGTGATAAAAGTGTAGTATGGATAGTAGATATAGGTTTTTGTAATCTGAAAATATAAAAACAGCAAGGTAGCAAGTAACAAAAGTGAGCACAAACGGTATTGCAATGCTTAAAGACAAGGCCTAGGGTTCATACTTTCACTAGTGCAATCTCTCAACAATGCTAATATAATTGGATCATATAACCATCCCTCAACGTGCAATAAAGAATCACTCCCAAGTTCCTATTAGTGGAGAACATAAGATAGAAATTGTTTGTAGGGTACGAAACCACCTCAAAGTTATCCTTTCCAATCGATCTATTGAGCTATTCCTATAAGTGTCACAAACATCCCTAGAGTTCGTAGTAAAATAACACCATATGATACACATCAACCAACTCTAATGTCACCTAGATACTCCAATGTCACCACAAGTATCCGTGAGTTGATTATACGATATGCATCAAACAACTTCATAATCATAATATTCAATCCACACAAAGAACTCCAAGGAGCACCCCAAAGTTTCTATCGGAGAAAAGATAATGAAAACATGCATCAACCCCTATGCATAGATTACCCCAATGTCACCTCGGGAATCCGCGAGTTGAGTGCCAAAACATATATCAAGTGAATCAATATAATACCCCATTGTCACCACGGGTATTCATATGCAAGACATACATCAAGTGTTCTCAAATCTGAAATATTCAATCCGATAATAACGAAACCTCAAAGGGAAAAGATTCGATTCATCACAACAAAGATAGAGAGGGAAGAAACACCATATGATCCAACTATATTAACAAAGCTCGCGAAACATCAAGATCGTGCGAAATCAAGAACACGAGAGAGAGAGAGAGAGATAAAACACATAGCTACTGGTACAAACCCTCAGCCCCGAGGGTGAACTACTCCCTCCTCGTCATGGAGACCGTCAGGATGATGAAGATGGCCTCCGGTGATGATTTCCCCCCTCCGGCTGGATGCCGAAAAAGGGCTGTAGATGAGATAGTGGAGGTACATAGGCTTGCGGCGGCGGAGTCGAAGTTCTAGCGTTATTTCTGGGGGTTTCTCTATTTATAGGATTTTTCAGCGTTGGAATAAGGTCAGACGGAGCCACGTGGGCCCCACGAGGTTACCAGGGCGCGCCTGGGGGGGGGGGTGGCGCGCCCTGGTGCCTCGTGGGCACTGGGTGGCCCCCCTCCAGTGGGTCTTGGTTCCAGTATTTTTTATTTATTCCATAAAAAATCTACAAAAAGTTTCATCCAATTCCAAGAACTTTTATTTCTGCACAAAAAACAACACCATGGCAATTCTGCTGAAAACAGCGTCAGTCCGGGTTAGTTCTAATCAAATCATACCAAAACCATATAGAATTGTTATAAACATGGCATGAATACTTCATAAATTATAGATACGTTGGAGACGTATCAGCATCCCCAAGCTTAATTCCTGCTCGTCCTCGAGTAGGTAAATGATAAAAGAAATAATTTATGAAGTGTGAATGCTAGCATAATGCATAAGTTTGATCAATAATAATTTCAATCACTTTTTCTAGCATCAATATATATCATAATCAGTAGCTCATCTCATAAAACTTCTCATGATCAAGTAGCAAGCTATTCACATGTTTAAAGTATAGGCCATAAACTTTCTTGAAAACTAACAAACTATGTTCTCAGTCATCAAACAATTGCAATTCATCTTATTTTCAGGAAGGGTCTATGTAAGAGCTTTCATCTAGCAAATTCCACATACTCAACCATCTTTTAGTCTTCCATGATTGCTGACACTCAAAGCATATTTTTAGAACAAACCGTTTCCGTCAAACACATAGGAAGATAGGGGCTTAATGTTTCGCCTCCCAACTTATTTATCTCAGGGATAATGTCAACAATAATAACTCATGATCACCTATATTCAACTGGATATATGTGCCTGGATCTTTCCCTACCACATAATGCTTGCCAACTAAAGAATAAATAGAGCAGAATAGGGAGGAACATTAATGACTCTTGCATAAAAGTAAATACAGAAAAGTAAATGCATAAAAGTAAAAGATAGGCCTTTCGCAGAGGGAAGTAGAGGTTGTCATGCGCTTTTTGTTGTTGGATGCACAAGCCCTTAATGCAAAGGAACGTCACGTTATATTGCCCCTTGTGATAGCAACCTTTATTATGCAGTCCGTCGCTTTTATTTCTTTACCATCACAAGTTCGTACAACGCTTATTTTCCCTTGCAGTAAAATACTATACATATTTTAGGAGCAATTTTTATTGCTTTTTGCACCGATGACAACTTACTTGAAGGATCTTATTCAATCCAAAGGTAGATATAGTGGACTCTCATGGCAAGAAACTGGGTTTAAGGGTTTTTGGATGCACAAGTAGTATCTCTACTTAGTACGAATTTTTGGCTAGCAAAAGATCCTAAGCAAGCACAACATGTTAGAGGATCCATGACAATATAACTTCTATGTGAATATAAACAAACATAACTCATAACGTTGTCTTCCGTGTCCAATGCCAACTACTTGATCAAGCTTGAAAATAATTAATGGGGGCTCACAATCATAGAAGATGTCCAAGATAGTATACTTATATGTGAAATTTCTCTTCCTTCAAAATTCTTTCATGAATTGTTCAAGTGACCAATGCTATGTTTGTTAACTTTCAATAAATTTTACCACTTATACTTCTTGTATGTGAAGTCACTACTACCCATGGGACAAGCATATGAAGGATATAAATTTCAACTTTATGATATTCAATTTATTTCAACAATTTACTCATAGGATATAAGTGAAGAACAAGAGTGAATGACAAACTACTCCAAGAAGATATAAGTGAAGACCAAATGAGTAGTTAAGTAAATAGGTAGCTATGTGAGGACTCTCTCTCATTTAAAAATTTCAGATCTTAAGTATTTTATTCAAACAGCAAAGAAAACAAAAAAATGACATTCCAAGAATAGCACACATCATGTGAAGAAGCAAAAATTTAGGCTCAACCAAGAATAACCGATAATTGTTGATGTAGAAAGGTGGGATGCCTACCGGGGCATCCCCAAGCTTAGATGCTTGAGACTTCTGATTAATTTGGGATGCCTTGGGCATCCCCAAGCTTGATCTCTTGTGTCTCCTTAATTCCTCTCATATCATGGCTTCCCTAAATCTTAAAAACTTCATCCACACAAAACTCAACAAGAACTCGTGAGATAAGTTAGTATAAATCAACTCAAAACCTTAACATTCTCTACTGTAGAAAATCACAAAAATTATAATTAAACATTGCATACTAAATGTCTCTTCATATTTAATACTCCTATCCTCAAATAGAAACATTAAACACGCAAACATATGCAAACAATGCAACTATAACAGCAATCTGCCAAAACAGAATAGTCTGTAAAGGGTGAATAAGAATCCACACTTCCATAACTCCAAAATTTCTGAAAAAATACCAAGTGACAGAGAACTCATGCATTCTTACTGTGTAAAAATTTAAGATTTTTATCATGTCCTGACTATTCAGGAATATTCTGGACATAACAGAAAACTTTCTGTTTTCAAACAGCAACACATGAACTTGCAAACTGAGCATGGTAAAGGCTATAATTGGAATTTTATTGAACTAAAAGATACAAAACATGATTATTGATAACAGTAAGCAAATCTCAATAAAAGAAAATGATGCTCCAAGCAAAACTCATATTATGTGACGAATAAAAATATAGCTCCGAGTGAGGTTACCGATAGTGTTGAAGACGAAAGAGGGGATGCCTTCCGGGGCATCCCCAAGCTTAGACGCTTGAGACTTACTTGAATTTTAACTTGGGGTGCCTTGGGCATCCCCAATCTTAGGGTCTTGCCACTCCTTATTCTCCTCATATCGATATCTCACCCAAAACTTGAAAACTTCAATCACACAAAACTTAACGGAACTTCGTGAGATAGGTTAGTATGATAAAAATAAATCATCCACTTAGGTACTGTCAAGACAAGATTCATAATTGTTATCACATAATTCCTATTGTATTCTATCATTTCCACAATTTATATTACTCAATATAAGCTATGGAAACACTAAAACAAGCAAACTATGAATCGAAAACAGAATCTGTCAAAAACAGAACAGCGTGTAGTAAGCGATTTAAAAACCATACTTTTGTACCGCCAAAAATTCTGAAAAATTAGGAAAACATAAACAATTTGTAACCCAATACTTTGTAAAAATTTCAGAATTTTTTCACGCTCCAGTACAGAATAGAAATTCCAGCACTGGACGCAAAAGTTTCTGTTTTTGCACAGAATCAAATCAACAAGCATCCACACTATCCCAAAGGCTTTACTTGGCACATTATTGAAAGAAAACATATAAAACATGATTACTACAGTAGCTTAATCATGTGGACACGCAAAAACAGTAGGTATAAGTATTGGGTTGTCTCCCAACAAGCGCTTTTCTTTAATGCCTTTTAGCTAGGCATGATTATTTTAATGATGCTCGCATATAAAGTGAAGAATTGAAACATAACGGGAGCATCATGAATCATATGTTCCTCTCTCATAATAATTTTCAGTAGCGTCAAGAATGGATTCATCAATATAGCTATCATATAAAGCATTCTTGTCATGATCCACAAGCATAGAATTTTTATTACTCTCCACACAAGCAATTTTCTTCTCATTCATAATAGTGGGAGTATAGTATGAAACTCGAATACTATAAATTGTTTCCATATTAAAAGAGTGATGTTCAGTAAAAGGATTATAACAAGTATTATAATAATAATCATCACTATTTTTCATAACATAAGTATCATCACAATAATCATCATAGATAGGAGGCATGAAATCATCATAACAAATTTGATCATTCAAAGTAGGGGGACTAAAAAGATCATCTTCATTAAGTATAGCATCTCCAAGCTTGGGACAAACATCAATTGCAGCAAATAAATTCTCAAACATGTCATTCTCATCAAACATAGCATCCCCAAGCTTGTGACTTTGCATATCATAAGCATAATCACTTTCATCATTAATAGTATGAATAGCACCAATAGTATAACAATTATCATCATAATTTTCCAAGTTGGTGCCATAAAGATTTTCAAGATCATAAGAAGTATCATTATCTTCCCAATCATAATCATCATAATGAGTAATAGGCATAATAAAATCATCCTCAATAGTTCCTAAGCGGTAGTACCGCCCTGGGTAGCGGTAGTACCGCTTCAACGGTACTGTTGCATTCCAGTGCCGCGATCACTACCGCTTGTTTTAGAGCTACTGTGGTCTTATCTGCTCTAGCGGTAGTAGGGTGGTAGTAGCAAGCGGTAGTACCGCTTGAGCGGTACTACTGTGCCTGTTACTACCCCACTACCGCAGGATCTCTGGAGCTCTGGAGGAATTAGAGGTAGTAGAGCGGTATTAGGGCGGTAGTACCGCTTGAGTGGTACTTCCATTTTCTACTACCGCACTCACTACCGCCTATTTTAGTGATTCTGTTACCCATTTCCTCGTTCACGGTAGTAGAGCGGTAGTAGGGCGGTAGTACTGCTTGGCGCGGTACTTCTGTTCTACCCACCCTCTACCACCGCTGGTTCTCTGTGTCCTGAGACACTTAGCGGTAGTACCGCTGGTGAGGACGGTAGTACCACTCCGGCGGCACTACCGCTCCTGTATGCTTGTTCTCTCAGCGCTACACCTGGAACTATCGCAACAAGCGGTAGTACCGCTCCCCAGAGCGGTACTACCGCTTGCGTGTGACTTGAGGTCAGATAACGGTTGGATTCTTCCCCACTATATAAAGGGTGTCTTCTTCTCGAAGAAGACCCACCTCTTATCCCCCCAAGCTCCATTGTTGCCCTAAAGTTCATTTTCGCCCGATCTCTCTCCCTAGCCAACAAAACTTGTTGTTGCTCTAGGGTTTGGAGGAGAAGGCCTCGATCTGCACTTCCACCAAGAGATATTTGATTCCCCCACTAATCCCTTGCGGATCTTGTTACTCTTGGGTGTTTGGGCACCCTAGACGGAAGAGGTCACCTCGGAGCCACAATCCATTGTGGCGAAGCTTCATGGTGGTGTTGGGAGCCTCCAATTAAGTTGTGGAGAGAGCCCCAACCTTGTTTGTAAAGGTTCGGTTGCCGCCTTCAAGGGCACCACTAGTGGAATCACGGCATCTTGCATTGTGCGAGGGCGTGAGGAGAATACGGTGGCCCTAGTGGCTTCTTGGGGAGCATTGTGCCTCCACACTGCTCTAACGGAGACGTACCTCCCCTAAAGGAAGGGAACTTCGGTAACACATCCTCGTCTTCACCGACTCCACTTGTGGTTATTTCTATCCTTTACTTTGTGCAAGTTATATTGTGTTTGTTTCTTGTGCTTGCTTGTGAGCTTGTTATTGTGCTTGTCATATAGGTTGTCCACCTAGTTGCATATCTAGACAACCTATTTTATTGTCAAGCCTACTTTGTTAAAAAGAGCTAAAAATTGGTAGGTGCCTATTCACCTCCCCTCTAGTCAACCATATCGATCCTTTCAAATAGGACCAGAGGCGGTACCGTGTCGCAATCATGATCTCAAACCGAATTGAATTCTAAGTCGTATACTTACTGGACAAGAAATAATTAACTTGTCTGCCAAGACATCAAAAAACAAAACAGCAAAAGGAAGTTGCGCCCCTGCACGGCATCGGACCGGATTTCTGCGGACCATTCACGTGCATGTCGCGTGCCCGCCTCGGCCCGTGCCCGGCCAGGCGAGGCGAGCGAGCGCGTGTTGTTTCCTATTTCTCTCCTCAACACATCAATTAGAGTGGTGGAGAGAACCCACTATATAAAGAGGTCCAACACTTCCTCAACTAGCGGTATGGGACTAATCTTTATCACCACCACTTGTCATTTTTCTCATGGGCCACTTTGAGATTTCAGAAATTGTTAATGGGTCAAGCCCATTTATTTCTAACAAGAGAGAGAGAGAGAGGATGGGCGCCCCTATGGGGAAGCTCGGGGGCAGATGGGCCGGCCCAGCCGCGCGGGAGGCCACGACCTGTTTTTTTGTTTTTTTTTCCTGTTTTCTATTCTTATTTTTTGCTTTATTTTTGTACTTTTCTTTATACTTTAAAATATTCTTAAAAAAAACTCTTCAAAAACACATTTGAAAAATGTTAAACAAGTATTTGAAAAAAGTTGAATAAGTATTAAAAAATGTTGAACAAAAATTTGAAAAATGTTGAACAAGTATTTGAAAATGTTGAATAAGTATTAAAAATGTTGATCAAGTATTTGAAAAATGTTGAATAAGTATTAAAAAATGTTGAACGAGTATATGAAAAATATTGAACGAGTATTTGAAAATGTTGAACAAGTATTTAAAAATGTTGAATACGTATTAAAAATGTTGAACAAGTATATAAAAAATATTGAATAAGTATTAAAAAATATTGAACGAGTATTAAAAAATGTTGAACAAGTATTTGAAAAATGTTGAATAAGCGTTCAGACAATGTTGAAGGTGTATACAAAAAATGTTCATCACTTGTTAAAAAAATGTTTTTGACATATATGAAAATGTAGAGTGAAAACAAAAACAAACATAAGAAAAAACAAAAGAAAAACAAAAAGAAACAAAGAAAAACCAAAAAAAATGAAAAACCGAAAAAGAAACAAAATGAACCAAAAGAAAAAGAAAATGAAAAAAACTGAAGAAACAAATGAAAAAAACCCGGAGAAGGAAAAAAAACAAACCGAAAAAATGGAGAAGGAAAAAAACCAAACAAGAAGTGGAGAAGAAAAAAGAAAACGAAAAAAACGAAAAGAAAAAACAGAAAAAGAAACCCGTGAAAACAATGGAAAACCCGGCTTCATTCGCCTCAACTACAAAACGCGCCTTTACTTATCACGTGCGAGATTTGGGCGCAGTGGCTAGCAGCTCAAATCACATACGCACATGCATACATGGCAGTCAAATGCTATCAAGCTCATCTTAATTAGCTCTGCACGGTCACTTTCAACTAGAGCGATCTCTAATATAGCATATATGCATGTAACGTAACGTAACGTAACGTAACCTGCGTACGTGCTTCGTGCGATATTAATTATCTCTCTCACATGCCACTGTAAACTGGTGGCTCATCTCATGTAAGCAAGCATACGATGATCTGACAAAACTTGGGTATAGCCCAGGTTTGCCCCTTAGGGCATCTCCAACGGCGACCCGCAAATTTTCTCCCGCATCTATCCGCGGACAAGGGAGGACCAGTCCACGGACACGGATGCGGGAGGCCGCCATCCAACGCTAGCCGCATACATTTCAAACTCTTTTTCAACAAACCGGATAAAATTCATGCAAACACGGCCGGATTTCGTAGGAACTGCAAGAAAGATAGCGTCAGACCTATCAGGAAAGGAACCACGACTGGGCAACAAAACGCACGGGACCTCGTCACACACACCTCGAGCGGCGGCCTCCAGAACCTGACAGCAACGCTTGGCCTCCGCAAGCTGCGTGGCGATCTCCTTACCATCCTTCTCCAACCGAGCAATTTTCTGCTCGGCCTCTTGAGCAGCCTGCACCCGCCGGGCGGCATCCCTCTCAGCTGCGTCCAGTTGACGTTGGAGCATGACCCTTTGATTTTTGCTCTCATCGAGGGCGGTACGGAGGGCACGACAGGCCTCCTACTCTTGCAGGAGAGATGCCTCGAGCTCCCGTTTCGCAGCAAGCACCTTCTCCAGCTCCGCCTGAGCGTCTCGCTCAGCTTCCTCTGCACGACGGCAGGCCTGCGCGGCCTCCTCCGCGTCCTTCCTGAGGGCCGCCGCAGTTTCAATAGCTGCAAAAGCATGTCAGACGCACCACGTCAGCAACAAAATCAGAGCCACCTAGAAGAAAGAAAGCAAGGTCCAAACTCACATGAAGAGGTATGAAGATCCCGCTGCAGCCCATCACCTTGATGCTGCAACGTCGCGATCAGCGACTCCAGCTCGGAGACCTGCGCCGCACGATTATGGTTCGCCTCGAAAATAGCCTAATCACCAAAGGCACACACAAGACAAAGAAAGAGACGTCAATCTATCTGAAGGAACCAAGCCCGGCTGGCAAAGCAGCGCCGCACTCGGCCCCGGGGGCTACCACTACCATGCGTATTAAGGCATCACACCTTGAAACCGGGCTCCATAGCCCGCCCGGCCTCCTTCAGGGCCTCCCACAGACGCCTCAACGCCTCGTTCGTGGCACCCAAAGGCACCGTGACCTCCTGCGGGACCTCAGGTCCGAATCCACCGGACAGGAATGAGCATACCCTTGGCGTCGCACTGGACGACGACGCCGCCGCGCGGTCCGGGCTGTCAATGGCGACCTTCACAACCGCCGCCATAGCAGCCACACTGGCCAGAGGGAAGGCCGGCGAACCCGGATCGGGTGAGGCGGCCGGGGCCTGGGAGGTCACCGGGCGCACGCCCCCTTCATTGACATCCCCCGCTTCGGGATCAGCTGCGGGCTCCGCAGCGGCGGCTCCTATCAAAAGAAAAACAGCCCACGTAAGAACATATCCCCCTGGGACGCCGCTAAAACGAGGGCGGGAGGTCTGAAGCTACCCGGAGGCTGGATCTCCTTATCATGGGGAGGAACACCCGCTGTCGGCTGCACTACTGGGACCACCGATAGTGGTGTAGCTGCGATCGTGTTGACCACGGCGGGCTTCGCGACAGGCGGTCCTATCGAGCCGGGAGGGGCAACCTTGAATACAAACTCAAAGGGTCAGCAATAGAGTCAACAACAGCTGGTATTAGCTCACGGTTGTTGAGACGACTCACAAAGCAGCCAACGTCGTATGCCTCCTCTGCACCGGCGTTGGAGCGATCAAAGGAATCTGCAAACCCGGGGACTTCTGCGAGCCCCCACGGAGCTCGCGAGAGCCACCACCGGCCGGGGACTCCTCCCGGACGCCGCGACAGAGCTTTTTGAGGGGCTGGAGTGGCACCTCAGTGGCCGCCCCCTTCATCTCTTCATCGCTGTCCTTGTCCTCGCCCTCCTCAGCATCTTCCTCCTCCTCGTCATCGTCGACATCATTGATGTCATCCTCGTCATCGTCGCCGTCCCCCCCACCGCCACTTCTGCTTGATGGGGAGACCACACCCTCGTCGCCCTCCTGATCTTTGGAGCTCTCAGTCGGAGCCCTTTTCGGGGCCACCTTCTGTCCCTTGCCGACCCTAGCCTCCATACGCGAAGGTCCGAGAGGAGCCACGCCCATAAGGGTGGCCAAAGAGGGGCTCACTTGTTCCCCCGGAAGCGGGGGCTTGGAGCAGAAGATCTCAAAGGCCGTGAATTCCTGACAGGAAAAATGAAGAAAATCATAATACGGCCTCCTGACCTCCAGACGGCATGAGAACCATGAAGAAAGTGCTTACGCTGCCAGGAGGAAGCTCGGCCGAGAAGGGTAGGACGTTCTCCTTACGAGACCTGGTAATTGCGTCCGGCCCAACCAAGAAACTGAGGCGGACGTCAATAGCCTCAGGATCCAGCTCCTCCTGGGAGACTCGCGCAGGGTCCTTTGGGCCTGAATATCAGGACATCAGAAGACCCCAGGCCTGCAGTGGCAGAACGCGACGCGCTACCCATGTGCACACAATATGACCTCCGGTCAACCCACCTTTCTTCAGGCGAGCGATGGCCCCCGCCAAAGCCTTGACCTCTGAGGTCAGTTTGGTGAGCAGAGCCCATGAGAACAACTTCTGCGGGGGCTCATCCACGAAGGCCGGCAGGTCATCGGCAAGACCCTCCACGTAGAACCAAGACTTATGCCACTCTCGAACAGACTTCGGGAGGTCAAAAGAGAAGAACGTGGAGTTGGGCCAGAGCTGCAGGGTGGCACCCCCAAGATCACAGATGGCACCCTCGTTCGACTGAACACAAACTCAGAAAAAATAACGAAGCAACTCGAAGTGCGGGGCAGCCCCAAGATAGCACTCGCAAAATGTGATGAAATTTACGATGTGGAGCACCCCGTTGGGAGGGATCTGGTGCAGCTGACAGCCAAAGAAGTGTAGCAGGCCCCGCACGAAAGGATGGAGCAGGAAGCCAAGTCCTCGCCCAAAGTAACCTAAACACAAGACGTGCTTGCCCGCACGTGGTTCTGGTGGGACCTCTCCGGTTGGGAGCCGGACTCTCAGATCCGCCGGCATGAGAAGGTCATCCTTATATCCCTTGATCTCGCCCTCTATCGCTACAGATGGAAACCACTTCCCGGTGGATTTGGGTACGGCGCGCGCTGGCTTCGCCTCCCCCTTGAGGGCGGTTTGCTTTCGCTTTCCACCGGCAGAGCTCGATGACGGCTCCTGACGAGGGACTCGATCCCCCTTCTTGCTCCTTGTCTTGGCCATCAGTGGCGAAGGGGCAGGGATGGACTAAGCACGGCGGCGGCGTGTCGGGTGGCTTGGGGAGGATGGAATGAATCGGAGCAGGGTAGGGTTTTGAACCCCCCCCCCCCCCCCCCCCGTTTCCCTCTTTTTATAAATGACCGAACCTGAGGCGTCGTCCGTCCAGGACGGAACGGCATTTATCCTCCGTTTCAGAAGGATTCCCTTTTTGCAGAAAAACTAGGGCGACATTCACGGCGACATCACCGCCTAGAGACCCACGAGGGCCTAGGAAGGGCACGTCCGCCTGCACGCAGAAGGCCTCCAGACGAGCCAGAACCCCAGGCGAGCCATCACCTGACCTCTTAACCTAGTCGGACTCAAGAAGGATCGAGGCATGACGACCCAAGAAAATGGGCTCCGGGACTCCTACGAGCTGTCAAGACATTGGCGTCACAACCGGGCTCCAGGAAGATACAGGCGAAATCAGAGCCCGACGGAGGTCTCGCTTCCTTTCCTGCGACCTCCGCCACGCTCGGGGGCTACTGACGGGGTCCTGTACCAGGGGTGGCTAACACCCGGAAGCCCAGCCTCGTCTAGTGCAAGGGGCCCACCAGGCCCAAAAGATGGAGCGAACCCTAGGAGGCGAGGACGACCTTCATGGCGCCCAAGACTAGAGGGCGGCAGTGCCCCAGATCGCATCTGCCATGTAAACCCTAGACCTCTCCTGCCTATATAAAGGGAGGTCTAAGGTACCCATTGATCATCGATCCACAAATAGGAGAAACTCTCGGTAGCAATCTCATTCATCATTGTAATCCCTCGCACGAGGTATCCCTCCACCATGAATCATCAAAACCAGCAAGCGTAGGGTATACTCTCCGAAGGCCCGAACTAGGATAAACCCCTCGTGTGACCTCCGATCCTTGACTTCCAGCTGCGCTTGGACCCCTACCGAGGGATCTGACAGGAATTCACTCCATCAATGTGGGCGGTGGGTGGGAGAGCGAATCCGGATTCGGGCCGATCTAAAGTCGGTTCCTCGGGGAGAATTTCCTGCGATGGCTCAAGAGCATTTTTGGCAGGGATTGTGAGGTGGTTTTTCTGAAGCCTTCTTGATGTAAGCTCAAATCTGAGCTCCAAGCCTAATCCAATTGACTGTAGCAGAGGTCTCCCGCAAGGGGGGAAACCGGCCTTTCGGCAGCGGCAGTTTTCAAGTCCTCGACCAAGTTTGAAGATGAGGCGAGGGTTTTGATCATAGGACCAGAGTCGTCGGGCTTGGGATCCCGATGATGAGGAGGCGTTGTGACATGCTCAGGTGTTTTGGCTGTCCCAAGGTCTTGAGTGGCCAGCGTGAGCGACGTGCTGGAGTAGATCGGATGATCAGGTGAAACTTCCATCAAGCTCATGTGATCACCCGGCGGGACCTGTATGGGCCACCAGTGTCGGTGCTAAATCCGGCAGATCTCGGGTAGGGGGTCCCAAGCTTGATGATCGGAGCTAGATGGTAATAGGGAAAGTAGGGACACGTTGTTTCACCCAGGTTCGGGCCCTCTTGATGAGGTAAAGCCCTACGTCCTGCTTCTTATATATTGATTGTGATAGGGTACAGAGTACAGATTGATCTACCTCGAGATCGTATGAGTTTGTCTAAGCTTTAAACCTCGTAAAGGTGAGTGTGTATGCCTCTACAGACTAAACCCCATGGCTTATATAGACGCCAGGGGTACCTAGCGTTTACACATGGCCGGTTACAATATAGGGATAAACATGCCAACTATTCAAAATATGCTTGAAGTGTACACCAAGCTTCCAGGAGATCTTCATCTAGATTATGCCGAGGGCCAACATGGTCCACCAGTACATCTTTGGTGATTCTTCGGCCCGGCCCATCGCCAGTGGGCCAACGTGGAAAGCATCCCCTAATCCAGGACACCAACACCACGGTCGCCCCTAGCCAAGATACCAGAAGATGGATAAGCTATTCATCACAGTTTTCCTCCCTAAACAGGGGTGGCATGCAGATCTTCGTCAAAGGAAACAACAAGCAACCCCTTCCAGGAGAAGCCAAGGCTCCATGGTGGCATGTAGATCTTTGTCTAAAGATCCCCACGCCCATCATCCAAGCCCGATCAAGACGAAACAGAAGCAAAGGCGAACCACCCGGCAACGCCCCCCGTCGGCCAAAGTCCGGGAACTACCACATCCGACAACGACCGTCTCTAGCTGGCCCGCACTCAGCAAGCCTTCGATAGCAAGCTATCGCCCTACCCATGCGTGGCGCAACTGCCCTGCGGATGCAGAGCCTTTTTGCCATGTGGCTGGTAGGCAGGCACGCCAGAGCATGGACAAGACGCAACGGGTGAATCATCCCCCCACTCCGCCGCATGGCGCCCACTTGTACTGAGGCGTGTCACGCCCAGCACAACTGGCACCATGGGCGGCAGTGACAAGACAGGCGCTCATTCCCGGAAGCAAGAAGGCAAGGACACTTCATCAAGCATTTATTACGCTCACCTACTTGGTCGGACCCATGGAACTTCCTTAGTGGCGAAGCCATTGTGGTACCCCTTGAGCTATAAAAGGAGGACCTAGCCACTAAGGAAAAGAGGAAGGGAAAAGGAAGGAGAAAGAGTAGTAAAAGGTTGGACACATGGTAGAACACCAGTAGGAGCACACAATGCTTCCCGTTCTCAGGAAGGACTTGTAGCTCATCTTCCACCTAAAATAACCACACATAGAGCAGGAGTAGGGTATTACGCAACCATGCGGCCCGAACCAGGGTAAATCATCGTGCCAGCATCGTATATTTTAGTAGTGTAGGTCCTCACCTTGCACCCCGCTCGCGAATCGATAGTAGGATGTTCCTAGTCCGCGGTGTCATGCGTGTGTTCTGCACACGTGCCCTGACATTTGACGCGCCAGGTAGGGGGGCGCTCGTGCAGATCTACATCAACAAAGTCGCCAATGTCTCTGACGGCGTCAGATCTGCTATCATCTTCACCAACCTTCTCGTCCCCAAGCAAAGATGTCCAGAGTGCGGCTACCTAAGCCCGCAGTCGCACATCCGGCGCTCCAGCAGAAGTGTCAGCATAGGCAGCTGTAGAAGGGTGTCCTGCCTCGCCCTCGCCAGGATCGTGTGTCTGGCGAAATCCAGGCCGCATGGTACGCCCTCAAGGGCGGGGAGGTGAGACACCATCCTCAGTGCCCCCGCGTAGCTGCCATGAAGGTTTCCAGGCCGGCTGGGGACCTCTCAGTGGCTCGCCCCACGCACATCACGCTCAGCCACCTCAAGCAAAAGCCAGGCAAATCACTTCGCGAGTACATCCGGCATTTTTGCCAGATGCAAGAAGGGATCCGGGGGCTGCTGGCTGCCTTTGTTATCACAGCTTTCTACTTAGACATCCGTAGTGCCAGGGTTCACGAAGCGATGGCGGCTCGTTGGGTGCATACAGTGTCAAAGATTTACGCTCTTGCCTATCGGTGCACTCAGGCGGAGGAAGCTAGTCACCTTTGGGGGACTGGCGGACGCCGGCTTGCTGCTTCAAGACCCAGGATGGCACTACAGTGGGCGCTTATGGAGCCAAAGTTAAGTGAGAGGTAGGCTGGGATGAAGAACTCTTTCACCATCAAGATCGATCAGGCTGGCGATGGTTCCCGCATGATCAGTGTCGACCTGGACCTGGCCAGCGCCTAACAAGCAAGTGTTGGAGCGCACCTGTGGACTCAAGCTCATGACACTTTGTGTGATGAATAAGCTAAGTACCTCTGTTGAAAGTTATGTAGGCATTAAGCCACCTCATCGTGAAAGTGTGTGCCGAGAACGATCGTTCCCAGGTAGGAAATGTGACCGTCTAGTTAAACTATAAGTCTAAGAATGTAAAACTATAAGTCTAAGAATTAGTATGGTGATTGTATTTCTGGTTCTCCAAACTACCACCTGAGTCCTGGACTGGAAAAGTGGAACACATGGTCGGTTACACCCGAACAATGTGGGTGCATCCGATTCGGTTGGATGCTTCTTCTGCTCATAGTTTAACGGGACGTGTGCACTCTAATACCCCAGAGGATGTTCATCAACCGGCCTCTCGCTTCGGGAGGTGAGGCAAAAAACTAAATATCAAGTACTCTACTTTTGTCACCACTGTCGAAACCTACTTCCCGGCCTGGGCGATAAGGGTAAAACCCATGACCTTAAAATTCCTTCTCAGGGTATTTGCCGCTGCACTTTCCCAGGAAGGAAGCATGATCAAACGATGCATTGCCCCCATGACTTAAGGATTCAGGGTCGGCGGCATTGTTGAATGGCATATCTATCTTCATTTCAGGGGTGTTTGCCTTAGTGTGATCCCAGAAGCGAAGAGCCATCCGATAATGTTGGCGGCACTGTTGAACCTTAGGTTATGGTTTAAGTGAACAGAGTTGTTCGGCTCTTACAAGGTTATATCCCCTAGAAGCCCGGGATAAGCATTCGACCAAGACGGGGATTCTTCCTATGTAAGTAGGTACGTCTCTTTAAAGGTGATGTTACAATGTTGGGTTTCGATATCCAGGAAGATGGAGTTTTCTTGGTGATGCTTCACCCGAGAAACTCCGCAAAGGGCCTACGATGGGTTGCTGGTTTTTAGGGGAATTCCTTGCAGGAGCCTTGGCAAAACCACAACCCTATGGATAGCCTATGGAAATAGCACGTGCGTGAGAACATCGTGTTAGTTTCTCCAGATGTTATCGATCGGCGCAAGCTCTATAGTTGGCCTTCTCCCTGAGATCGTTCTTCGATGTCGGGAGTTGGTCTTCCATAGACCAAAGAGAAAAATTCTCGCTCCGCCTGGGGGTTTCAAGTATTGGAGAAAACATCATCCACCCTGGGGAAATCTGAGGATTGAGCCCGTCACGAAAGCCACTATTCGATTCACAATCAAGTTTCGTAGGGGGCTGGGTTGTTACAGGTTTATGCCAACGGCGTCAAAAACCGTCAACAATACCCAGCTCACGAGTGGTTTCTCCCAAGTGTAGCCTCCTTATAGAGGTACCCAGGCCCGCGGCGCGGCTAGAGATTACCCATGGAGCAATGACTTAAGAGGAAAGGAAGGTGATACTGGGAGGTTACGTAGGCTCCAAACCCCAGGCTTTTGACGAATCAAGAGAGTACGGTAGGCGCTAATCTGATGAAGAGCTTGTTACTCTGTGGTCCCTCCGAGTGATACCGAAGTATATAATAGGGAAAACCCTCTTCGCCTCCCCCTGTGGGGCTGGAGAGGTAACCCTCGCTGAACCCTCGTATGGTTTCTCCTCAGGTGTTCGCCCATAGCCACGTCACACAAGGGTAAAAGTGAAACATGACGATGTTAACTTTCCCAAGGAAGATCATTCCTGGATTGCCATGCATGCCGTGCATGTGCGGCCAGGCTATATCATCCACTTTGTGGTTACTTCACTTGTTTCTGCGGATGTAGGTAGATGATCTTGTCCTTCATCTGTATTCGTCTGGAAGGAAAACAATAAGGGGTCACCATTGCCGAAAGGTCCTTCCATGGCAATCCAGGATGATTGTCCGAGCAGAGCTCGGCCGACAGTATAGGATAGTGAGCTTGCACGCTCCCTATCAAGCATTGGGAGTTTGACAGAAAATCGTCCCTGCAAGAACTCCACCCAAGGATCCGTTCCGGGAAGCAAATCTCATACTACAACCCAGACGTAGAACCTGGGGCCCCAATAGTCAACAGGATGTCCACCTGGAGGCTTCGTGGGTGAAAGATCAAATCTCTACAGGTAGCCCTCGCTTTATTTTCGCACAAAAATCTACTTTGCTTTATAGCATTCGTTAATAGCAGAAAGGGTTACTGTAGGAGATATGCCCTAGAGGCAATAATAAAAGTTATTATTTATCCCCATGTTCGTAATTAAGTTTGTATTCCGTGCTATAACTGCTATGGTTCTCGAGTCTGCAATAACATGAGGCTCGGAGGAAGACTCATATGCACGTGTGGAATAATAAACGGTAAAATGTATTCCTAGTCTGGCCTCTAAGACTAGCTCAAGTGTTGCATGATGGTTCTGTTTTCCTGATCATGGGCATGACTAGGCCGGCAACTCTGGGGACACAATGTTAGTAGAACACTTGTGGTTGAATCGACCCGATTGATGTTATGCTATGAGATACCTTCGTCACAAGTTAATGGTTAATAACACAGAGAAAGTTTACATTTGCATAATTCCTTAGACCATGAGAGTATCGAGTTTCTTCATACTTGATTCATGAACTTTAGGGTTTGTTAAACGTCATCCGTAACTGGGTTGCTATTACGGCGGCTTACGGGTTCATGGGAAAGTATGTCAAGTAACTTGATAGCTTAAGATTGGGATTTGCTCCTCCGACGATGGAGAGATATCTCTGGGCCCTCTCGGTGTTACGGTACCCACCATCGTCTGGCTAGACACAATGTGATTTGATCACAGGGATGCCGGAACACGGGAACGAGAAAAGAGAACAAAACTGGTAACGAGGTAACTGGCATAGTGGACAAGTTGTTGATCCACGGGGATGCCGATAAATCTCACCTCGGGTATTTGTAACATATCGCGAAGCAAGAGGAATAGCACACGGCAACAGGAGGTTCACTCGAATATTTATTCGTGTGGGTATAGGGGTTAATATGGGTGTCCACGGTTCCGATGTTGATCATTGATCGGAAAGAGTTCCGGACATGTCTATACTTCAATGAACCTATAGGGTCACGCGCTTAAGGGTCATCTATCTGCTGAATACTAGACAGGGAGTCTGAGAAAAAGTCACCAGAAAAGTTTCGGAGACAACGAAAAAGTTCCGGAGAGAGAACACCGGAATAGTTTTGGTAAAACCGAAAAGTTGTTTAGGAGTATACCATTAAGTCAAATTGGTTTCGTCACATGCCTGGAAATTCTTGGAGGGTGCCAGAATTGTTCTGGAAACTACTGGGATTTTTCCGGGATAAAAACCGGAAATGTTCCGGAGCTGCCGGAACCGGTTTGGTTGCTTTTCGCAGATGAAAATCACTAATCCGGAATTGTTTCGGAACGCGTCCGAAATCATTTTAGTGGGTACTGGAATTTTTCTAAGACCCACAGAAATATTTTCGGATTTAACGGTCGCGGAAAATGTTTTTGTGAATAGTAAAAGTGCGTTTTCGGCTACTTTATGGAAAGCCACCTTTTAGGGCTTTTACCAAAAGGCTTCTAGAAGGACTTGCGGGCTAAGGAAACCCCTTTGGGGGGCCCACAAAGGGGGTGGCCGGCCACATGGGTGGAGCTCCACTTCCCTCCCCATTATGCCCTTTATGTGATTCATTTTACATGGGCATTTTGGGTTTTTTGTGAGCCACCCTACCCCTTGCTTTTCCCTATAAATAGAGGTGGAGAGGGGCTCTCCACAGTCACTCTAACTCTCTCACACAATGCCATGCAATGATCTGGCTTCTTCTCTCCCTCCCACGAAAAGAATTTCGTAGAGCCGAAAGGCTGTCTGGGTTCCGGTGGGAACTAGTTCTGGACGGCGAAGCCCTGCCGGATAGATGACACTGTATGTGTGCAACCCCGTAGAGAGGTCGTAGGTTCAATCTTTTTGCCCGAGGGGCTGTTCGAGAGTGCCTCCCGAAGGGCTGTCCAAGTGACCGTCCGAGTTTTGAGGGTCCTCCCGAAGGGCTGTCTGCGACACCGTCCGAGGGACTGTCCGACCGCCTCCCGGAGGGCTGTCCGAGGGGCAATCGAGGGAGTACATCCTCGCAGTTGGGAGGTTGTAAATCCTAGCTGTGGGGATCTGCACAAACGATCTACATCGACTCTACTTCTGCTGCGCTACGAGTCGGTAACGATCAGATCAAAACCTTGTATGCAGTCTTCATAGTGGTCCTGGGCTGGTGCGTAGGTCGGATTTTTTTTCCTGCTAAGATCCCCAACAGTGGCATCATGAGCCGTGCTATCCGTAGATGCAGGTTGCGATCTAGAATACATAGAGATGTATGGGTGTTGCATAAAATAATTTTGTAGTAGATGAGATCTATTGCTGAAAATTATTTATGCGGGTAGCAGATGAAATCTGTTACCCGATGTTCTTGTTGCTTTCCTGAAATTTGCGTATTTCTGATCTTGATAATAGCATGGTGGAGTTTCAAAGTTCTGACAATCCGCGATCCTGATTGATCAACGAAGTGCTAACAATTCATTGAATTCCACCATAGTTAAAAAGAAAGATGAAATTTCACAGACGAAAGGGCAATGCAGATATGATCTGCACGGGGGTCATGCGTATGACGAAGTTCAGTATGGGGCTCGAGATTTTATTATCTCGTGTTACATACACCCCGCAAAGTTAATCTAGCGACTTGAATAATCATACTTGATGATGGACGTTGGTAGCTTTGGTTTTGTTTCGAAACCTTAGAAGCCACGTAAAATAAATTTTTGCATAAACCGATTAGAGGCGTCTAACTTGGTTTTGCAGGATGTGCATGTGATGTGGTATAGCAGTTCTCATATTAATTCGATTATGTATGAGATGACTATATAATGTATATTAACATGACCTGCGTGTCATGATTCGGCATGATGGCTGGAGCCATATGATTGTCACTTTAATGACCTGCGTGTCAACCTTAAGTAATGCACTTATTTTATTAGCTATAGAGATAGCAATATCATCTGGTGCATCGACAAGGTGGTGGCAATCTTCGCGAAGGTGAACACCGACGCGAATGCCGAAGACGTAGAGATGAAAGACTTCTCCGTCAGAAAGGGCTATACCATATCGTGCTATTATGAATTGCCTGAGATGTTTGTCCCTTTGATGCACCCTTCTTGATTGCACGGTAGTCGCTTTTTATTAGGGTGATCTCTCACTAAAAATATCAAGTAGTTAGTGTTCTCCCAAGTGTAGCACCGTCACGGCACCTATCTCTTCGGGGTATCACAAGGATGCATGGGTACGAACGATTAGAGAAGTGTGAGGCGGGTGAGTTGAGACCACGCAGCGAGATCACTTGGTTGTCTTGACGTTCTGGCTTGATCGTCCTGAGCTCGTAACACGCCCATCGAAAGATGAACAAGAGTCACATAGAGATGTGATTGGCAAGTTGGCCTACCGATTGCAAATCTCGTCACTGGAGATGGATGCATCCTTGGCGTTGAATTGTAATATGGGTCTTGTATCACTCCCAATCAATTATGAGAGATATTGATTTGAGTGGGAGCGCACTGTAGAATTAACTTGTTTAATTCTCAGTGCAATTAATTATGAACATAGTCTAAGTGTGATTTGCATAATAGTTATAGAATATTGGCTCGTGTTTCCACCTTCCCTATTAAAATTGAATAGCTGTTAAATATCTGGTTAAACTTTACGATTGGTAACGTAATGTGAGGATTGTGCTCAAGAGTGCCGAGAAGGACTTTGTCCTATCGCATGCTTTTGGTATCCTCCCGCTAATGCTATGGATAATGTGACTCTCGTCCTTCGATCCAAAAGCTAGAATTCCGTTACGGTCAAGTGCAATATGTTTGCTTCCATGAGACCCGAAATTCAAAAGTTTGGGATAGCTATGTGATATTCATGGAACTGAAAATTAGTTTCAGATACAAACAAAGGCTAGAAGATATGGGAAATCCAAAGCAATGTTTGTTTTGCAAATTATTAGTAAAGTGTTTACTATGCATTAGACTGATAAGAGAGGGATCCAGAAGAACGACTGTCATATGATGAAAGGTGAATAAAACAACAACTTAAAGAGAAAGGAAATGTCCAAAGGGTGTTAGTGTGACTTACACAGCTAGGAAGTCCAGGGCTAACGCCACTCTTAAAGTTAGGTGCTTGTTCTGAGAGTAGGAGAAATACTAAAAGTTAAACTGTTAGAAGTATAAAGGCAAAAAGAATGAAGACTGGAATATCCAGCTCATGTATGAATGTCATACGAGTTATAGATGTATGGAAGGCTGGTCAAAGAAATAGTTCTTGGGAATTATGATTAAACATGTTAATCACTGATTCTTGGGTATTGTGAGTTGATCACAGAGATACCCGCTCGATTGCATTTTGTTGCGACTCGATGCAAGAACTACTATGGCCTAAAAGACTTGCCAGTAATGAGGTTCAGATATGCGCTGGGAACATAGTAAATGTTACTATACCTTCCATCGGTGTATTACCTATGTATTTATTGTCATAATTCATTTTGGAGTTTCATACACTCTATCCCATTGCATAAAGTATCTTGCAAGAAGGTTGTTCATAAGAGAACTTTTGATGTTCAGTATTATGAATAACATAATGGCCATACTTTCATTATGAATGAGATGTATGTTATGAATATTGTTAATAATACATTACCTCTGTATTTACTTTCATAATTCAATTTAGAGTTTTATACACTCTAGCCCATTTGCATAATGTTTGTTGCAAGAGTGTTGTTCATGAAAGAACAATTGTTGTTCAGTATCATGAATAACATAAGGGCCATGCTTCCATCGTGGATGGGATGTATGTTATGAATATTGATGGTAATATGATACATCCATAACACTGACGCTAAATGTCGCAAGACTAAAAGAATACCACATATGTGTGGCACTGCATTTGGTCACATTGGAGAAGCCCGCATGGAGAAATTCCATTATGATGGATTTTGAAGTCATTTGATTATGAATCATCTGACACTTGCAACTTTCCTCCGAAAAGTGAAGTGACTGAAATACCGTTCATAGGCCATAAGGAACGAGCAACAAACTTATTGGTGATCATATATTTTGATGTGTATAGTCCAATAAATGTTGTTGCTGGTAGTGGATTTATCTATCTTCAGAAATGACTCAAGTAGATATATGGATATTTGCTTGATGAGATGTAAGTCTGGATCTTTTGAAATCATTCGAAAGGTTTTCAAAATGAAGTAGAAATTATTGTAACAAGAAAATTATGTTTCTGCAATTTGATTGCGGAAAGGAATATTTGAGTTACAAGTTTAGCGAATGTCTGATGAGTTGTGAAAAGAGTTTCATAACTTACACCTCCCGGAACACCACTGTGAGTGGAATGTCTGTGAAGGTGTATTCAAACCATTTATGACATGGTAATATCAAAGATGACATAAATCAATTTGCCATTATCCCTTTTAAAAGTAATGCTTTAGAGACTGCGGCTTTTATACTGAAAAGAGCACCATCAAATCTGTTGAAATGACGTGATGGTATGGTACACCCAACCATGTTATATCTTTTCTTAACATTTGGAATATGGGGCTTGTGTAAAATATTTACAAACCTATTCCAAATCAGACAAGTGCTACTTTGTAGGTTATCCCAAGTTATTGGGTATTCCTCCCTCACTGTACCGAGGCAAAAATGTTTGCTACAAAGAACGGTGTGATTTTGAAGAAAATGTTTCTTGCAAGAAGGTGAGTGGGAGGACAGTGCAACTCGACGAGATAACAGTATCTTTATCATCAGATCAAAGGAAAGGAACCTTGGAAGTGATTCCAGAGTTTCCTACTGTGACTGATACGGAAGCCTCTACATGAGATGTATGGACTTCGGTCGAACTTGCAGCTGAACCACATAGGCAAAACTCGTGCAAACCTCTCAGGTGCGCATACGAGATATTGTTGCTAGACAACAATATACCTATGATACAGAAGGAAGCATTGATGGGCCCTGACTCCGGAATTGGCTAAATGCCAATATAATCCGAGATAGTTTCCATATAAATGATTCAAGATTTCATCTTGATAAACCCTTCGGAAGACTTGGAGTCTATCGAACATTAATGGAACTATAAACTGATACGGATAAAATGTTTTATCCATAAAGCTTGACTTGTTGCAATAACAAATTCAAGGAGTTGACTATGATGAGATTGTCTCACCGTAGCGATGCTTAAAGTCAGATCGGGTTAAACTAGCAATTAATACATATTTCAATCATGAGATATGAAACATGGATGCCAAAAGGATTGAAATGGAAATACTACCTTGGACTTGCATGTGATACAGTCCAAGGTATTTTGTCTATCCAGAGGATGCTAGTAAGTATGCAAACTTCAGAGTTCCAGCAATGGACAGAAGAGAGCAAAAGGAGTTGGAATCTTCATTTTTGATGAAATAGTCAAAATAGTTTGATTTCATCAATGGATAACGAAGATTCTTGTGATTACAAGAAAGTAAGTGGGAGCATAATAGTATTTCTAAAAACCTTGTGTGCTTGACACATTGTTGATTGGAAATAATGTAAATTTCTTGACACGAATTAGGACTTCATTGAAAATAGTTTTTCGATGAAGTACTTGGGCTGGGTAGCCTTGATATTAGGCATAATTATCTGCAAGATAGAATTGCCTGATAGGGCTAAGCCTAAATACATATTGACAAGATGCTAAAACAGTTTAGCATTAAAACGCCAAGGAGTGATTCTTGCCGAAGTTACATGGAAAGGGTTTTGCAAGACTCGGTGGACTAAAACACTGATGAGCAAAATACATGATGGAGATTCCACACACTTTTGTGTTTGGATTAATCATGTATTCCCTGGTATGTAAAACAACCAGATATGTCCGATACTCCCAAGCTGTTGCGAGTATAGATACCAAAGTGATCAAAGTACTGATCATGGGACAACAGTGAAAAATGTCGTTAAGTACTAAAGTAGCACCGATGACATGTTTTCTCGCAAGCAGAGATTATGAAGTGCTCGTTGTAAGTAGTTACATCGATACAGTCTTCATCAATACACCAAGCGATTTTCGATTTAAATTAAGGGTTTTTTTGTGTGTAATACACGATATGGTGACACAGTAAGTTGGAATTGTTCCAAACAGGTTACTGTGGCGAATTCTATAACAAAGGCTGAGTATGTTGACGCTTTAGAAGCGACAAAAAAAGATGTTGAGTCATATAGTTCATTCATGAACTTAGTATTGTTCCAAGATGGCTTTGGTCAATTGGACACTAATGCAGATAGTTGCTCCATAGATCAGTCTGAGGAATCAAGGTTTGACCTGTGATTCACATATATACAAAGCCAAGTCCACACAAAATATGAATTTTGTGAAAGCGTGAAAACACGAGGATATGCAAAGATACACACGGAGCTGAAGTTGTTAGATCCGTTGGACATCAGGCTATACCACAAGCGAAGCATTTTTACACCGGTATGCCATAGGTGTGGAGTGCATTAGCATTGACTAGATTATTGACTCTAGTGCAAGTGGGAGTCTGTAGGAGATATGCCCTAGAGGCAATAATAAAAGTTATTATTTATCCCCATGTTTGTAATTAAGTTTGTATTCCGTGCTATAACTGCTATGGTTCTCGAGTTTGCAATAACACGAGGCTCGGAGGAAGACTCATATGCACATGTGGAATAATAAATTGTAAAATGTATTCCTAGTCTGACCTCTAAGACTAGCTTAAGTGTTGCATGATGGTTCTGTTTTCCTGATCATGGGCATGACTATGCCGGCAACTTTGGGGACACAATGTTAGTAGAACACTTGTGGTTGAATCGACCCGATTGATGTTATGCTATGAGATACCTTTGTCACAAGTTAATGGTTAATAACACAGAGAAAGTTTATGTTTGCATAATTCCTTAGACCATGAGAGTATCGAGTTTCTTCATGCTTGATTCATGAACTTTGGGGTTTGTTAAACGTCATCCGTAACTGGGTGGCTATTACGGCGGCTTACGGGTTCATGGGAAAGTATGTCAAGTAACTTGATAGCTCAAGATTGGGATTTGCTCCTCCGACGATGGAGAGATATCTATGGGCCCTCTCGGTGTTACGGTACCCACCATCGTCTGGCCAGACACAATGTGATTTGATCACAGGGATGCCGGAACATGGGAACGAGAAAAGAGAACAAAACCGGTAACGAGGTAACTGGCACAGTGGACAAGTTGTTGATCCACGGGGATGCCGATAAATCTCACCTCGAGTATTTGTAACTTATCGCGAAGCAACAGGAATAGCACACGGCAACAGGAGGTTCACTCGAATATTTATTCGTGTCGGTATAGGGGTCAATATGGGTGTCCACGGCTCCGATGTTGATCATTGATCGGAAAGAGTTCCGGACATGTCTATACTTCACCGAATCTATAGGGTCACACGCTTAAGGGTCATCTATGTGCTGAATACTAGACAGGGAGTCTGAGAAAAAGTCACCGGAAAAGTTTTGGAGACAACGGAAAAGTTCCGGAGAGAGAACACCGGAATAGTTTCGGTAAAACCGAAAAGTTGTTTCGGAGTATACCATTAAGTCAAATTGGTTTAAGCACACGCCTGGAAATTCTTGGAGGGTGCCAGAATTGTTCTGGAAACTTCTGGGATTTTTCCGGGATAAACACTGGAAATGTTCCGGAGCAGCCGGAACCGGTTTGGTTGCTTTTCGCAGATGAAAATCACTAATCCGGAATTGTTTTGGAACGCATCCAAAATCATTTTAGTGGGTACTGGAATTGTTCTAAGACCCACAGAAATATTTTTGGATTTAACGGTCGCGGAAAAATGTTTCCGTGAATAGTGAAAGTGCTTTTTGGGCTACTTTATGGAAAGCCACCTTTTAGGGCTTTTACCAAAAGGCTTCTAGAAGGACTTGGGGGCTAAGGAAACCCCTTTGAGGGGCCCACAATGGGGGTGGCCGGCCACATGGGTGGAGCTCCACTTCCCTCCCCATTATGCCCTTTATGTGATTCATTTTACATGGGCATTTTGGCTTTTTTGTGAGCCACCCTACCCCTTGCATTTCCCTATAAATAGAGGTGGAGAGGGGCTCTCCACACTCACTCTAACTCTCTCACACAATGCCATGCAATGATCTGGCTTCTTCTCTCCCTCCCACGAAAAGAGTTTCATAGAGCCGAAAGGCTGTCTGGGTTCCGGTGGGAACTAGTTCTGGACGGAGAACCCCTGCCGAATAGATGACACCGTATGTGTGCAACCCCGTAGAGAGGTCATACGTTCGATCTTTTTGCTCGAGGGGCTGTTCGAGAGTGCCTCCCGAAGGGCTGTCCAAGTGACCGTCCGAGTTTTGAGGGTCCTCCCGAAGGGCTGTCCGCGACACCGTCCGAGGGACTGTCCGACCGCCTCCCGAATGGCTGTCCGAGGGGCAGTCGAGGGAGTACATCCTCGCGGTTAGGAGGTTGTAAATCCTAGCTGCGGGGATCTGCACCAACGATCTACATCGACTCTACTTCCGCTGCGCTACGAGTCGGTAACGATCAGATCAAAACCTTGTATGCAGTCTTCATAGTGGTCCTGGGCTCGTGCGTAGGTCGGAATTTTTTTGTTTTCTGCTGAGTTCCCCTACAGTTACTTCCCAGACACATTGCGTACCAATGCCAGCGACAGAGTCGTAAATAGTCCAGAACACTGTCGATGTTGTTTATCAACGGTATCATCCAAGGATGATTATGGGGATTAGTATGCGTGGAGATCGTCCAGGTGGGTTAGCACATGAGACAAGATTTTAGACAGCTTGGGGCCCCGAGAAACATCATCCGGTAATTGCCATACGTGTTGTTTGTGGCTAGGTCTTATTCCGTATGCTCATGAGGGAGTCTCCATATGAGCCGGCTCTCCTCTAGTTGTGTCTAGCCATAGAGATTCTGCACTCTTGGGGCGCCTTGCCCCTCCTTATATAGGTGGAAGGGGCCGGCTTACATGGAGAGTACTAGTAGGATACCACTAGTCTCCTCTTCTATTACAAACCGGGTAGCAGTCCGGGTCCTACTCAGATTGTTTAAGTTGGCCTGTTGGGCCACCTCCCACGATGGGCCACGGCCTACATCCATGGGGGTACCCGTGTCCCATATCCATGACAAATGCTAGTATTCTAGAAGGCGAGGTCCTCATGGCTACTGTGTGAGGTTTCGTACCTTTCGCGCGGTGAAAAAAGGCGATCCACGCAACCGAATACTCCCTGAGCTACTCACGTCAAATGACCAAATAAAAGCAACAGTAGGGGGCTCGCAGAAAATAAAGTGATGTGGTTACTATTCACATTAAGCAAAATAAGAGCGGAGATTACATGTATTTTCCACTCTATCCTTACTCACTAGCATCTAGCTCCTGCTTTTCTCTTTGTTCTGCAGGACAAAAGGGATGAGTACTAACGGGATGCGCTTATAGGGGGCCAAAGTCCCTCTTCTTCTCCAAGCGCACCACGGCGGCGACCATGGTGGACACCGCTCTCAGCTCCCGCGCTTGTACCGTGGGTGCTGTCGTGGGAACGATTCTGACAGTACGAAGGGGGTAGGGTAAAGGAGCATGATCTAACAAGATGCATATGGGTGACACGGTGGTTTTAGCGAGTTCGGGCCTCTCATGGTGGAGATAACAGCCCTAGGTCTCGTGCTCCGGAGAGGCTTTGTTTATCTGTTGAGTGGAATATGAGTATCCTTACAGAGGGTGCGAACCCACCCTTATGCCAGAGGGGAGGGGTGGCTTATATAGAGTGCGCTGTCCCTCATAAGTGTCCGGCGTTTAAGGGTCAGATCGTGGTTATAATGGTGAACGTTACTGGTAACGTATGCAATAAATGCTACTTATGATACAGACGAACGCCTGTCCATTAGCCTCCCTGGGGTGACTTCTGGTCTTCTGCGGTCGACTGTCTTCTGGTCCTTCCGAGTGAAAGATGACCGTCGAGTGAAAGGTAATCTCCGAGTGGATATTGTCGAGTGACTTGTATGTCTTGGTGATTTCAGTCGGAGACTTCCTTGTCGCCCTTAAGCTTTCTGGGGTAGTGTCCTTAGGTGGGGTATGTAGGTCAGGCCTATGACCCTACCCTAGGTACATATCCCCATCAGGTGCCAAGTCATCCAAGAGGACGGTCGTCGGGGGAAAAGGATCCTGGTGATGAAGATTGGAGAGGATGCGGGACACCATGGTGATGGCAGCCCGAATCCCCTCCTTGTTCAGTGCCTTCTTCATAATGACGCGCATGTGCCCAAGGTCTTCGGTGAGGAAGGAGAAGGACACCAAGTCCAATAGCCTTCACTCGCTGAAATCGGAGCGGTGGTCGAAGGGGTTCAGGCCGAGTGCGGGCATCACCACGGTGGCCTGATGGTACGCATTGCGTAGCCGCTCCACCTGCGCACCCATATCCAGCAGCGCCTTACCGAGGTGGTCTTCAATCCCGTCCCGCCTGACGCACTCATGATCAAGATGCTCCATTAAAGAGGTGACCTCTCGGTGAAGACGGTCTGCCGCCTCTGATAAAACACAAGTATAGGGGATCGCAACAGTTTTCGAGGGTAGAGTATTCAATCCAAATTTATTGATTCGACACAAAGGGAGCCAAAGAATATTTGCAAGTATTAGCAGTTGAGTTGTCAATTCAACCACACCTGGAGACTAAATATCTGCAACAGAGTGATCAGTAGCACAGTAGTATGATAGTTTGGTAGCAGTAGCAATAGTAGCAACAGTAACAGTAACGGTAGTAGCAATTGTGACAGCAGCAGCAACAGTAGTAACTTAGCAAGAACAATATGTGAAAAACTCGTAGGCATTGGATCGGTGATTATGTTGGATAACATTCATCATGTAATAGTTATAACATAGGGCGACACGGAACTAGCTCCAATTCATCAATGTAATGTAGGCATGTATTCCGTATATAGTCATACGTGCTTATGGAAAAGAACTTGCATGTCATCTTTTGTCCTACCCTCCCATGGCAGCGGGGTCCATAAGGAAACTAAGGGATATTAAGGCCTCCTTTTAATAGAGAACCGGAACAAAGCATTAACACTTAGTGGTGAATACATGAACTCCTCAAACTACGGCAATCACCGGAAAGAATCCCAATTATTGTCACCTTCGGGTATGCGGATCATAACACATAGCAGGTGCATATAACTTGCAAGATCGGATCAAGAACAAAAATATATTCATGAAAACATAAAGGGTTCAGATCTGAAATCATGGCACTCGGGCCCTAGTGATAAGCATTAAGCATAGCAAAGTCATAGCAACATCAATCTCAGAACATAGTGGATACTAGGGATCAAGCCCTAACAAAACTAACTCAATTACATGATAAATCTCATCCAACTCATCACCGTCCAGCAAGCCTACGAAGGAATTACTCACTCCCGCGGTGAGCATCATGAAATTGGTGATGAAGGATGGTTGATGATGACGATGCCGGAAGATCCCCCTCTCCGGAGCACCAAACGGACTCTAGATCTGGCCTCCCGATGAAGAATATGAGGTGGCGTCGGCTCCGTATCGTGAAAAGCAATAAAACTTCCTCCCTTATTTTTTTCTTGGGAAATAGGAATTTATTGGCCTGAGATTAGGGTCAGCGGAGCCACGTGGGCCCCACGAGCCACCAGGGCGCGCCTTGGGGGGGGGGTGGTGCGCCCTGGTGCCTCATGGGCACTGGGTGGCCCCCCTCCAGTGGGTCTTGGTTCTAGTATTTTTTATTTATTCCATAAAAAATCTCTAAAATGTTTCATCCAATTCCAAGAACTTTTATTTCTGCACAAAAAACAACACCAAGGTAGTTCTGCTGAAAACAGCGTCAGTCCGGGTTAGTTTCATTCAAATCATGCAAATTAGGGGCCAAAACAAGAGCAAAAGTGTTTGGAAAAGTAGATACGACGGAGACGTATCAACTCCCCCAAGCTTAACTCATTGCTTGTCCTCAAGCAATTCAGTTGACAAACTGAAAGTGATAAAGAAAAACTTTTACAAAATTCTTTTGTTCTTGTATCTATATATATGCTTAAATAGTACCCATGTTTTCAGCAAAGATTATGACTAACCATGCAAATGATAACTCTTAGAAATTGTATTCACTCATATCAATGGCATAATCAACTAGCGAGCAATAATAAGATATCTCAAATGCCAACACTTTGTCAAAACAATCATGATATAATATGACAACATGGTATCTCGCTAGCCCTTTCTGAGACCGCAAAACATAAATGCAGAGCACCTCCAAAGTTCAAGCAGTGACTAAACATTGTAATTCATGGTAGAAGAGATCCAGTCATGATGCACACAACATTAACTATACACAATGTATGAGAATGACAATAGTGCTCTCAGGACTGGTGCTTATTTGAGAAGGTGATGACTCAACAATAAAAGTAAAATAACATAAAACTAAATAGATAGGCCCTTCACCGAGGGAAGCATGGATTTGCAGAGGTGCCAGAGCTCGAAGCTTAAATCAGAGATAAGTATAATTTTGGGAGGTATGCCTTTCCTGTCAACGTCACGACCGAGAGTTTTCAATATCTTCCATGCTAAACACATTAGTGGCAGTTCCCAAGTGGTAAAGAAAAGTTTACTCCCCCTCCACCAACAATCACAAGCCATGGCTAGCCGAATCCTCGGGTGCCCTCCATACCAACAACTTTCCGGGGGAGTTTGTTTCATTATTTTGTTATTTATAATAATGGGACTGGGCATCCCGATTACCAGCCCCTGTCGTGCAAGGACAAGTGAGTAAACACTCATCATGAGAATAACCCGCTTAGCATGGAAGATACTGACCACCCCCTATCGCTCCATGAGCGGTACGGGCACACAAAACATATGTTCATTTGAATATTTAGAGGTGGCACATGCAAATTTACTTAGAACGGCAGAGTAATACCGCTTATAGGTAGTTATAGTGGACTCATCTGGAATAACTTTGGTTTAAGGGTTTTGATGCACAAGCACTATTCCCGCTTAGTACAGGCGAAGGCTAGCAAATAGGTTGAGAAGCGACCAGCTAGAGAGCGAAAACGGTCATAATCATGCATTATGAATAATCAACATTGAATACTAGCATGAGTAGGATATAAACACCATGAACATAAATATCATGGAGGCTATGTTGGTTTTGAATCAACTGCATGCATGAACATGTGCCAAGTCAAGCCACTCGAAACATTCAGAGGAGGATACCATATCATCATACTACATCATGAACATTTTAATGCATGTTGACACACAAGATAAATCATTATCCACTCCTAGCTACTTAAGCATGGCATGGGCAACTATAATCTCTAATTGTCATCATAAACATGTTTAATCATAATATGCTGAATCATGGATACTGAGTTAAACATATTTACAAAAACAAAGAACAAGTTGAGTTCATACCCGCTTTTCCTTGCCACAGTCACTTCATCAAATCATCGTCATTATTGCCTTTCACTTGCACGATCGAATGATATGAAAATAATAATAGTGCAAGTGTGTCGTGGACTAAGCTGGAATCTTCAAGCATTTTATTTAAAGGAGAAGACAAGGTAATATGGGCTCTTTGTTAGATCAACAATAACGCATATGAGAGCCACTCAACATTTTCATCGTGGTCTTCTCCTTACAATGACTCAACAAAAGAAAATAATTTCAGAGAAACACACTGAAATATTTTTGGAGTTTTTAGTTTTTCTGAAGAAAACAAAATAAAGAAGAAAAACAAAAATGAGAAAAACTATTTACATGGGAAAGTTCCCAACAAGCAAAAAGAAGAAACGGGAAATCTTTTTGGGTTTTCTTTTAATTCTAAAACTAATTAGGCTAGAAAGAAAAACCGAAAAGAAACGAGAAATGTTTTTGGATTTTCTCAAAGTTTTTCAAACACACAAGAAGAAAGCGAGAAAATAAAACTAACATGAATTATACAATGAAAAAGTGTGAACACCGACAACAGGAATGAAATGTGTGATCATGAATGTAATGTCGGTGAGAAATACATACTCCCCCAAGCTTAGGCTTTTGCCTAGCTTGGTCTACGGCCATCCGTAGTAGCCATCCGGTCCCATGTGAAAGTCCTAAGGCGGTGGCACCCGAGCGTCCCAATCCTGGGCCTCCTCCTCTGCCGCTGCCAAGGCGTTCCGGTAAGCAATGATGTCCGGTGGCATCACGGTATATCCATTCCTGGCATGAGAATCAAACAAAGCAGGTGCAGGCAACGGAATAATATCACGAGTATCCTCACTAAAAACCAAGTTATAACGAATGTGGTGAGGAGGTTCAGGAGCATCAAGAAAATGGTGGTCCCTCATGGACTGGAAATCTAAGTAAACTCTGGGTAACAAATAATCATGAGGGCGTATGTTAACATTAAAACGTCTCGCTAAGCGAGTAGCATAAATTCCACCATGAATTTTACCCTTAGTCCTGTTAGTGTGCAGACGGCGTGCAACGATAGCTCCCAAGTTATAAGTGTTGTCATTATGAAGTGTGCGGCGCAAAATGGCAAAGTCAGGTGCACATAGCGCACCACCTTGCTCTCTAGCAGTCAAGCATTTCCCTATGAATAAATCAAAGTAATGAACGGAGGGAAACTGCAAGCTAATGGCTCGGGCTCTTGACACGCCCCGTGTCTCTCCCACAGTTAAAGTGTGGAGGAAACCCTCAAATTCTTCCGGTCGAGGCTCTCTGATTTCCCCATCAAAAGGAATCAAACATATCTCACAAAATTCAGTTAGAGGTATCTGATAATGTTCAACATATAAATCAAAGCGCACCTCAGGGGGTTCGAGCCTACTCAGAAAATGAAAGTTTTGCACAAAGGAATTCGTAAGGATGTGGTGTTGGTCACACTCATCTGCGAGGAAGTTGGTCAATCCGGCATTAGCAACAAATTGCGCGAACTCTTGGTAGAATCCGGCTTCGTTCATGAAGGTATTGTGCGGCCATTCGCACAGCCGGACCTCCGTCCTACGCGGAATGTTGAGGTCGCTGTCCGAGGAATCCCCAAGGACTCCCTTGGCGTTCTGCTTCGAAGAGCTCCTCCGGAACATATTCATTTTTCCTAAGAACAAATTTCTGAAAATTTTTGGGCCACAAAATGATATCAATAAAACTTCACAAGGTTGGTAGCAACTACTCATATGGATGTCGAGAGGCTATATCAAGCATTCAAACTACTTAGAACTCAAAGAATTCAACACGCAAGCTCATTTTCAATAGCACCAACAGTAGCTAATTTTGCAAAATATAATCCACTAAAACAAAAACTAATTGGAGCAATGGAGGAGTCACATACCAAGTAGCAATCTCACAAAACAGTTTTGGAAACAGAGCTCCGAGCAAAGAGATCAAAAATTTCAGGTTTGGGAGCAAGAACACGAGAGAGAGAGCTACCAGGAATTTTTGCTAGAGGTAAGAGACGAAGTGAGCTGAGGGAATAAGTGAGGGGTCCCTGTTGGGCCCACGAGCCACCTGGGCGCACCAGGGGGGTGGCGCACCCTGGTGCCTCATGGGCACCTGGGGCACCCCCTGGTATGTTCTTAGTGCCAGAAATTCGTAAATATTCTATAAAAAATCAGAAAACAGGGTAATCATGACATTTTATTACAGTCTGAGCACTTTAATTTTTGGGCTATTTTTTTATTGCACGGATAATTCAGAAAACAGGGTAATCATGACATTTTATTGAATTTAACTAGAAATAACAGAAAACTAAAAGTGGGTACAGAAGGTTGTGCTTACTAAATTCATCGACCACATGCCTCTCAAAAATAATCTATTAATAAGGTTGATCAAGTCTTATTAACAAACCATTTCCGAGTGACATGAAACCGAAGAACTTTCGTATAACACTAAGTTACCTCAACGGGGATATGCATCTCCCCAACAATAAGAGTTTCATATTTCTTTTTAACAGTAGGAATAGGGAGTTGAAAACTTCCAATAGTAATTGTCGGAGTCTTTTCAATAATATGAATACCATTCACTTGAAATTGTTTCTTCGGAAAGTGCACCTGAAAGCGCAGGTTATCTCCCAGGGGGGGTGAATGGGAGATTTTTAGAAATTCGTCAAACTCTGATGAATTTGACAAAGATCAGAGTGAAGAAATAGAAACGCAAAGGAAACTAAGTCATCACGGAATCAGAGTACATGCGAACAGGATACATAAGGGTGAAGAACATGCAATCATACAATCATACACACATGAAGAATATGAACTGAGGAAATAAAAGATAGTATGATCAAATACTTCAGTTCAAATTCGTCAGAGCACAGATCACAAATTCTTCAGCAGCGGAATAAAGTAAGAGAGGGTGAGGAATTTGAAACCAGGTTGGCTCGGTGAAGACAATGGAATTTGGTAGACCAGTTCCAGTTGCTGTATCAACTGTACGTCTAGTTGAGGCGGCTGAGTCGCAACTCAGAGAACACTTAGTCCTCACCGTATTCCTCTTGAGCTAAGGTCACTTAGACCTCGCCCAATCACTCATGGTAAGTCTTCAAGGTAGACTTCCAAAACCTTCACAGACTTGTTCACCGGCACGCCACAATTACTCTTGGGTGCTCAGAACATGACGCCTAACCGTCTGGAGGAATGACAGTCCTCAAAGGTAACAAGCGTTGGATCACACAGATCAATCTCTTCAGTGATGCTCAATCACTTAGGCTCTGGTTGGTTTTTTCCTCACTTAGATTTTTCCTCTCTTGGGTTTTCTCAAAGTCGTTAGAGGATGGGTTGCTCTCAAATGACAAGTGTCAAGTTCTCTCGGAGCAGCCAACCAGCAACTGGTTGGGGGGCGGCTATTTATAGCCAGGGGGCAAGCCGACATAAAATGTCATAAATGCCCTTGTCTGATTCGACCGTTGTTAGGATAAAGATCCACTCAACAGCTGGCACTCGGCGCATCAACGGTCGGAAAGTTGTACTCTCAAATTCGTCAGGGCACTCAATTTCCTCACTTTAGGCAGATCGCACTAGCGAACTCCTAACTCCTCAGCCTGACCAAATTCGTCAGCGACCAGATGAACTTCGTCACTGTCGCTAGCAAATGCGTCAGCTGTACTAGAGATTTCCAAAGGCTTCACTCGAAGCGGCTTGTGGATGGGTTTCAGTAAGTTTGAGAAGTTTTGAGCATCACTTTGGAAATGTGAAATATGTTTCACCTAGACCCCCTTTAACAGTACGGTTTTTCCTATGACTCAAATAAGAAGAAAAGAAACTACAAAAACCAAAGTCTTCAAGCTTCAAAGTCTTCACATCAATTTCTTCAAAGGTCGTACCAATTTCATCATCAAATTCTTCACTTGAAGAAATCTATTTTTAGGGGTCGTCTTCCATGTGTTAAACCAAATCTTCAGGGACTCTGTCTCCTGTGTATACTCACAAACACATTAGTTCCTCAACCTATTTGTCTTCAATACTCCAAAACCAATAAGGGGTCACTTGATGCACTTACAATCTCCCCCTTTTTGGTGATTGATGACAAATTGGTTAGGCTTTCAACGGGAGTAAAAATAATTGAAGTGTAAGTACAGAGTTTGAAGAAATTGATTCCAAGATATTGAGGAACTCCCCCTGAAGATGTGCATATGAGGAATTTGCTTTCGATTGCAAATGCACATGGTAGGTTGAAATTTTGGAGATCTCCCCCTATATCTTGGAATCCAATCATGCATGATCATAAGATATTTGAAGAATATGAATGCATGATGAAAATTGGTGTCTGACGAAATTGTGCATGCATGAGAAGATATATTTAAGATCAGAGCACGCATATGAAACATTGCAAAAGAGTCAGACAACCAACGTTATTTAAGTTACAACTCGTCAAGAGCGAATCAAAGGAAGTTCAAGAGTTGCAACTTAAGCAAAAACAGCCCATATAACGACCCGCTTGAAGACTAACTCACACTTCTCCCCCTTTGTAATCAGATGACCAAAAGGAGACAAGGTGAGGACTAACGCCCCTGAAGAATAACACATCGATGAAGACTAGGGAGCGCCAGCGTTGTCGGGGTCGCGTGAAGCAGATGGACCAGTCGCATCGTCGTCAGCAGCTTCATTTTCATCAGTCCGGCATGATGAAGACTCTGAAGATGGCATGAGAGGAGGAACTTTGGTATTCTTGAACTTCTTCCTTGGCGGTTCTGCCCAGTCAAAGTTCATCTGAAAGTCCAAATCTGCAAGTTCTTCATCGGTCTTAAGATGCGAGAGGATGGCCCATGATCTATCAAAAATCTCATGAAGATAATAGCGGTTTTTGCGCACTGAGTTATGCGTCACTATCATGTTGGCTTGAATGGCAGCAAACTGATGCCTAACCCATCTGTGATTCCTGTCCACTTTCTGGTGAAGGCTTATAAGCAGCTCACGGTCCGTCATGACACGTGGTGCATCAGGTGAAGAATTTGGCCTTGAGGCTTTGGCTGCAGTGTCCTGGCTAGCAGATTCATCAGCATTGGAGCTGGAAATAGGTTGACGAAAATGTCCATCCAGAGGTCGTAAGCCTTCATCTACTGGTGTCTTGCCCTTGCCAGGTACTGAGGAGATGGTGCTCTGAAGAACTTCAACTTCAGGCAAATAGCTCATGTGATTCTGACTGTCTGCCTTGTAGTGAATAGCAGATCGAGATGTGATGAATCTCATGATCCACGGAGCATATGGCTTCAGATCGAAAGGCGACTGTGACACCCTGGTTTTTGGCAACTTTTTCTTTCAAAATCTTTCTAGCTTTATTTGCAATTTGGAGGGCTTTTGAATCTTTTCAGTTGACTTTGGACTTATGAATCTCTCTGAATGATCCAAAGCCCTCAGTATCTTGCCAAAATCTTGCCACACACCTACTCGATCGAATTCTAATTCTCAATCTTTTCCAATTATTCATTTTCTTCCTTTGGGAAAATTTGTCATCACTATGGGTTATGAAGCAACCTATAGTTCTGATGATCAAAAAAATCCCAAATTAATACCGCACCTTCTTGTCATCATATACTCCCACAATCTTCAAAAACATTTCCTGGTCCAGTATAAAATTTTGTCCAGAAAACTCCATTTATCTTCTGGACAGTACTGGCCCTTTGTGAAGCAACTCATATTTTCCCAACTCAGAAAACTCTCAGATAATTCCCTGAGATACTAGGGAACCAATCTTGCCACAATATCCAAAAATATCATCTTGTCCAGTACAAAATTTTCAGCAGCAATATTCTGACAAGTTTCTGCTCAATTCAAACTTCTGTGAAGGAAGTACCAGCTAGAGGTATTCAATTGAGCTAAAAATTTTATGACATCTTCTATCCACCATATAACTCCCACATACCAAAATGCAGCTCCAGCAGATCAACCAAATGAGTGCTACAAGCTCATCTTGCTTCTGTACCAGTAACAGCAGTTGTTCATGAGCTACCCTCAAACCTTGGTGAAAATATCTCAAATTTGGTCAGTTTAGAGTCCTTCCAAAGTAGATCATCCCAGACATCTCTACTGGCTCCATCTCCAGCTCACCTCTCCTCCAGATCTCTCTCAAAGTTTCTGTCAGAAACTATAGCTGAAGCTACACTTCAAACCAGAGTGCATCTAGTCGAACCAAGGGCACAGGGGCACTAAGTGATCAAAGGAGAACGTGCTGGATATGGTGCGCCAGACTTGCGTGGCCTCCAGGTGCCAGACACCGTGGTGAGCACGGCACTGGCATGCCAGTGCGCGCGCTCTGCACCTCGCTCGCGTCTGGTGTGGTCATTCCAGCTGTCCCGTGTTGTCATTTGGTGTCTGGTGGTGCCGACGTCGTCGATGCCGTCCACGTACCCCACTCCCGAACCCTCCCCTCGCCGGAATCGCCCTCGCCGGCCGCCACCGCAACCGGGCACTGTGACACCCGTGCGGGCACAGTTGCCCTGTCGCCCGTCGTCTTCCTCCGCAAGCAGCCACCGCCGCATTAACTCCCCCTGCCCTCTCCTATCCCGTCGCCCGCTCCAGGCCAGCCAGTGCGGCGTCCTCGCGCCGGCGACGTGGCCGAGCTCTGCCAGGTTCCAGAGAGGTCGCCCCCTCCTATAAAAGGCCATGGCCAGCCCTCCTAGCTCCTCACCGCACTCCGCCTACTCCCAATCGGGCTCCCAAGCATCGAGCCAAGGCTAAGAGGCCCTCTGGCCTCGCACCTCGCCGGAGATCCGCTGCCACCCGAGCTCCACCGCCTCGCCGTTCCACTCCACCGCAGCCTCAACCGACTGCACGCGCGAGCTCATCTCACTCTCCTGACCCCGCTCAAGCTCTTGCCCGACCAAAACCCTGCCGGAATTGCCGTCTCCGACGACACCCGAGCACAGTCGCCGCCGGAGAGGAAGAGGACGACGTCATCCGGCCATCTCTCATCACGCTGTGGGTACGTACGCGTTTGCCTCCGTGAGCTCGTTCCATCCCCGTAGTCACCCAACCTCGCCGTCGACTGCATCGCCGGTGACCATCGCCGGAGCTCCGCAACTCTATGTTCCCTCTCTCCCCCGTTTAAATCTGACAGAGGGGCCCGCTAGTCAGTGGCTTGCCGAAGCGGTAAGTGGAGGCGCCCTGGCAAAATACGTCTTCGACGTGGCCCTCTGCTGATTTTCTTATTTTCTGTTTTAATTCAGATTTGACCAGTAACTTTGACCACTCATAACTTTTTATCCATAAGTCCAAATCAATTGATTCTTTTTTGCATTGGGTTTGTCTTGAGCTCCTCTATTTTCTGGTAAATTTTGGTATTTTTCTCATGCTCACAGAATTTCTGGTGAACAGAACAGTGGTATGTGACATTTTCCTTTGCATTTTTAAAATATTTTTAGAGGGAAATACCTTTGGTTTTGAAGCCCAAGAGTTTGAGGACAACCCAACAGAGCAAGGCAAGCCATTTCATCCATTTCATGAGCATTTCAATAGTGTTGGTTATTTAATTGAATTATTTGCATTACTTTAATATGTGATAATTCATAGCAAATTACTTGGATGCCTAGCTACTGCCATGTTAAGTTATTCATGATAAAAATCCATGCTTGATAAGTACTTGACAACACCAAACCTAATTGGTTGATCAAGTGCCACCTATCCGGACTTATCCGTGCAACCACATTTGCCGGTATGGGACGGCCTTGACTTGGTCTGGCTTTGTGCTCTTTTATCGGTACCACCAAACTAGGGAGGGTTATGCGTGCGTGCTGCCCTGATCAGGTAGAGGACGATAATCCTGTGAGCCCAGTTGAGTTATTTTGCCGGCGTCCCCGTTTGGGACAGTTTAGTTGGCCACGACGGTGGCAGGTGTCACGGGGTGACACAGGGGCCACCCAGGACATGACCTGTTGGGTTCTACGGTAGGGTGCGTCGACTGCAAATTAAAATTTTCCTACCCGCAGAAAAACCAGGAACATGCTAACAGAGATGGATCACAGATCATTACCACTAGACGCGCAGTGCCGTGCAGCGGAAGTAGAGTCGTGGCAGCGCGTCACCGGAGTCGTCTCCTCCTCGTCGATCTCCCACGTACAGCTGATCACCAAGTCCCACGAACAGGTTCGCCGGAGTGGCACAATTACACCACCTCTAATGGTATCCGCGCGTGCGGGAGGAACGCTATGCGGCGGACTGCTAGGTCCAATCACACAGCCAGCAGCACGTGGAGGTGGCTAGTTGCAACACATGCAAAGCCCTAATGACAACGCCAAAGCGATCAACATTGATAAGCGTGCTGTACCTCCACTATATATAGGCATCCGTCGTGGGCTCAACACTTGGGCCTCACACGGATCCTAAAGCCCAAAGTCCTCTCGGTCACGATTCAAGTCCAGCTCGGATCACATCCGCAGTGTCCTCGGATCCGACCTCGTAGGTTCCTTCCCTTAAGCCCGCGACCCCTTAGGTTCAAGTCGGCTTGGTCGCAGTTCGGATCACCTCCGACCTGCTCGGCAGGTAGCGGCCTCTAGCAAGCCGTGCCGACCACCAAGTAGACTATGAAGCCGGTTGGCGAACCTATACGTCACACTTCCGTTCCCTTTGCCACACGATATATGTTCTCGGGCTCAAGGCGATGTGGCCATCCATGTTACAGTCCGACCTCCTCTCTCGTTTCAGTGAATCTGACCAACACCTCGGATTATCTCATAATCCTTGTCGCATGGCCATGCTTATACAAGTCGGATCACATGAGGGGCCCAGAGTATATCTCTCCTCATCGGAGCGGCAAATCCCATCTTGCTTAACCATGTCTCGCAGCATGGGTCTGGACAAGCCCGAAACCTACCTTTGTAACTACCCAGTTACGGAGTAGCATTTGGTCGGCCCAAAGCAGGTCGGTCACCATCCCGAGCACATGCGTCAGCTCAGGTCCGAGGACACAGAACGTATGTGTACTAGAGACTCACACATGACCTATCGCTGTGTCTCATAGTTGGGTCTGTCCAATCCGAATTCCATCCGAGCTCGAATCCGGTCACCCGTATCCTATTTCGGATCTGATCAGATCCATGCAGTTCGGCAGCATCACATGCTTCATGGCTAGCGAGACAAAACCATCCACCGTATTGCATGCTAGTGTAGTCCGACGTGTGCCCACACGTGACTTACGACTAGGGACCATTTTAGGACGTATCATACAACACAAGATCTCATAGACAAGTCACGTACTTGTCAACAAGTATCATTGATAACATCCGAGGACTACATTGGTTCATAAACACATCGGAAATATCATCATACATGATTGCCTCTAGGGTATACCTCCAACAGTCTCCCACTTGCACTAGAGTCAATCAAACAGGCATCGTATGCCCATGGCTCTAATATGCCCCTCATGCTTGGGTTGTGGAAGCGGCTTAGTCAACGGATGTGCAACATTTGCATCCGTGTGAATTTTGCATAACTCTATATCACCACTCGTTACGATCTTACGTATCAGGTGATATTTCCGATCTATGTGTCTGGTCTTGTGGTGGTTCCTTGGCTCCTTGGCTTGTGCGATGGCACCAGAATTATCACAATAAAGGTCCAACTATTTTACCGAGGTTGGGAAAACACCAAGATCATCCAGAAAGTTCCGGATCCAAACACCTTCCTTTGCAGCTTCACAAGCCGCAATGTATTCAGCTTCTGTTATGGAATCGGCCACCGTATCTTGCTTGGAACTGGTCCAGCTCACTGCTCCTCCATTCATGATGTATACGAATCCGGACTGTGATCGACAATCATCTCGATCGGTTTGGAAACTAGCATCGGCGTAACCCTTTACGACGAGCTCCTCCTCACCTCCATAAACTAGAAACATTTCTTTAGTCATTTTCAGGTACTTTAGAATATTCTTCACCGCCGCCCAGTGAGCCTCACCGGGGTTTGCCTGGTATCTGCTCGTTAAGCTTATTGCAAAAGCAACATCAGGTCGGGTACATATCATGGCATACATGATGGATCCGATTGCCGAGGCATACGGTATCCGGCTCATCCTGCTTTGCTCATCAGATGTCGAAAGACTCTGAGTCTCGCTCAGCCTTATACCATGTGAGAGTGGCAAGAACCCTTTCTTGGCCTCACTCATGTTGAACCATTTCAACACTTTATCTATGTACGTGCACTGGCTCAAGCCGAGTAGTCTCCTCGATCTATCTCTATAGATCTTAATGCCCAATATGTAAACTGCTTCACCGAGGTCCTTCATCGAAAACTTTTCATTCAATGATTCTTTGACCGAGTTCAGCATTGAAACATTGTTTCTGATCAGTAGTATGTCATCCACATACAGGATCAAAAACACTACCGAGCTCCCACTCAACTTCTTGTATAAACAAGCGTCCTCTTCGCTTTTGATAAATCCGAGGTCTGTAACAACCTCATCAAAACGAATGTTCCAGCTCCGAGATGCTTGTCTCAATCCATAAATGGATCTCTTGAGCTTGCATACCTTATCAGCACTAGTCGGATCAACAAAACCCTCGGGCTGTATCATATACACGTCCTCGATTAAATTTGCGTGAAGGAAAGCCGTTTTGACATCCATCTGCCATATCTCGTAATCGAAATATGTAGCTATAACAGTACGATCCTCACCGACTTCAGCATTGCTACTGGCGAGTAGGTCTCGTCGTAGTCAATCCCTTGAACTTGTGCATATCCTTTTGCGACAAGCGAGCTTTGTGGATCTGAACATTTCCATCCACATCGGTTTTCTTCTTAAAGACCCATTTGCAACCAATGGCAGTGACGCCAGGTGGCAGATCAATCAAGTCCCAGACTTGATTGTGATCGATGGACTTTAACTCAGATCTCATGGCTTCCAGCCATTCCTCGGAATCCGGGCTCACCATCGCTTCCACATACGTAGCCGGCTCATCGCTTTCCAGGAACAGCACATCGCGCACTCTGCGCAATCTTTCCGACCTCCGTGGTTGTGGTGCTGCTTCCACCTCGGGTTCCCTGACAGACTCCGGTATGATCACATCACCAGCCGAGCTATCCCCAAGTGGTTCTCGAATTTCTTCGAGTTGCACCTGCCTCCCACTGGCTTCCCGTCCGAGAAACTCTTTCTCAAGGGAGACCCCGTTCCGAGCAACAAACACTTTGTTTTCTTCGCGGTTGTAGAAGCTATATCCCAAGGTTTCCCTCGGATATCCCACAAATATGCACTTATCCAACTTGGGTGTAAGCTTGTCTAACATGAGTCGCTTGACAAATGCTTCACAACCCCAAATCTTTAGAAAAGACAGCTTGGGACTCTTCCCAGTCCACATCTCATGTGGTGTCTTGTCTACGGATTTTGATGGTACTCTGTTGAGTGTAAAAGCTGCAGTTTCTAGAGCGTATCCCCAGAATGACAAGGGTAAATCCGATTTGCTCATCATAGATCGGACCATATCTAACAAGGTACGATTCCTCCGTTCCGATACGCCATTTCTCTGTGGTGTACCCGGAGGTGTGAGCTGAGGTACTATACCTCGGCCTTTCAGATGATTATCAAACTCCTGGCTCATGTACTCACCTCCACGATCAGATCGTAGAAGCTTTATAGTCTTGCCGAGCTGATTTTCAACCTCGTTCTGAAACTCCTTGAACTTTTCAAAAGTTTCTCACTTGTGCCTCATCAAATAGATATATCCATATCTACTCAAGTCGTCGGTAAAAGTCACGAGGTACTGATAGCCACCTCTGGAAGTTGTGCTCATCGGACCACACACATCACTGTGTATCAGTTCCAACAGCTCGGACGCCCTTTCGCAACTCTTTGCAAAAGGTGACTTAGTCATCTTGCCGAGGAGGCATGATTCACATGTCTTGAATGACTCGAAGTCAGACGAAGTTAGAAGCCCATCATCATGGAGCTTCTTCATGCGTTTCAGACTAATGTGTCCAAGCCTGCAATGCCAGAAGTATGTTGGATTTATCTCATTAAGCTTATGCCTCTTGACATTTATATTATAGACAGGTTCAGATTCCAGATTCAAAATAAATAACCCATCAACAATGGGTGCATAGCCGTGGAACATTCCATTCAAAGATATCGAACAACCATTGTCCCTTAAATTGAATTCATAACCCTGACTCATCAAGCATGAGGCAGAAATAATGTTCCGACTAAGCACAGGAATATAATAACAATTATTCAATTCCAAAATGAATCCGGAAGGTAGTTGGAGTTGCATCGTGCCGACCTCCAACGCAGCAACTCTTGCTTTGTTGCCGACCCTGATGTCAATCTCCCCTTGTGACACACGCCTAGTTCTTACCAGCCCCTGCATCGAGTTGCAAATATGAACAACCGATACGGTATCAAATACCCAAGAGCTACTAGGTATGTCGGCAAGGTAAATGTCTATAACATATGTAACAAGTGTACCTTTGCCCGAAGTCGCACTTCCAGCCTTCTTGCCATGCTCGGCAAGCCACTTGCTACAGTTCCTCTTCCAGTGACCGGTCTCCTTGCAGTGATAGCAAACAGTTCCCAAGTCCGGTCCAGACTTCGGCGTAGCGGTGGAGCTCGGAACAGATTCCTTCTCCTTGCCCTTTGCCTTAGCCTTTTTCTTGGACCAACTTTTCTTGAACTTGCCCGAATTCTGCACCATCAACACTTGATGCGTGCCTTTCTTAATATCCTGCTCTGCCACCTTAAGCATCCCATGCAGTTCAGTGAGCTTCTTATCCATGCCATGCATATGATAGTTTGAAATGAACGTCCCATAGCTAGCTGGAAGAGAACCCAAAACTGCATCGGTAGCCAGCTCATCCAAGAGCGGGAAGCCTAAGCGTTCCAAAGCTTGCACGTATCCGATCATCTTGATCACATGCGGGCTCAGTGGATCACCCTCCTTCAGCTTACAATCCATCAAGGATCGCCAGACGTTGAACCTTTCGGTCCTAGCCTGCATCTGAAACATGCTCTTGAGATTCTCGATCATATCAAAAGCCTCAACGTTTTCGAAATGTTGTTGCAAATCGGGCTCCATACAAGCCAGCATCAGACAGCTAATCTCCGTTGAATCATCAACGAGTTTCTGGTAGGCATTCCTTGTTGTGGCATTAGCATTCTCGGCAGGTTCATCTGGAAGTGGATTCTCTAGAACATGTTCCTTCTTATCATGCTTGAGAACAATTCTCAAATTTCTATACCAGGTGGTAAAGTTTGTTCCATTAAGTTTATCCTTTTCCAAGATTGATTTCAATGCAAAGTTGGGTTGAGCAGGTGGTGCCATTGATCTACAACAGAAAAATACGCAAATACTAAGCACTGTGTTTATGTAGAGTAAATCAAGCCTAAACAGATATACTCCCACTGAAGTTGACATCCCTCTGCAACTTCCAGTGATCCAGGATCCGAGTAGTGCAATCCGACTAGTGAGCTTTAGCATCACTGCTAGCCGAAGTGGCTATCCGGTAGGCAACTCTTTGCAAATCGTATCTCTATACGACTCCTGTCGGCTGGGGTGGTATCTTATACCATGGCTCCCGACCTCTTTTGCCAAAAGGCCCAAAACCATTTTGATAGCCTTGTCAAGTTAACCTGATGCAGTGCATGTCCGTGTCCGACACAAACCCTTCAGTTCAAGGACACCTAGCAGCACCCCAATTTTATGAGCCCACTACTAGACGTACTTGACGTGCGAAGGTGCAACATCGGGGATGGCAATTGCTTGATATTAACAAGGGATCTTTCTACCATTTTTAACATGTGTAGAAGACAAGAAGCAATATCAATCACAAATAAATAAATATTGTGAAATAGTATGGCTCCTTCATGGACATCCTAGGACCAGGTTGGCTCCAACTCCGAGGACCAGGTCGGCTCCATCTTGTCATACCGGAACACCACCTCGGATCTCTATCCGAGCAGCGACTTGATCTCTGTCCTCCAACTACTACAACTAGTAATGAATTTACAGAGAATCACAAGTCGACACGCAGGTCGTTATACATTATAATGACAGCACTTTGGCTCCTGCCGGCTGACAAATCATGACGCGCAGGCCATGTATAATTTACACACATGCATCACATACACATGAGCCATACTATTCACATCAAACCTGCAAAACAAAGTTATGCATAGAATCGCATTCTACCGGTTTGAGTGAACATGTACGAAATCTATGGTGCTTTGGCTCCTGCCAGCTGACAAATCGTGACGCGCAGGCCATGTATAATTTACACAAACGTTTTCGAAAATGACAGATCGGATCTGTACTCCGATCACGCCGAATTTTCCGATCAGACCGATCTCATCAATCATCATGAATCCGAATCGGATTTACGTTTCACTATTAACCCCGATGGTGGAAACCGACCGGTAGAGGTAGGTTGTGTCACGACCTCATCGATTCCGATCGTTAGAAAACATAGCCTCAACGATCCCTTGTGCAATTGATCTCATCAACCATGCACATAGCCGATCTCTTAAATGACAACAGATCTCATCTGCTGCCTCCACATATCTAATATGCATACGATCTGAATCCAAATCCTATAACAGAGGCTCTGATACCACTGTTGGGTTCTACGGTAGGGTGCGTCGACTGCAAATTAAAATTTTCCTACCCGCAGAACAACCAGGAACATGCTAACAGAGATGGATCACAGATCATTACCACTAGATGCGCAGTGCCGGGCAACGGAAGTAGAGTCGTGGCTGCGCGTCACCGGAGTCGTCTCCTCCTCGTCGATCTCCCACGTATAGCTGATCACCAAGTCCCACGAACAGGTTCGCCGGAGTGGCACAATTGCACCACCTCTAATGGTATCCATGCGTGCGGGATGAACGCTATGCGGCGGACTGCTAGGTCCAATCACATAGCCAGCGGCATGTGGAGGTGGCTAGTTGCAACACATGCAATGCCCTAATGACAACGCCAAAGCGATCAACATTGATAAGCGTGCTGTACCTCCACTATATATAGGCATCCGTCGTGGGCTCAACAATTGGGCCTCACACAGATCCTAAAGCCCAAAGTCCACTCGGTCACGATCCAAGTCCAGCTCGGATCACATCCGCAGTGTCCTCGGATCGACCTCGTAGGTTCCTTCCCGATCTTCTCAGTAGGCGGCGGTGGTGATTATGAAGATGATAGATAACTTGTATGTCGCCGATGAACTCTCCCTCGCTTGATCCCTGATGCCAATGCAAAAGGTCTCAACCCTTTGGATATTCACAACGTCACACACTTGTGCACGTAGCCGTCGACCACGAAACGGTATAATTGCAATATACTAATTCCCAATGGAACAGCAGATTACACTCAACTTGCAGTATATGATCTCCAGATCGATACGAATTGGAGATGAGGATTCAAGACGAATGCTTACAAGCAATCTCAAGAACTAGGGTTTATCTTAAACGTGGTCTGCCTGTAACTAACCCTAAGGAAGGGTATTTATATCCTAAGATAGATCGAAGGGGTACACGGGCCGTCAGCCCCAAAGTCTGCGCGCAGGCAGCACGGTAGTACCGCTTATAGCAAGCAGTACTACCGCTCCTAAGCGGTACTTCCGCTCTAAAAATACTTAGTGCCGCTTTAGTACCGCTTGGGATCGCTTGGATTCCAGAAGAAATTTCCTAAGCGGTACTAGGACGGTAGTACTGGGGCGGTACTACCGCTAAGCGGTACTACCGCTTGTGTGGGGCTGTACTACCGCCCTGGAAACTGCAGGGTCTTCCTCCCTTCCCAGCTGCAATGCCTCCTTGCTCCCCTCCTTGCTCCCTTGTGCTATGCCTTCCTCTCCAATGTACCTAATGACACATACACACAACGATTTAGGCATTATAAAGCTCTCATTAAAATAAATAGCATTATCAACTAAGAGAGAATTCACCTGTTGTTCTAGTAACTTAGCACGAGCTCTTGTAATTGGACCAATCCTGATTTCATCATTGGACATCTTCTTTGCAGCAACAGGTTGTTTATCTTCATGAGGTAGAGAGGGAACCATAGTAGGGATATCCTCATCATCCTCCCCCCCTTCAAAAGGCGTCGACCCCGACGCTCCAAGGTCATCGACATCACATGGGGACAAATCAGCAACGTTGAAATTATTGCTAATGCCACCAAAGTCAGCAATAGGAATATCAATCGAGTAGGCATTGTCATTTATCTTGGCTAACACCTTGTAAGGACCAGCACCACGCGACCGAAGTTTAGAACGTCTCAACTGTGGAAACCTGTCCTTGCGAAGATGCACCCACACCATATCTCCAGGCTGGAACAAAACTTTCTTTCTTGATTGGTTTCGTGCAGCAGCAATGTTCTTGCCTTGCTTCTCAATAGCCTCCCGTGTCTTCTCATGAATCTTCTTCACATAATCTGCTCTGTTTGATGCCTCCATATCAACCCTCTCATGCAATGGAAGAGGCAGCAAATCTAGTGGTGTAATTGGTTTGAAACCATACACCACCTCAAAAGGACAAAGCTGGGTGGTAGAATGCACAGCCCTGTTATAAGCGAACTCAACAAGTGGCAAACACTCCTCCCACTCACGCAGATTTTTCTTGATCATAACTCTCAGCAATTGGGACAATGTGCGATTCACCACCTCCGTTTGACCATCAGTTTGTGGGTGACATGTAGTGCTGAACAACAACTTTGTGCCTAGCTTTCCCCACAATGTCTTCCAGAAGTAGCTCATAAACTTCACGTCCCTGTCAGAAACAATTGTCTTTGGCACTCCATGCAAGCGTACGATGTCCCTGAAAAACAGGTTAGCAATATGCGACGCATCGTCGCTTTTGTGGCATGCAATAAAATGTGCCCTCTTAGAAAATCGATCCACTACCACAAATATAGAATCATGACCTCTTTTAGTGCGTGGCAAACCTAACACAAAATCCATACTTATATCTTCCCATGGTGTGGTAGGTGTAGGTAGTGGCGTATACAAACTGTGAGGCTTTAGTTTTGACTTGGACTTGTGACATGTAATGCAGCGCCGAACAAACCTGTCCACGTCGTGCCTCATCTTGGGCCAATAAAAGTGATCAGCCAGCATGAGCAATGTCTTCTCACGCCCAAAGTGACCCATCAATCCTCCTGCATGTGATTCCTGCAACAATAGCAAACGGACGGACGATTCTGGAACACAAAGTTTGTTAGCTCGAAACAAGTATCTATCATGGATGTGGTATTTCTCCCATGCATTTCGAAGCAAACATAAACGATATGGTTCAGCAAAATCATGATCAGTTGCATACAAATCACACAAACTCTCTAAACCAGGAATTTGAACATCGAGATGTGTCAAGAGCATGTTCTTCCTAGATAGAGCATCAGCAACAATGTTATCTTTTCCCTTCTTATGCTTAATGATATACGGAAAAGACTCAATAAACTCAACCCATTTAGCTAAGTGTCGATGCAGATTTGATTGAGCTTTCAAATACTTCAATGCTTCATGATCAGAATGTATGATAAATTCTTTTGGCCATAGATAATGTTGCCAAATCTCAAGAACTCTAACAAGCGCATACAATTCTTTATCATAAACAGGATAATTCAGTCTAGCACCAGAAAGTTTCTCGCTGAAATAAGCAATAGGTCTACCTTCTTGCATCAACACACCACCAATACCTATACCACTAGCATCACATTCAACCTCAAATTGTTTGGAAAAATCTGGTAGTGCAAGTAATGGTGCAGAAGTAAGTAAACGTTTCAGCTCGTCAAAAGCATGATCGTGGGCTACGCCCCACACAAAAGGCACACCTTTCTTTGTTAATTCATTCAATGGTGCAGCAATAGTACTAAAGTCTTTCACAAAACGACGATAGAAACCAGCAAGACCGTGAAAACTTCGTACTTGACTAACATTCATGGGAGTAGGCCAATTTTGAATTGCTTCAATCTTAGATGAATCTACTTCTACCCCATGCTTAGAAACAACGTATCCCAGAAATATCACTTTATCTTTTGCAAATGTGCACTTCTCAAGATTAGCATACAAGTTATTATCACGCAACACTTGCAAAACCTGTCTAATATGATCACAATGTTCAGATTCATTGCGGCTGTAAATAAGTATATCATCAAAATATACAACCACAAAACGACCAATAAACTTTCGCAAAACATGATTCATTAATCTCATGAAGGTACTAGGTGCATTAGTAAGACCAAAAGGCATAACTAACCACTCATATAAACCAAATTTAGTTTTGAAAGCAGTTTTCCATTCATCGCCTTCCTTCATCCGAATTTGATGGTAACCACTACGCAAATCAATCTTAGAGAAAACAGCAGCACCACTCAATTCATCTAGCATATCCTCTAAGCGTGGAATAGGATGACGATATCGAATAGTGATGTTGTTAATAGCTCTACAATCTATGCACATGCGCCATGTACCATCTTTCTTAGGCACCAAAATAACAGGAACAACACAAGGACTAAGAGAAACATGAATATACCCTTTGTCTAGTAGTGCTTGCACTTGCTTCTGTATTTCCTTCGTCTTCGGGATTGGTCCTGTATGGCGCTCGGTTGGGGAGGGTGGCGCCGGGTATGAGATCAATTTGGTGCTCAATTCCACTCAATGGTGGCAGCCCCGATGGTACCTCCGCTGGAAACACATCGCCATATTCCTGCAAAACAGTAGACACACGAAGAGAAACAGATTGCGTATCATTAGAAACTAAAACCTCGCCTTTGTACATAAGCACAAGAGGCAGGGCTGTAGGATCCTCTTGAAATTCTCTCATGTCTTCTTTGGTGGATAATATAAGCAAACTAGGCTCTCTCGCACTTTTCGTTATATTATCACTCACGGCTTTTACATTGTTCTCTCGTGCAGGTGGCTGTTCGATATTCACTTCTGTTTTCTGACGAGACTCAGTGACAATTTGCTGTGGTGACATAGGCTGCAGATTTATTTTCTTGCCCTTGAACTCCAAGTGATAAGTATTGGCACGGCCATTGTGTTGCACATGGCGGTCATAGAGCCATGGCCGACCCAATAAAATATGGCAAACTGTCATAGGCACCACATCAAATTCAATGGAATCCGTGTATGGTCCTATCTCAAAATTTACGCGCACCATATGACTCACCTTCATCTCACCATTGTCACTCAACCATTGTACATAATATGGATTGGGGTGAGGTAAATATTTCAGATTTAGCTTGGCACATAACTCCTTGCTTGCAAGATTGCGGCAGCTACCTCCATCAATGATCACCCTGCAAGCTTTGTTGGGGCCAACTAGTGCTTTTGTTTGGAACAAATTGCAACGCTGTGAATCAACATGTGGCTGCACACTAAGAGCACGCTGCGAGACAACAATAGTAGGTGCTGGAGAAGCAAAAGCATCTATGCCGTCGTCACGTGTGTACCCATCGTCATCTGAAGCATATGGATCAGCATCATCTCCAGTCTCATACTCATTGTCATCGTTCACAATCATCACTTTTCTATTTGGGCACTCTCTCTTGAAGTGTCCCTTGCCTCCACATGTATGACAGAGCATATCTCTATTACGGGCTGTAGACATATTGGAACCTGAGCTAGCAGCAGGAGCAGCAGGTTGCTTTGATTGTGGAACAGTGGAGGCTGGTTTGGTTGCAGAAGAAGAGGGGCGGCTGGCAGCGCCCTCACTAGGGGCGGCTGTGTTCTGTTGGAGAACCGCCCAGCTGTAGTATAACGGCCTTTAATTTGAGCTTCTTCGGCCAACTGGGACTCAGCTTCTCTTGCACGATGTAGTAGCTCGTTCATTGTATTGTATTGGTGATGCCGAACAATACCCTTAATGTTATATTTCAGCCCATGGAGAAAACGTTGCATAGTCATCTCAATAGATTCTCTTACTCGAGCACGCTGCATCAACATCTCCATCTCCATGTAATATGCATCAACCGTCATGGAACCTTGCTTCAATTGTGTCAATTTATCATAAACTGTCCGCAAGTAATTAGTGGGAACAAAACGAGCTTTCATAACCGCCTTCATCTCACGCCATGTGCGAACAGGAACTTCATTGTCATCGCGACGGGTACTCACAACGCTATCCCACCAACGCAATGCATAGCCATCAAATTCAGAAGAAGCAAGCTTGACCTTCCTATCTTCAGTATAATCATGCAAACGCCATAATTTCTCCATCTTAAGCTCCCAAGTGAGATACTCTTCGACATCAGTGGAGCCTTCAAATCTAGGAATCGTGAACTTGGGCTTGCCCAAACCATCATCCTCCTGAAGCGGTACACGCCGAGCACCACGTAGTGGTAGATGACCATGCCCTTGCAAGTCACGCCCACGGCCATGATTGCCCACCATGTTGTCATTGTCGTCATGGACACTATCAGCATCGTCATGACCGGCATGTTGGCGTTGCTCAATAGCGACACGCAGCCCATTGACTGAAGTTGTCAACTGCTGTATACTTATTTGGAGAGCATTGACTTGTGTTTGCATAGCATTGACGGTAGTGTCAGTTGCATCCACTTTCATTTGTATAACTTGAATATCAGCCTCAATTTTTTTAGCGGATCTATCGATAACCCCTGTCAAATGAACGCGGAGAGCTTCATGGTCCTTCCAGGAAACACACTCGTCATCAGCCTTTTTCTGCAACACATCAACATCACTAGAAGACATGATTAGTCGGTTAGTGCAAAAATCAAAATCTGGTTGGTGGCACACTCACAACTCACTCAAAACTGACAAGAAAAGGAAATCTTACCGTTCCAAAGTGAATAGCAATGCTTACCCGTTCGGATGGATGACTAATGCACGGATGTGATGAAGTGAATACCCGGGTATAAGAGCAATCACACGACAAAGCAGGGTATATGGTGGAGCTTGGTTTGGATACCTAACAACACCGAAGACAAGTCCTAGTGCTGATCGTGTGAACAAACACCCAAGGAAACACACACGGTGGAGAAAAATGTGGCAAAGCAACTATAAAAACAGGATGTGTTGCAATGCACTAGAGAGACACTAGCAATGCTCAATGTAAACAGGCACAAGATTGCTCAATTCTATTAGTGCACAATCGCAAGATAATACAAATCCAACAGTGCAATAGATAGCAACAACGTCCAGCCACTGTTTCTCTCGTTTCTTTCTTTCTCTCTCGTTTCACTGTTTCTCTCGTTTCTTTCTTTCTTTTTCTCTCTCCTTTTTTTCCTTTTTTTTCAGCCCAGACTTGAGCAACAAACAACGAATCTGATCTTGCCAATCTCAGATGCACTTACCAAAAATCCTAACTGAGCAGCCCGTAGAGCACAAGGATATGCTAGTCTCAATAGGAAGGTGCTACGCAAAAGAAGAAAGGCTGACTATGGTTATCAAACGGATTCAGATCAGTAATCGAAGCAACTAACAATATAGAAAACAAACTGGAGGAACAGATCTGATCGGGGTGAAGCTAAGGTACGCAAAGAAAAGACTACGACCAGCAACTAAAACTTGGAAACAATGTTATCTAGATGATGGCAAAAACCCTAACCCTAATCTTTTTGTGAGGCTTTTTCTGGATAGGAGTAAAAACACAACTAATCTATGGATGATTTGGTGGATGCTTACCGAGGCAACACTGGAAATCTGATACCAAGATGATATGGGGTGTCCCGATCTTCTCAGTAAGCGGCGGTGGTGATGATGAAGATGATAGATAACTTGTATGTCGCCGATGAACTCTCCCTCGCTTGATCCCTGATGCCAATGCAAAAGGTCTCAACCCTTTGGATATTCACAACGTCACACACTTGCGCACGTAGCCGTCGACCACGAAACGGTATAATTGCAATATACTAATTCCCAATGGAACAGCAGATTACACTCAACTTGCAGTATATGATCTCCAGATCGATACGAATTGGAGATGAGGATTCAAGACGAATGCTTACAAGCAATCTCAAGAACTAGGGTTTATCTTAAACGTGGTCTGCCTGTAACTAACCCTAAGGAAGGGTATTTATATCCTAAGATAGATCGAAGGGGTACACGGGCCGTCAGCCCCAAAGTCTGCACGCAGGCAGCACGATAGTACCGCTTATAGCAAGCGGTACTACCGCTCCTAAGCGGTACTTCCGCTCTAAAAATACTTAGTGCCGCTTTAGTACCGCTTGGGGTCGCTTGGATTCCAGAAGAAATTTCCTAAGCGGTACTAGGACGGTAGTACTGGGGCGGTACTACCGCTAAGCGGTACTACCGCTTGTGTGGGGCGGTACTACCGCCCTGGAAACTGCAGGGTCTTCCTCCCTTCCCAGCTGCAATGCCTCCTTGCTCCCCTCCTTGCTCCCTTGTGCTATGCCTTCCTCTCCAATGTACCTAATGACACATACACACAAGGATTTAGGCAGTATAAAGCTCTCATTAAAATAAATAGCATTATCAACTAAGAGAGAATTCACCTGTTGTTCTAGTAACTTAGCACGAGCTCTTGTAATTGGACCAATCCTGATTTCATCATTGGACATCTTCTTTGCAGCAACATGTTGTTTATCTTCATGAGGTAGAGAGGGAACCATAGTAGGGATATCCTCATCAGGCCCAGAGTATATCTCCTCATTGGAGGGGCAAATCCCATCTTGCTTAACCATGTCTCGCAGCATGGGTCTGGACAAGCCCGAAACCTACCTTTATAACTACCCAGTTACGGAGTAGCATTTGGTCGGCCCAAAGCAGGTCGGTCACCATCCCAAGCACATGCGTCAGCTCAGGTCCGAGGACACAGAACATATGTGTACTAGAGACTCACAGATGACCTATCGCTGTGTCTCATAGTTGGGTCTGTCCAATCCGAATTCCATCCGAGCTCGGATCCGGTCACCCGTATCCTATTTCGGATCTGATCAGATCCATGCAGTTCGGCAGCATCACATGCTTCATGGCTAGTGAGACAAAACTATCCACCATATTGCATGCTAGTCTAGTCCGACGTGTGCCCACACGTCACTTACGACTAGGGACCATTTTAGGACGTATCATACAACACAAGATCTCACAGACAAGTCACGTACTTGTCAACAAGTATCATTGATAACATCCGAGGACTACATCGGTTCATAAACACATCGGAAATATCATCATACATGATTGCCTCTAGGGCATACCTCCAACATGACCCTGGGAGGGTATGATTGTCGGTGGTACGATGGAAGAGTCACGGGTCAGGCAGGTTTCGTTGGAGCAGCACCGGTCCACCCGAATGGGAACACGAGGCTAGGAGCTCCATGGTGTGGGTAAAGTGCGCAACCTCTGCAGAGTGTAAGAATCTAATCGAATAGCCGCGTCCACGGTATTGGACAGTCCATACTAGGCCACTGATTGGTCAACCGCAATAATGACAATAATGATGGAAGAACTTGTCTTATGTTCGGAAGTGCTCAGTGGATTATGAGCATTCCGAGGGTTGTGGGACAACCCAGCAGAGAGAGTAAGTTGATATTTGATAACAGTAAGTAAGCAACCTAAGCACTTAACATGTTAATTGCCATGATGTTGTTTGCTGCATTGTTATGGTTGCCATGAGCTTGCGAGTACATTCCAAGTACTCACCTGGCGTATCATGCTAGATGCTGGAGAAGCCGAGGACGGAGGTCCCGAAGGTTCGTGCTACGCTAACTAGGCCGTGTCCCAGCAGTGTCCCTGTGGATGGAGTTTTCCGCGCTATGTTCCGCTACGCCGTAGAATCACCCAGTAGTATCGAGGCCCTGCTATGTTCCATAAATAATGTAGATATTGTCATAGCACGTGCAGTGCTTCTGGCCTCACTTTCAATGTAAATTATGAGCTTGTACTCGAGATATTTCAATAAAGTTCAGTTCTGTTCTGTTCCAAGTTGTTGTGTGTTTCCAGAAGACATGATCTCTGGGTTGGAAACACTAGGTAAACCGGTCCTCTGAGCTGGGGTGCCACAGCGACTGTGCCACTGTGACCAATGTCCTCAGAAAGAAGTCACGAATGTTGATGGGAGTACCATGGATAATATGGAACAGCAAATTCTTCATGATTCCCACAACTTCTTCAGTGTTGGAGTTGTGACCTTTAATCGGACTGAGAGTTTTGGACAGAATGCGAAAAATAGTCCTGGGCACATATAGCAAGTCCTTCACGAGGAAGGTTGTTCTTGGAGCATCTCCTTCAGCCATTGGCTTCATCAGCACTTGCATCAGGTGGTCAGGTAGCTTAGGTTCTTCATAGATTCGCTTTGCTTCAACTTGGGGTGGATCAACTGGGAGAGCACGAAGAAGTTCTTCAATTGGTGCTTTATAGTGAGTGTCTTCACTCATCCATTCCAGTGCCCATGTTGCAATGTCTTCAGCCTCTCCATAAAAATGCACAGTGGCGTAGAACTGATGAATGAGTTCTTCATTCCAATCGCACATGTCAGAGCAGAAGCTAAGTAATCCTGCATCGTGAAGAACAGCCAGAACTGGCCGAAAGCACGGAAGAGACTCCATATCTACGTGAGGAATATGGCGATGAGGAAACACTTTGTTCTTGTCAAACAGCAATGATGCATAAAAATTCATCTGCGTCCTTGTCCAGAATCGCAGGCGCCTGATCTTGGCTGAGTCATATGGGGACTCGCCTATGAGGAAATTCTTCTCTTCGAAGAATTTGGCGTTATCGAACTGAGGCCGCCTGAGGGTACTGCCAATCTTGGGCATAACTGGCACTGGCTGAAGATTGTGCATCTTCTTGCGAACGTCAAACACTGGTCGTGGGGACACAGTGGAATTATTGGGATCAGTAACAGCAAGTGATTTAGCAATTTCCTCAGCTGTGGCATTTGGAACAGTATCTGTATCTGCTGAAGGAATTGAATCATCGCGCTGAGGGGATGTATTGACGACATCCACGGTGGGCTCTTCTTGAGCAGTTTCGTCAGCTGCTGCAGCTGGTATTTCTTCAGGAATGCTCTGGAGGGGTGATGGTTGTTTCTCCTCAGAGCCCGTATGAATTTCTTCAGTGACGGCGGGTGATTGCGGCACTTGCGTCAGAGGTGTGGTGAGGGGCGAGTTTGGATGGTACGCTTCCCAAAAGTCATCAACGATCGGTGGGGTTGTAGCGCCATCAATGTCCACATCCTCTTCAGTTGCTTCACTGCTTGCAGACGAAGCAGTGACATTTTCTTGAGTCAACGGAACCTGTGAGGGCTTCCGTGACACAACCTCGTGAAGCAAAGCAATATCTTTGACTTCAATCTCTTCATCCACTAGCTCTGTTGTAGCAGCTGAGTGGGTTTCTGTGTCATCTACATCAGCCTGAGGAATTTCATATTCCACCCCATATGGAACAATTTGAAGCTTTGCAGTGGCAGGAGTAGGGGGCACTGATGAGATTGGTATGGCATCAATCGGATCATCTGAAGACAATGGTGCCGTCTTCACTTTTTTCACTGTTGCAGTGATGGTAGGTGGGGCTGATGCTTTTCTCTTCTTTGCTTCCTTCTCCGCAGCCTTGGTTTTCTTCACTTCTGTTGTAGAAGGAAGTGTGATATGCTTCACAAATGAAGACATTGGAGGAACTGCTGCAGAGGAACTTGGTGGTTCAGTTTCTTCAGGCGCAACCTCTGTTGCCCTGGTTGTCTCACTGGTTGGAGCTAGAGCCGAGGAACTAGAAGGAGGCACCGCGCCGATCTTGGCAGCCTCACGCTTGTTGTGCTCTTTAACAACCTTTTTGGTTGTGGTGATGAATCTGTCACGCACACCACAGCAGTGACTAGACTGTCTTTCAAATTCCTCAGTCAGCAGTTGAATCTCAGTCTGTAAAGCTGCAAGCTGCTGAGGGGAAATGGAAAGCATGTTCTTCCGCAGCTCTTCCTCTTTCTGCAGCTGCTGTTTTGCTCACCAGTTTTGCTTGAGCAATTTTATGTTTCTCATTCAGAATGAAGGCAGAAAGCACATGACCCGGACCAGGGGGTAGATTCAATTCGTCAAGAGGTGTATCTAGCTTGGTGCACCAGATGTCAATGAAGTCTAGCAGCTTCTTGGGGTCCAGCAGTAGTGGTACTGAAGAATTCTTTGCAATTGCTGCTTCCTCTTGCTTTCTTCTAAGGAACTCCACGAGCTCATCTTCGTCAGCCTGCCCGTGTTCATCAGCCTGAGGCACGACGGCCTTGCTCTTGGGACTTGGCCTAGTTCCACGGCCTGCAGTTGCCTTTTTCTTCAGCGTGGGCAATGAAGATGATGACTGCCCACATGCTGAGGCACTTGATGCAGCGATTGAGGCTGTTACAAAGCCCTCGGTGCGCTGGCAAGATGCGAGCACGACCGGTGTTGAAGATTTTGCTGCTGCCACTGAAGAACTTGTAGCAGGAGGAGGCACTGAAGATTTTGATGCCATTGGTGCTGAAGCCTTTGGAACTGTTGGCTTTGGCTTGCTGGCAGGCTTCTTCTGCATGGCCTTCTTTGGTGCACTGGCACTGCCACTTGCACCAGCTTCAGCTGAGGCCTTTGCGGCCCGGTTGAATTCATCAACGGCCTTCTTGGCCTATTTCTGTAACTTAGCCTGTTGCTTTGCCCATTCTTTGGGGAATTCTTCACCCCTTCGGATGCTGGTGGGATCAGCAGTTTGGCCTTCAGCAAGTGGTGGCCTGTTGCAAGGTGGCTTCATAGCAAAGTCCTTCATGTACTTGGAGGTGACGAAATTGAAATCCCTCCACTGGTATGTCCAGTACCTCTTGATCTTTTGCATGCGCGTTTTGCGCTTCTCCTTCATTTCCTTTCCGTGTGTTTCCTCATCTGGAGTGCAATATCCGTCATACAAGTCATCAGGAATTTCAAAAGCTATGTGTTCCTCTTTCCGCTTGCCTTCCTTCTGAGGCCTTTTCCCATCAGTCATTTTCTTCAGCTGAGGTTTTTGAACTTTTGAGGACTCTGAAGATGTTTGAAGATTTTCCTCGAGCAATGCTGGAAATGAATTAATTTGATGAGAACCTAGTGATTCGTCTGCAGACATTGTACCTGTGAATAGAGTATAGTTGCGAGGAAATAGGGAAGAGTCACATGCGTTCTCAGAGATTTTTCAAAATAAACCAGGTGAAGAAATTGACCCTTATCGTCTTGACGCATTTCACTAAGTGTTCTTGACACAGATTCCCGAGTTGTACAGATTGAAGCAATTGCACAATTGAGGAATCTTGTTGTTAAGTGTAACTTAGGTGAAAATACTCAAGACTGGCCAAAAGGAAGTGCTGAAGAATTGGAAAAGTGGTAAAAACAGCACTTGAAGATTTTGTGGCAGTAAAAAGATCAAATTGGGGTGGTAAAAATAGCTTTTATTTACCCCAAGGATGAACTCGATGAACTGGACGACGAGGCGATGGAAATCGTCAGTTCAGATCTTCCGTGCCCTAACTTGGCGACGAAAGACGTCTACGGCGGCGGCGGAGGTGAAGAAATCCGTGGCCGGCGCGAGTACGACGGCGAAGAAGTTGAGGCAGTGAAGCTCTTCCTCTCCGGCGCCGATGAGTTCCAGCGGCGGCGCTAGGGTTTGAGAGCGACAGGGGCGAGAGTGAAAGGAGTTGAGGTTGACGGGGTCAAGCCTTTATATAGGTGCGGTAAAAACCGAGCAGCCCGAAGATTTTGGACGGATAAGCCCCTGGCGATTCGCATCTGTGTGACACGCGTCACACATGCATTTTCATCTCTATCCACGCGTGCGAAGCGCGGGATGAAGTTACTGTGGCAACCGCCAAAAATTGATTAGAATATTTTCAAAATGTGTTCGCAATTTCTTCAGCTGTCAAGGACACACTGAAGACTTTGAACAGTGTCAAGTAGAACGCATGTGAAGAATTTGTGAACAGAGTGGGTTGAGTTTAGCATAGAGGGGAGCGGGTCCGATCACATCCACATAGATGACGAAAAACACGATTGAAGAATTAGCAATATGTGGATGTTGTTGAGGACATGAAAAACTCAAATATATATAGGTATAGAACCAAAGCAATGAAGAATAACCTCAAATGACGAATTTGAAAAGTTTGACGAAATTGCAAATGACGAAAAACTCAAATTTGAAGAACGTCAAAACGAGGTGGTGGCATTACCCACCGTATAAGAACGGTGATGATTTCAGACACTGCGTACATTTGTTGTAGGGTTCTGTGAATCAAGTTCTTCATTAATTTCTTCACACTTAGAGGGTTAGTCTTCATTGATTGAAGAAAAACGTTACTTCGTGTGTTGTGCATCAAAGTCATCAAGAATGCATAAGCATTAGGATGTGTGTCCATTTCAAAGGACATTTGAAGATTCTAAGATGTTTAGCTCACACCGCAACATGCAAAACCTTCTCTCATCCAATGGCTTAGTGAAGATATCTGCAAGCTGGTCTTCAGTCTTCACGTGGTCGATGACGATGTCTCCCTTCAGCACATGATCACGAAGAAAATGGTGACGAATCTCAATATGCTTCGTCCTTGAGTGTTGCACAGGGTTTTGGGCGATCTTGATAGCGCTCTCATTGTCGCAGAAGAGTGGCACTTTCTTCACATTGACACCATAGTCCTTGAGGGTTTGCTTCATCCATAGTAACTGTGAGCAGCAGGCGCCAGCAGCAATGTACTCAGCCTCGGTAGTGGAAAGTGAACCATAGTTATGCTTCTTCGAGGACCAACATACAAGAGATCGTCCGAGGAAATGGCATGTGCCTGATGTTGACTTGTGACCAACACGATCACCAGCATAATCAGAATCAGAATATCCATAATCCAAGCGTTGGGGTGTGAGCCAAATATCGAAGAATTCGTTTCACAGCCTGGTGGTGTGATTCCTTCGGTGACGCTTGAAGTTGGGAACAAGTGCAAACGCTAAGCATAATGTCTGGCCTTGATGCACATAGGTAAAGCAGCGAACCAATGATGGAGCGATATACCTTTTGATCGAAATCTTTACCATTTTCGTCAGTATTGAGTTGGCCATTTGTTGGCATTGGTATCTTGAGGCCTTTGCAATCTTGCATTCCAAATTTCTTCAGGCAGTCTCTGAGGTATTTCTCCTGAGATATAAAGATGCCATTGGGTTGTTGATGAATTTGAAGCCCGAGGAAGAATTTCAACTCCCCCATCATAGACATCTGATATTTTTCTTGCATCATATGAGCAAATTCGTCACTGTATTTCTTGTTAGTGCAACCAAAGATAATATCATCAACATATATTTGGCATATGAATAGTTCACCATCATAAGATTTAGTAAAAAGAGTGGGATCAAGTGAACCGGGCTTGAACCCCTTTTTCTTCAGGAATTCCTTCAGTGTATCATACCAAGCTCTAGGGGCCTGCTTGAGGCCATAGAGAGCCTTGTTGAGTCTGAAGACTTTCTCAGGATGCTTTGGATCCTCAAAGCCTGGTGGTTGAGCAACATATACTTCTTCCTCAAGCTTACCATTGAGGAATGCACTTTTCACATCCATTTGATATAGGGGGATATCATGATGGTTAGCATATGCAAGCAATATATGAATGGATTCAAGTCTAGCAACAGGTGCAAATGTTTCATCGAAATCAATACCCTCAACCTGTGTGTAGCCTTGAGCTACAAGACGGGCCTTATTCCTCACCACTTGGCCATTTTTGTCTTGTTTGTTGTGGTAGATCCACTTAGTGCCGATGATATTGTGCTTGCGTGGATCAGGATGCTTGACAAGCTCCCACACATTGTTGAGCTCGAATTGACGCAATTCATCTTGCATCGCTTGAATCCATTCAGGTTCCAGAAAGGCTTCATCAACTTTGGTGGGCTCTGAAATAGATACAAACGCGTAAAGCCCACAAAAGTTAGCTAAATGTGAAGCTCTTGAACGAGTGAGGGGACCATGTGCATTGATGTTGTCGAGGATTTTCTCAATCTGCACTTCATTCGCCACTCGTGGATGTGCTGGACGAGGGCCTTGTTGTTGTTGTTGTTGTTGTTGCCGTGCAGAATCCCCAACATCAATTTCATCAGGATGTTCATTTTGTTCACGACGAGGAACGACCACTTCTTCATCAGCAGCTATTTCTTCACTGGGCACAATTTCACCAGTGACCATCAGCTTGATAGATTCCTCAGGTGGCATTTGATCTAGCACAGGAGGCAGGTGCTCTCTTTGCGAGCCGTTAGTTTCATCGAACCGCACATCTACAGTTTCAACAACCTTGTGGTGGAAGGAGTTGAAAACTCAGTAGGTGTGCGAGTCCTTTCCGTAACCAAGCATATATAAAACCTTCATGTGCTTTAGGTGCAAATTTAGAATTGTGATGAGGATCTCTAATCCAACATTTTGCACCGAAGACTTTGAAATAACTCACATTGGGTTTCTTGTCAGTGAGGAGTTCATATGAAGTCTTCTTGAGGAATTTGTGAAGATATACCCGGTTGATGATGTGACATGCAGTGTCAATTGCCTCAGGCTAGAAGTGACGAGGAGTCTTATATTCATCAAGCATAGTGCGCGTCATCTCGATGAGGGTTCTATTCTTGCGCTCCACAACTCCATTCTGCTGAGGAGTGTAGATAGCAGAGAGCTCATGAGTAATACCAAGTTCATCAAGATAATCATCGAGGCCTGTGTTCTTGAACTCAGTGCCATTATCACTCCTGATGTGCTTGATCTTGAGACCATAATTCGTCATGGCCCAATTGGAGAATCGTCTGAAGACATTCTGAACTTCAGTCTTGTAGGTAATGATGTGCACCCAGGTGTAGCGAGAGTAGTCATCAACAATGATGAATCCGTAGAGAGATGCTGCATTGGTTAGTGTGGCATAATGCGTAGGACCAAACAAATCCATATGAAGCAATTCAAAAGGACGAGTAGTGGTCATGATAGTCTTCGCCTGGTGCTTGGCTCTGGTCATCTTCCCAGACTCGCAAGCGCCACAGAGGTGATCCTTGACAAATTTGACACCCTCGATGCCAATGATATGCTTCTTCTTGGCGGGAGTGCTCAAATTCCTCATTCCAGCATGTCCAAGTCGTCGATGCCATAGCCAGCATTCTGAAGCTTTTGCCATTAGACATGTTGCAGGCTGAGGACCTGTAGAGAAATCTACAATACACAAGTCACCTCTCCTAAAGCCTTCGAAGACTTTGGATTTGTCAGATTCCAACAGCACAATGCATCTATATTTGCCAAAGATGACAATCATATCAAGATCACAAAGCATTGAGACAGACATGAGGTTGAATCCAAGGGACTCGACAAGCATCACCTTTTCCATGTGTCGATCCTTTGAAATGGCAACCTTACCTAGACCCAATATCTTTCTTTTTCCTATGTCAGCGTAAGTGATATGCTTCAGATGAGACGGAGTAAGGGGAGCATCAGTGAGGAGATTCCTATCTCCAGTCATATGATTCGTGCAGCCACTGTCCAAGACCCATTCAGTGGCTGAAGGTGTATCATCCTACAGAAGCATTAGTCTGACTTACAAATTCATATGCTTCAAAGTGAAGAATATGATGATGATCAATTTTGTCAGACAATTTCATCAATATATAATGTAAAGCAGCATAAGGGATGTGTGAAATGAAGCATTCATTCCAGCATGATTAGCCTGCATCCCAATAGGCATTTTGTCAGATCTTCAGCAAATTCTTCAGACATTTTGTTGACTGAAGACCTGACCCTGCAGAAGAGATTAGTTCTTCTTCTTAACCACCCACATCTGAATGGGTGGCTGAGAAGCAATGTGACGAAGTGCATTGATGGAGAACTTAGACATTGAAGAATATGCATTTCTCTTCACAGGAGGGGTATAGTAATTGAATGAATAAGCAGAGAAATTCCTCGAAGATTTGTGAACATAATGGTTCGAAGAATAATTCTTATATTCATCAAATCGTTGTTTGTTTCCCTGTGAAACAGAGGCATTAGTGCGACCATAAGTGGGTCTGCGTCCATTTCACGACTTTGATCCCTGTGAAGAATTTGCCCTGGGAAGTTTCTTCTTCATAGGTGGTGTCATGATGACATTCACCTGAAGATTTTCCAAGAGGCTTTTAGGAACCCAGATTTTCTTCACATGTGGACCGTTCCAGCAGTTAGTACCAATGAATCTGGCAAAGACATCACCATTCTGATTCTTGAACAGTTTATAATTTGAGTCAAATGACTCATCTGAAGAATATGAAGAATCACAAGTATAGCCAGATAAAGTGGATGGGTCTACTGGAGGTCCCTTTGCAGCAACCCATGTGGTTTTGGGATACTGCTCAGGCTTCCAATACGAACCATCAGCATTGAGCTTTCTCTCAAAGGCAATACCCTCTTTCCTAGGGTTCCTGTGAAGAATTTGCTTTTTGAGCACATCACACAGGGTTTGATGCCCTTTGAGGCTTTTGTACATGCCAGTGACATATAATTCCTTCAGCCCTGCATTTTCATCAATATCACTGGTGGCTTCCTCAGATGAGGGGTTAGTGGCCACCATAGCAGTTGAAGCAATTGCAAGTACAGACGCATTTGAACATTCAGCTGAAGAATTAGCATTATCACGTTCAAGGCATTTTAAGCATGGTGCAACAAATTCTTCCTGAGCGGTACTGATCTGTTGAGCGAGGAGTGAATCGTTTTCCTTTTGAAGATCATCATGAGACGCTCTCAGCTTCTCGAGATCTTTCTTCCTTTGAAGAAATTCATAGGACAACTTCTCATGTTCAGCTGAGAGGGACACATGACGACTTTCAAGTTCGTCATATTGAGACTTGACCCTTCTGAGATCCTCAGACAAGGCTTCACTATGATCCATTTCCTCATCCAACAGGTCATCGCTTTTGTCTAGCAGTTTTTGAATCTTTTCCATGGCATGTTGTTACTCAGTTGCAATTTTAGCAAGTTTTTTATAGCTTGGTTTAGCTTCACACTCAGAGTCATCATCACTGGAAGTATCAAAGTAAGCTTCTCGTGAGGTTACCTTTGCACCTCGAGCCATGAAGCAATAGGTGGGAGCGTAGTCATCAGCAAAGTCATCATTGTTGGTGGAGATACCTTTATCCTCAGTGTTGAAGATGGACTTGCTGACGTACTCAGTGGCGAGAGCGAGGCTTGCCACACCAGTGTCTGACTCCTCCTCAGATTCCTCAGCTTGCTGATCATCAGATTCTTCTTCAGAATCCATTTCCTTCCCGAGGAATGCACGAGCTTTGCCAGAACTAGATTTCTTGTGAGATGAGGACTTTGATGAAGACTTTGAGGACTTAGATGAAGACTTCTTTTTCTTCCCATCAGATTCATCATCATCCTTGCTCTTCTTCTTCTTCTTTTGCCAAAGAGGGTAGTCGGCGATGTAGTGACCTGACTTCTTGCATTTGTGACAGGTTCTTTTGTTGTAGTCTCGAGCAGACGCTTCTCCAGTGTTCTTCGAGTCATACTTTGAAGATTTTCCGAATCTGTTCTTCTTGGAAAACTTCTGGAACTTCTTCACCAGCATAGCTAGTTCTCTGCCAATTTCCTCAGCACCGTCAGAACTGCTCTCATATTCCTCTTCTTCTTCTTAAGATGAAGAAATAGCCTTGGCTTTTGCTTTTGCCTTCAGAGCGCGAGGGCGACCATAGCTGGGTCCATACATATCTCTCTTCTCGGCTTGCTGAAATTCATGTGTGTTGAGCCTTTCAAGAATGTCAGCAGGATCGAGTGACTTGTAATCAGGGCACTCTTGAATCATCAGTGCCAAAGTGTCGAAGGAACGGTCCAGAGACCTCAGCAATTTCTTCACCACCTCATGATCGGTGATGTCAGCAGCACCAAGAGCCTGAAGCTCATTGGAGATATCAGTGAGGCGGTCGAAGGTTTGCTGCACGTTTTCGTTGTTGAGTCTTTTGAAGCGGTTGAAGAGATTGCGCAGAACATCAACTCGGGAGTCACGTTGAGTGGAAACACCTTCATTCACTTTTGAGAGCCGGTCCCAGATAAGCTTCGAGGTTTCCAGTGCACTTACTCTGCCATACTGTCCTTTGTTGAGATGACCACAAATGATGTTCTTCGCTTGAGAGTCCAGTTGCTTGAAACGCTTCACGTCAGCAGCATTGATACTTGGTGAAATGGTGGGGACGCCGTTCTCGACGACGAACCAGAGATCATTGTCAATAGCCTCAAGATGCATTCGCATCTTGTTCTTCCAGTAGGTATAGTCTGTGCCATCGAAGATGGGGCACGCAGCGGAGACCTTGATCATACCTGCGGTCGACATAACTAAAACTCCAGGTGGTTAAACCAAAATCACACAGAACAAGGGAGTACATTGCTCTGATACTAATTGAAAGCATAGGTTATCTCCCAGAGGGGGGGTGAATGGGAGGTTTTAGAAATTCGTCAAACTCTGATGAATTTGACGAAGATCAGAGTGAAGAAATAGAAACGCAAAGGAAACTAAGTCATCACAGAATCAGAGTACATGCGAACATGATACATAAGGGTGAAGAACATGCAATCATACAATCATACACGCATGAAGAATATGAACTGAGGAAATAAAAGATAGTATGATCAAATACTTCAGTTCAAATTTGTTAGAGCACAGATCACAAATTCTTCAGTAGCGGCATAAAGTAAGAGAGGGTGAGGAATTTGAAACCAGGTTGGCTCGGTGAAGTCAATGGAATTTGGTAGACCAGTTCCAGTTGCTGCATCAACTGTACGTCTGGTTGAGGCGGCTGAGTCGCAACTCAGAGAACACTTAGTCCTCACCGTATTCCTCTTGAGCTAAGGTCACTTAGACCTCGCCCAATCACTCGTGGTAAGTCTTCAAGGTAGACTTCCAAAACCTTCACAGACTTGTTCACCGGCACGCCACAATTACTCTTGGGTGCTCAGAACATGACGCCTAACCGTCTGGAGGAATGACAGTCCTCAAAGGTAACAAACGTCGGATCACACAGATCAATCTCTTCAGTGATGATCAATCACTTAGGCTCTGGTTGGGTTTTTTCCTCACTTAGGTTTTTCCTCTCTTGGGTTTTCTCAAAGTCGTCGGAGGATGGGTTGCTCTCAAATGACAAGTGTCAAGTTCTCTCGGAGTAGCCAACCAACAACTGGTTGGGGGGCGGCTATTTATAGCCAGGGGGTAACCCCGACATAAAATGTCATAAATGCCCTTGTCTGATTCGACCGTTGTCAGGATAAGGATCCACTCGACAGCTGGCACTCGGCGCAGCAACGGTCGGAAAGTTGTACTCTCAAATTCGTCAGGGCACTCAATTTCCTCACTTTAGGCAGATCGCACTGGCGAACTCCTAACTCCTCAGCCTGACCAAATTCGTCAGCGACCAGATGAACTTCGTCACTGTCGCTAGCAAATGCGTCAGCTGTACTAGAGATTTCCAAAGGCTTCACTCGAAGCGGCTTGTGTATGGGTTTCAGTAAGTTTGAGAAGTTTTGAGCATCACTTTGGAAATGTGAAATATGTTTCACCTAGACCCCCTTTAATAGTACGGTTTTTCCTATGACTCAAATAAGAAGAAAAGAAACTACGAAAACCAAAGTCCTCAAGCTCCAATGTCTTCACATCAATTTCTTCAAAGGCCGTACCAATTTCATCATCAAATTCTTCACTTGAAGAAATCTATTTTTAGGGGTCATCTTCCATGTGTTAAACCAAAGCTTCAGGGACTCTGTCTCCTGTGTATACTCACAAACACATTAGTTCATCAACCTATTTGTCTTCAATACTCCAAAACCACTAAGGGGGCACTTGATGCACTTACGGCACCGTATGTTCATTACCATTGATATGAAAAGTGACCTTGCTTTTATTGCAATCAATAACAACCCCTGCAGTATTCAAAAAGGGTCTACCAAGGATAATCGACATATTGTCGTCCTCGGGCATATCAAGTATAACAAAGTCTGTTAGGATAGTAACATTTGCAATTATAACGGGCACATCCTCACAGACACCGATAGGTATGGAAATTGATTTGTCAGCCATTTGCAATGATATTTCAGTGGGAGTGAGTTTATTCAAATCAAGTCATTTATATAAAGAGAAGGCATAACACTAACACCGGCTCCTAAATCACACAAAACAGTTTTGACATAATTTCGTTTAATTGAGCATGGTATAGTTGGTATTCCTAGATCTCCTAGTTTCTTAGGTACTCCATCCTTAAAAGAATAATTTGCAAGCATGGTAGAAATCTCAGCTTCAAGTATCTTTCTTTTATTAGTGACAATATCTTTCATATATTTAGCATATGGAGGCATTTTCAATATATCAATCAAACGAGTACGCAAAAAGACTGGCCTAAGCATTTTAGCAAAGTGTTCAAATTCTTCCTCATATTTTTTCTTAGATGGTTTAGGAGGAAAGGGCATGGGTTTTTGAACCCATGGTTCTCTTTCTTTACCATGTTTTCTAGCGACGAAGTCTCTTTTATCATAACGTTTATTTTTAGTAGGTGGGTTATCAAGATCAACAGCAGGTTCTATTCCAACATCATTATCAGGTTCCTTATAATTTTTTGGTTCTTTATCATTGTCTGGTTGAGCATCAGCATGAACACCATCATTATCATTATCACTAGGTGCATGTTCATTACCGGATTGTGTTTCAGCATCAGAAATAGAAACATCATTACTATCCTCCAAGGGTTTTTCTACCTCGGGTTCACTAGAAGTATGCAAAGTCCTATCATTTTTCTTTTTCTTTTTCTTTTTAAGTGGACTAGGTGCATGAACATTAATTCTTTGAGAGTCTTGTTCAATTCTTTTAGGGTGACCTTCAGGATAAAGTGGCTCCTGAGTCATTCTACCTCCTCTAGTCATTACTCTAACAGAATGATCATTCATATTGTTATTCATTTCATTTAGCAATTCATTCTGAGATTTAGCAACTTGTTCTAATTGGGTTTGAACCATAGATGCATCTTTACTAACACCTTTAACATCATTAACAATTCTAAATAACAAGACACTCAAGCGATCAATCATGTAGGCATTTCGTTTCAATTGTTTCATAACATTTGCATTGAAGTGATCTTGCTTAATAATATAATTGTCAAATTCATACAAGCATTGACTAGGAGGTTTGTTATAAGGAATATCACTTTCATCAAACTTTATAAAAGAATTTACCTCTACTACCTATGGCGGTGTGTCAAGACCATGTATTTCTTCAATATGTGGTAAATTCTTAACATCTTCAGCTTTAATACCTTTTTCCTTCATACATTTCTTTGCTTCTTGCATATCTTCAGGACTGAGATGTAAAATACCCCTCTTCTTTGGAGTGGGTTTAGGCGGTGGTTCAGGAAGTGTCCAATCATTATCATTCTTCAATATATTAGTCAATAATTCCTCATCTTGTTCAATAGTTCATTCCCTGAAAACACAACCAGCACAACTGTCTAGGTAGTCCCTAGAAGCATCGGTTAGTCCATTATAGAAGATATCAAGTATTTCATTTTTCTTAAGAGGATGATTAGGCAAAGCATTAAGTAATTGGAGAAGCCTCCCCCAAGCTTGAGGGAGATTCTCTTCTTTAGTTTTTACAAAGTTAAATATTTCCTGTAAAGCAGCTTGTTTCTTATGAGCAAGAAAATATTTTTCAGAGAAGTGATAAATCATATACTGGGGACTACGCACACAACCAGGAGCAAGAGTATTATACCATTCTTTAGCATCACCCTTTAATGAGAAAGGAAATAACTTAAGAATATAGTAATGACGAATTTTTTCCTCATGAGCAAATAGGGTGGCTATATAATTTAATTTAGTGAGATGTGCCACAACGGTTTCAGTTTCATAACCATGGAAAGGATCAGATTCAACCAAAGTAATTAACTCAGGATCGACAGAGAATTCATAATCCTTATCAGTAATAAATATGGGAGAGGTAGCAAACTTAGGATCATATTTCATTCTCTCCCTCATAGATTTTTCTTTCATTTCAGCAACCAATTTTATAGCTTCATGTCTATCATTACAAGCAAGAATGGCTATAGCTGTCTCCCTATCAAAGCAATGTTGATCAGGTGTTTCAACTCTAGTAGGAGAGCTAGACATAATAGGTGAATCATAATTCTCAAGAGTTTCAACATTTTAAATTTCTTTAGCTTTAGCAAGTTGTTCACTAAGAAATTCACCAAGTGGCACAACATTATCAAGCATAGTACTAGCATCATCATGAGTATCATTCATAGCAGAAGTGGTATCATCAATAACTTGCGACATATCAGAATTAATAGCATGTGGTGGTGTTGCAAGTTTACTCAAAACAGAAGGTGAATCAAGTGCAGAGCTAGATGGCAGTTCCTTACCTCCCCTCGTCTTAGAGGGAACGATGTTGGTCTTAGCGTCTTTCAGATTCTTCATAGTGATCAACAGATATAAATCCCAAGTGACTCAACAAATATAGCTATGCTCCCCGGCAACGGTGCCAGAAAAAGGTCTTGATAACCCACAAGTATAGGGGATCGCAACAGTTTTCGAGGGTAGAGTATTCAACCCAAATTTATTGATTCAACACAAGGGGAGCCAAAGAATATTTGCAAGTATTAGCAGTTGAGTTGTCAATTCAACCACACGTGGAGACTAAATATCTGCAGCAGAGTGATCAGTAGCACAGTAGTATGATAGTTTGGTAGCAGTAGCAATAGTAGCAACGGTAACAGTAACGGTAGCAGCAATAGTAGTAGCAATTGTGACAGCAGCAGCAACAGTAGTAACTTAGCAAGAACAATATGTGAAAAACTCGTAGGCATTGGATCGGTGATTATGTTGGATAACATTCATCATGTAACAGTTATAACCTAGGGCGACACAGAACTAGCTCCAATTCATCAATGTAATGTAGGCATGTATTCCGTATATAGTCATACGTGCTTATGGAAAAGAACTTGCATGACATATTTTGTCCTACCCTCCCTTGGCAGTGGGGTCCATAAGGAAACTAAGGGATATTAAGGCCTCCTTTTAATAGAGAACCGGAACAAAGCATTAACACTTAGTGAATACATGAACTCCTCAAACTACGGCAATCACCGGAAACAATCCCAATTATTGCCACCTTGGGGTATGCGGATCATAACACGTAGCAGGTGCGTATAACTTGCAAGATCGGATCAATAACACAAATATATTCATGAAAACATAAAGGGTTCAGATCTGAAATCATGGCACTCGGGCCCTAGTGACAAGCATTAAGCATAGCAAAGTCATAGCAACATCAATCTCAGAACATAGTGGATACTAGGGATCAAGCCCTAACAAAACTAACTTGATCACATGATAAATCTCATCCAACTCATCACCGTCCAGCAAGCCTATGAAGGAATTACTCACTCCCGGCGGTGAGCATCGTGAAATTTGTGATGAAGGATGGTTGATGATGACGATGCCGGAAGATCCCCCTCTCCGGAGCCCCAAACGGACTCTAGATCTGGCCTCCCGATGAAGAACAGGAGGTGTCGGCGGCTCCGTATCATGAAACGCAATAAAACTTCCTTCCCTATTTTTTTCTTGGGAAATAGGAATTTATAGGCCTGATATTAGGGTTAGCGGAGCCACGTGGGCCCCACGAGACACCAGGGCACGCCTGGGGGGGGGGGGGGTGGCGCGCCCTGGTGCCTCGTGGGCACTGGGTGGTCCCCCTCCAGTGGGTCTTGGTTCCAGTATTTTTTATTTATTCCATAAAAAATCTCCAAAAAATTTCATCCAATTCCAAGAACTTTTATTTCTGCACAAAAAACAACACCAAGGTAGTTCTGCTGAAAACAACGTCAGTCCGGGTTAGTTTCATTCAAATCATGCAAATTAGGGGCCAAAACAAGAGCAAAAGTATTTGGAAAAGTAGATACGACGGAGACATATCAGCCTCCTCCATGGCGACTTGTGACAGATGGAATTTCTCGGCGGTGGACGCGAGCTCCTTCTTGAGCTCCATGTTTTCCTCCCAGAGGCCACGAAGCTCCTCACTCAACTTCCGCTTGAGGTCCTCAAGCTCTGCCTCCCGGGCCATGATCTCTCGGTCCGCAGTGTAGAGCTTTGCCCTTGTCCTTTCTCTAAGGGACTCGAGCTCCACATCCTTCGCCCGGAGCTCCCTCCTTTGGGCATGGACCTCCTCTGCAAGCTGCCTCACCTCAAACTCTGCCACTGCCTGCGCCGCCATTTGGAGGAGAAGAGGAGAGGATGAAAATGGGGAGGAAGAAGGATGGGGGATGGCTTGGCCCTCCTTGGCATTTATAGTCTAAGGAGACGGGGTGGATCAGCTCCTCGATCAACCGACCTCCAGCCTTCCCAAGGCGCCGTTGGGTTCCCAAGATGAACTCAAAGCGGCGTGTCACGTCAATTAATGGAAAGCGGCATCACTACCCTCCTTGTGAATACAAGGACCGAGGGGGCTCATCGGCTGATCGCTCGCCTGCATGCGTCGGTCCCCACTGAAGACTGGCACGCTGAGCTCCCTCCACCGGTCTAGATCATATGGGGTGCCACGTGTCGGAAGATAGCCTCGTCAAATCCCACAGCTGTCTAAAACACAGTTGGCAATGAAACCCAAGAGGAGCTCGAGCATTGAACGAATGTCCCCGGGTTTTTTCGGTCACTGTTTCATATGCTATCCTCTGCGGTTTTGATTTGACCAGGCAAGGGGGCTCGTGATGCGTAGGCCCATGCGTTGAAAGGACCTGACCCTGACAGCATGCGGGCCACGTGTCCGGCCCAGGCACAGGGGCTACTGTTGGTACCGTGACTGCTGGGTTCACGGACCCAACTACACACGAGCCACGGTCGCTCCTAGCCAAGATACCAGAAGATTTAGAAGCTATTCATCACGGTTTTCCTCCGTAACCAGTGGTGGCATGCAGATCTTCGTCAAAGGAAACAACAAGCAATCCCTTCCAGGAGAAGACAAGGCTCCGTGGTGGCATGCAGATCTTTGTCTAAAGATCCCCATGCCCATCATCCGAGCCCGATCAAGATGAAAGAGAAGCTAAGGCAAACCACCCGGGAACGGCCCCCGTCGGCCGAAGTCCGGGAACGACCACATCCGGCAATGACCGTCTCCAGCTGGACTGCACTCAGCAAGCCTTCGACAGCAAGCTATCGCCCTACCCATGCGTGGCGCAACTGCCCTGCAGATGCAAAGCCTTTCTGCCACGTGGCTGGTGGGCAGGCGTGCCAGAGGATGGACAGGACGCAAGGGGTGAATCATCCCCCCACTCCACCGCATGGTGCCCACTTGTACTGAGGCGTGTCACGCCCAGCACAACTGGCACCATGGGCGGCAGTGACAAGACAGGCGTTCGTTCCGGAAGCAACAAGGCAAGGACACTTCAACAAGCATTTATTACACTCACCTACCTGGTCAAACCCAGGGAACTTCCTTAGTGGTGAAGCCATTGTGGTACCCCTTGAGCTATAAAAGGAGGACCTAGCCACTAAGGAAAAGAGGAAGGGAAAAGGAAGGAGAAAGAGTAGTAAAAGATTGGACACATGGTAGAACACCAGTAGGAGCACACAACACTTCCCATTCCCGGGAAGGGCTTGTAGCTCATCTTCCACCTAAAATAACCACACACACGGAGCCGGAGTAGTGTATTACGCAACCATGCGGCCCGAACCTGGGTAAATCATCATGCTAGCATCGTATATTTCAGTACTGTAGGTCCTCACCTTGCGCCCCGCTCACGAATCAATAGTAGGACGTTCCCAGTCTATGGTGTGACGCGTGTGTTCTGCACACACGCCCCGACAACACGTGGCGGAAGAATGTCGTCAGGGGCAGGAATCAAATCTTTTGACACCTGCCACCATAGGTTTGAACACGCGACATCCCGCGTGTAATCATTCATCTTCAATTTGCCTTGGGGTTCGCACTAGCTGAAGAGCAGTTATGCTCTCTACCATTAAACCCCACATTAGGAGTTGATGCGACCGGAAGGAGCTCGAGTTCCCACTGGGAAACTCAAACGCCCGCCGCCCACGTTGATTGCTTGGCGTCGATTGGGGAGGGTGCCTCGCTCGGTTCCCAGCTTATAAAAGGCTGGGGTTCAAGCCCGACCCCTCCTCATCCGTCTTCTTCTTCTTGCTCCATCTTCTTGAAGCCCCCAAGCCCTCGGATCCCACAGACTTCTTGCCATCACCACCATCCGCACCTTATTCTTCCCTTCCGCTTCCATCATGTCATATGAGGACAGCCGCTACGAGTGGGAGCAGATGCACGCCAACATTGCCGCCAAGGACGCCGAGATCCATGAGCTCCGGTGGGTTCTCGGCGGCACCGCTCTCCGTCTGGAGAGCAAAACTGCTGAGCTGCACAACAGGGTGGAGATGGAGCGGCTCCGCCGTCGGGAGGCGGAACGGCTCTTCGCCAACCTCCATAGCGACCATTACAGGAGCGTGGCTTCGCTACTCAATGTGTACTTGTGACTGAACGAGGACATGGATGTCCTCGGCCTTGAGTGGTTTGTCCCGTACAATGCCTTCGATGAAGGGAAGCTGAACCACTTGGTGTTCTTCTTCCAACATCTGGCGGTGCTGTTCGGGGAGTTTCACCAGCGGCAAGCAGCGGTGCAGGAGGCTGAGGTGGATCGGGCGGCGCGTGCGGTGGCGACCCGCATTCTGGTGAGCGTCCACCATGCCTCCCCCCACTTCCCGGTGGAGGTCATGTTGGAGGATCTCGACATGGATGACCAGTGCTGGGCAGAGCGGGTGGTGGTGGACGTCGGGAAGCACTGGTGCGGCAGGAGAAGGAGAATGACTTCGGGGATGCCTGAAGCCTTGTCCCGCTCTAGTTTCTCCATCGCCGGTCTTCTTTTTCTTTTCCTTTTCCTTTTTTTTAATATGTAGCCCTCTGTTTCCTATAATGGGGGGCAGAATGAAGAAGATGGGCACGAGATGCCGTTAGTCCGGTGGGTTGGCGCAGCCAGATGTAAGCGCCAGCCCACCTTTTAAATTATGAACAAATATGCTCCTATTTACATCTTTAAGATTGTCCTTATCTTTTTGAGTGATTTCTATTTTCCGCATTCGTGCCACATTTCGATCAGATCATACTTGGATATGAAGTGCCTCAACCTTAGTGCATTAGGACTTCTACCTAAACCGCGACCACGGGAAGTACCTCTTCCAAAACACGTGCATATAATTAGAACCATCACAACTTATATGAGCATCGACGAGCATTCGTGCAATGCTTATGCCTATTGTAATTGAAGGTTCCAAAAAATGCTTCTTCACGAACAGGCAAAACGATTAGAAAAAGTTTGCAAAAATCAGGTTGAACCAAACTATAAGGTCGAGACATTGCACTTATCTCTGTTTGTTCGGTTCTTGTCTTAGTCAGACATGTAGAGGTGGGCCGTGGCCTTCCGTGTAGCCCCCAGGCTTATCCGTGAAATAGCATTTGCTGTCTTTAAGATTAAAACAGAAAGACAAGCTTTTGGGTGTGTTGCGTGTCCACAACACATCCGTTAGTTGTAAGCATAATGATATGCAATATGCAGCACAACGCAAATCATGAACATGACTACCACATGCGAATCAGAAGCATGACTACAACTTAGCATGGTAATTCACATGATGTTGCTGTTGGGGAACGGAGCATGAATTTGAAAAAATTTCCTACGCTCACGCAAGATCTATCCATGGAGATGCATCGCTACGAGAGGGGAGAGTGTGTCTACGTACCCTCGTATACCGTTAGCGGAAGCGTCTCACAACGCGGTTGATGTAGTCGAACAATCCTTCGAGCTCCACCGATCGAGTACCGAACGTACGGCACCTCCGAGTTCTACACACGTGCAGCTCGGTGACGTTCCTCGCCTTCTTGATCCAGCAAGACGTCGAGGTAGTAGATGAGTTCCGTCAGCACGATGGCGTGGCGATGGTGACGGTGAAGTGATTCCGGCAGGGCTTCGCCTAAGCTCTCCGAAAATATGACCGAGGTGGAAAACGGAGATCGGGGCACCGCACACGGCTGTGTGACAATTGTGTGTCTCCAAGGGGTGCCCCTCCTCCGTATATAAAGGAGGGAGAGGGGAGGAGGCTGGCCCTAGGGGCTGCGCCAAGAGTGGGGAGTCCTACTAGGACTCCTTAGTCCTAGTAGGATTCCACCTCCCATACGGAGTAGGAAAGGGGGAAGGGAGAGGGAAAGGAAAGAGGGGGCTGCGCCCCCTCCCCTAGTCCAATTCGGTTTGGGCAAGGGGGGGTGCGCACCTCCTCACGTGACCTGCCCCTCCTTTTCCCGTAAGGCCCAATAAGGCCCATTACTTCTCCCGGTGAATTCCCGTAACTCCCCGGTACTTCGAAAAATACCCGAATCACTCGGAACCTTTTCGACGTCCGAATATAGCCTTCCAATATATGAATCTTTACCTCTCGACCATTTGGAGACTCCTCGTCATGTCCGTCATCTCATCCAGGACTCCGAACAAACTTCGGCCACCAATCACATAACTCATATAATACTAAATCGTCATCGAACCTTAAGTGTGCGGACCCTACGGGTTCGGGAATGATGTAGACATGACCGAGACGACTCTCCGGTCAATAACCAACAGCGGAACCTGGATGCTCATATTGGTTCCTACATATTCCACGAAGATCTTTATCGGTGAACCTCATATGTCAACATACGTTGTTCCCTTTGTCTGGCGGTATGTTACTTGCCCGAGATTCGATCGTCGGTATCCAATACCTAGTTCAATCTCGTTACCGACAAGTCTCTTTACTCGTTCCGTAATACATCATCTTGCAACTAACTCTTTAGTCACGGTGCTTGCAAGGCTTCTGTGATGCTGTATTACCGAGAGGGCCCAGAGATACCTCTCCGATAGTCGGAGTGACAAATCCCAATCTTGATCCATGCCAACTCAACATACACTTTCGGAGATACCTATAGTGCACCTTTATAATCACCTAGTTACGTTGTGACATTTGATACACCCAAAGTATTCCTACGGTATCCGGGAGTTGCATGATTTCATGGTCAGAGGAACATGTATTTGACATAGTGAAAGCAATAGCATTAAACTGAACCATCATATGCTATGCTGACGGTTGGGTCAAGTCCATCACATCATTCTCCTAATGATGTGATCCCGTTATCAAATGACAACTCATGTCCATGGTCAGGAAACCTTGACCATCTTTTGATCAACGAGCTAGTCTAGTAGAGGCATACTAGGGACATAGTATTTGTCTATTATCCACACATGTATTTAGTTTCCGGTCAATACAATTCTAGCATGAATAATAAACCATTATCATGAATGGAGAAATATGATAATAATAAACACTTTATTAAT